>CM056572.1:10112805-10298015 GCA_029721515.1 Synanceia verrucosa
GCATTTGAATATTTATTTTTTCAACAATTTTTATAATAACCCCAGTTTAATGAAAAAAATGAAATTTAACGTAAGCTATAATGAAGCAAATAAATAAAATTAAAATTATATTCTTATACCTTTTATTGACCATTTCGCCTCAAGTGTATAATTAAAATTATTTATTAGATTACAGCCTCATTGCATCACATCTTTCTTTTTTTAAAATTTATTTTCCATTTTAAATATTATTTTTTATCTATGTGATTTTGGAGGGATATGTGTGAATGGGTTCTTGCGTATGGCATCCTATATTTAACTCGATAACGACATTGTTGCGGATTAACTTTGCGTAACTGTTAATGTATCGTGTGCACGCAAATCAGGGTGCGTATTATCAAAAATATAAAAAAAAAAAAAAAAAAATTTTTTTTTTTTTACATGTTTTTGGAATGTTTGTTTTCATTTTTGGAGGACGATGTTGAAAATTTAAAAAAAAAAAAAAATTGAAAAGTTGATCACAAAAACAAAAAAGTAAAAAATTTAAGGCTTTTTAACGGTGATAATTTAATTTAAAAAAGAAATAAATCACACTGTAGTTAAAGATGAGGTCTTTCTGAACAAATGTTATTTTTAAAAAAAGAAATTTTTCCATTTTTTCTATAAAATCGTGATTTCAGACTGAACTTTTTTCATCTGTAACCACTTTGTTTTATTTTATTTTTTTAATGCTGCTGATAAAAAAAAAAGACTTCTCATGGATGCTGTTTTACTTCTTTTCGAATAAAAACAACATTAAAAAAAAATGTGTAACTGCGTAACGAACGTACAGACTGCTGATGCATCGTGTGGAAGTCTTTATCAACCGATCAGACGTTAACAGGCGTACAGTGCATTCCAGAAAACACACAAACACACACACACACACACAGCGGCACATTTTAATGAAAACATCCCGATCCAAGCAGCTGCTGGCTGTATGTAAAGAGGGACAATTACTGTATGTTTTCTGTTTTGACTGCAAAAATGGGTGAAGCTTAATTAAAATTCACAATGATTAGCATATGCATTGTGTGTGTGTGTGTGTGTGGACTCCCCTCGGTGTGTTGGCAGTGAAGTGAGTTTAAAGAGGATAAACACCCCCTTTAACTCTCCCCTCATTTCCTCCACGGTCTCCTTAAATTAATCTCCACACACACCGAGACGCACATGGCTGACTGGAAGTTGACCCTTGACCTGGACAGATTTCACGGATTAGCCCTTTTTTTTTGTGTCCGAGCGGTGCCTTTCTGATCCGCTGCTTTGCCTTCATGTTAAGAAAAGACGGTCTCTCCTTTCCCTTAAAGCCTCTCCATGTTTTACCTGGATTCCCAGGATGTGTTAACAGCTTTTCTAAGGCACACGGATACAAAAAAACAGGAGACAGGGAAAGACTGAATGTGGAAGGGAACAGGGAAGGAAATTAGGATGGAAAGAAAGTAGAAGGACTATTTATAGTCTCCAAAGAGGGCACTTTAGTGTGCACTTTTGTCTCTGCACAAGGCAATTTGGTGCATGTTTTTGCCTCCAAAAAGGTCACTTAAGTGCACATTTTTGTTTCCAAAGGGGGCACTTTAGCATGTGTTTTTGTTTCCAAAAAGGGCACTTTAGTGCACATTTTTGCCTCCACAGATGGCAATTTAGTGCACATTTTTGCCTCTAAAGGGGGCATTTTAGTGCGCGTTTTTTTGTCTCCAAAGAAGGCACATTAGTGTGTGTTTTTGTCTCCAAAAGGGGCACTTTAGTGTGTGGTTTTGTTTCCAAAAAGGGCAATTTAGTGCACATTTTTGCCTCCACAGATGGCAATTTTGTGCACATTTTTGCCTCCAAAGGGGGCATTTTAGTGCGCGTTTTTTTGTCTCCAAAGAAGGCACATTAGTGTGTGTTTTTGTCTCCAAAGAAGTCACTTTGGTGCATGTTTTTGCCTCCAAAAAGAGCACTTTAGTGCACATTTTTGTCTCCAAAGGGGGCACTTTAGTGTGTGTTTTTGTTTCCAAAAAGGGCACTTTAGTGCACATTTTTGCCTCCACAGAGGGCACTTTAGTGCAAGAGTTTGTCTCCAAAAAAGGCACTTTGGTGCATGTTTTGCCTCCAAAAAGGGCACTTTATTGCACATTTTTGTCTCCAAAAAAGGCACTTTGGTGCATGTTTTTGCCTCCAAAAAGGGCACGTTTTTCTTCCAGAGGGGACCAATTTAGTGCACATTTTTGTCTCCAAAGAGGGAATTTTAGTGCACATTTTTGCCTTCAAAAGGAGCATTTTAGTGTACGCGTTTGCCTACAATGGGGGCACTTTAGTGTGTGTTTTTGTCTTCAAAGAAGGCACTTTGGTGCACATTTTTGCCTTCAAAATGGGCACTTAAGTGTACATTTTTCACCGTATTTAAGTGCTTTATGAACTTTTTTGCATAAAAAAAAAAAAAAAAAAAAAAAAAATCAATAAACCAACACCAAATTATTTACGGGGGCTTAAGAATATTTTCGGGGGTCTTCAGCCCCCCCCCCCCTTAAAATAGGCCTAATGACGCCACTGCTGCACTAGAAAAAAAAAAAAAAGCAAATGAAAGCGAAGAGAAAAGCTCTTGATGTCAATCTGAAAGGGAAGAGGCCTAAAGGATACAGAAAGAGAGAAAGAAATGAAGACAGGGATTTAGCAGGGAGGGAGGGAAAAGTTAAACGCTGCATCTCTTCCCCCCCTTCCCCCTTCTTAACCTTTGAAGTGAACAGATTGCTTCCAGGGCAAAGAGGGAGAAGCCATTTAGCCACCATATATTCATGGCTCTGGTTAAACAGCCGACTTAAGGCACAAGAATGGAGATTAGCCGCACTCTCGGCATCTCATTACATCCTGAAGGAAGCCATTCAAGTGGACTTCAACAGCTGTTTCCCTCTCTCCTCACCGACTAACAGTGACACATCTTTGTTTTGTTTCCGTCACGGAGCGTGAAATAAAAAAAAAAACAAAAACGTTCGACGGCGGCTGACGGACAACAAGATGCGGCTTAAAAAAAAAAAATGGCGGCGGTGCTGAGTGACAGAGGAGCTAATGGGAGCTTGTTAGCTGTCAGTCAATGGGGGAAAATGACAATGTGTCCTCTCTGACCCCTCCCCTCACTCTGTGAGTGACACTTTGATTGGAAAAGGCACTTATAAATATAACACCTAATAGGGCCTTGTACCTGTCAATCAGAGTCTGTCCTCCCAGCTTTACTGTGAAATGACCCACTCTTATATTACAAAAGGAATATAACCAGGGGTGTCACTAGGTTTTAAGGACATGGGGGCTTAACCCCCAGGCGAGGCTAATTTGGCTATTCATATATACTTTTTTTTATGTATACATACTGTATATATGTATATATCACTCAGAAAAATCTTAATTGTCTGACTGAATATTCCTATATTCTTACTGATATTTAATTGTATGACAACTAAATTGCACTGCAAGTGAAATAAAACATAATTTGGGATTTTAAGGAGTCAAAAGGGCTTCTACACACAGATACATAATAGATGCAGAATAATGTCTGAGTCATATATTTAGGCTGTATAATACCCAAAATATGTATAATGGGTATGTAGTATTAGAGCCAACAAAAAAGTAATACATACCATATTGTAATTAGGGGTATAAGAAACTCAAATATGTGACAAAGTAAAAAAAGTTATATTTTGTTATTATTAGGGTTAGGATTATTTTAACTCTGAAGAACATCGTTAAAGTATTGATTTGTATTGTGAAATGGACAAAAAGGAAAAGAGGAAACACAGCTGTCGCTCTGGTTTTAGCAGCTTATACATTTATTAATTATATCTAAAGTTAGAACGTCTCTGTCAATGCATTTTGGGCAGTTTGTCCAAGTGGAGTTACTGTCACGCAAATTAGCGTTAACTCCTAATTATTATTAAATTATAAATTTAGCAGAAAAAAAAAACAGATATAGTGGTGTACAATATTTCGTAGGGGTGGGTATTGGCCATGAGTTTGTATCGCGACACTTGAGTTAAGAACTGATACATTATTGCAATATTGTGATATGTATTGCGACATTCTACATAGTTTACAGAGAAACTTAAAATCAGCTTAAAATAAAAGTAAAAAAATACAAGTTGTACATATGTACTGTAAACACACACACACATAAATATAAAGCGCGAATTAATGCGATATAAAACACGATTAATCAGCTAATTTGCTCCTTCTTTCGTTTGAACGCCAAAGTGCCTCCAAATGTCGGAAGTCGTTCTGAATTTACAATCCGTCTAAAACTTGAATATTTAAAAAAAAAAAAAAAAAAAACAATATTAAGAAATTTAAAATCAATACTACATCAGACAAAAAAATATCGCGATATTTTACCCACCCTTATTATTTTTAAATTTTTTTGTGTATTTATTTGTTTTGGTACTGCGTATGTGCATTTTTTTAAAAAAACTATACAAAAGATATACAACGACTATAACCAAAAAGAGGGTAATAACAGGCGCTTAAATTTGCATATAAAGGTAATAAAAGATTAAAGAGAGTTTTGCATACACAAATCATTCCTTTCTGTACAAACAACTTCCTGTTGAGATTGACTTAGTGATCCGTAGCTCCGCGAGAGACATAAAGCACAATTTCAAACTTCCCTAAATTATTTGGTGTTATTTATTAATTTGCTAAAAAATGCTGACAAATTCAATATGAAGTGTCCAGAATATGAGATTAAATCAATAATCATACATTCAAAAATCACTTAAATACGGTCATCTTATCACTCTTCCTCAAGGAGAAGATTAGACTACTGGTTCGTTTTGAAAACCAACTGAGCAGCACTGGCTAGCATAGGCAAAATAGTGTCGACAAATTCAGTATAAAGTGGCCAGAACATTAGTGATATTTATGAATAAACATAAATATCACTAAAGTGCTAAAATGCCCACAAAAACATGCACTAAAGTGCCCTCATCTGGGGCTAAGCCCCCCTATCCTTAAAACCTAGTGACGCCCCTGGCATAAAGAGATCAAGAGAATTAATATAGGGAGCATAAAACATGGCTACCTTTAAGTGCACAACTCTGTAATGTAATGAAGCGCTACAGATGTGTGTGTGTGTGTGTGTGTGTGTGGGGGTGTGTGTGTGTGTGTGTGTGTGTGTGTGTGTTTGTGTGAGTCCTATAAAGGAAATGGCACAATAAAACAAAACACAAAACAGACCGGAACACATCCAGCTAAACTGGTCGGCCCCTAAACAGATGAATGCTCTCTTTGTTGCTTAATCTAAAGTGAACTCAGGAGTTCCCTGGGATTTTGACGAGAGGTTAGCGGCGCTAAAATAAACCTCTGGTGAACTGTTTCGTCTGATTTTCCCATCAAAATAATGAAACGTGATCAGGTTTCCCTGTGCTGTGCCAGGGAGCGTCCAGGGTCCACAACTGTCAAAGGCCGACTTCAAAGGCTTGTGGCCCTTCTGCACTTCGCCTGGCCCGGCCTCGCTGGCTCGCTGGCTCGCTGGCTTTCTGGATGTCATTCCTGGGTTGTTTGTAGTGCTTTTTTTTTACTTCTTTTGGTGCCCTTTTGTGCTTCTTTTTATCCCTCAGCTATTCAAGAAAGTCAAGAAAACACAAAAGTGAGTCCGAAAGAAGAAGAAGGCCAAAGACTTAAACAGGAAGTGGAAGGAAAACAGAGAGAAGATGCTTCCAAAATGGCTGTCCTCTCCAGCGAACGGAAAACAAACAATTACTACATCCTCTTCGGGATCGGAGATGAGGGATTATGTGAAATGTGGTCTCCATTTTGGGAAACTGCACCGCTAACAGCAGCGCTAGTACGAAACAAAAGCTACCAGTTGTCACAACCATGGACTCGTTTGTTTACGGTAATTACATTGAGCAGTGCTGCCAGTTGGGAAAGTCGCTATATTAGCTAGCGAGTGTTTACTTAAACCTGTATTAAGTTATTTTCTGGCCACTTAGCTGACATATTATCAGTGTTTCATATGGTGAACTTTATAGCAAACAATAAATAATAAATGCTGGCAGACAAGAGGAACCTTAAACGTCTATTCCCATTAACAGCCAGCAGGGGGCGACACTTCTGGTTGTATAGAAGTCTATGAGAAAATGGTCCTACTTCTCTTTTGATTTATCCCCCCAGTAAACATTATAAACAGTAATTTATGGTCTGGCATGATGTTCAAATGAAAGAAGAGACTCTCTATTTCATCATGAAAACATGTTTGTTTTTACCTTGTTCCATACTTGTTTTGTCTGAGGGAAAGTAGAGGCCACTTTCGCCAAAATCGTCACTTTTTGTCCGTAATCCGTTTGTTTTGCTCTCTAATCTCGATCATCTCCACTTCCTGCTTTGATGTCCATAGCGTATATCGACCCTTTATGTCCCGACTACAAATCACAGAAGCAATGTCACTCAAGCATTGTATTTTAAATAATGGCAAAACTCATCAATTGCACTCTAAGAGTTAATGTGCAATGTGCTCTAAAATATACATAAAAGCAAGGCTCGAAACCTTTAAAAACTTTACAGTTTTTTCCCTACTTGCCAGTACTTCTCAAATCTACTTGCCCCATTGGAAACAAAAAAAATTAAAGGTGCAGAAGTTCGGGGGAACAAAATTTAAAAAGCAGTTGTGGGTTGCCCCATATGCTTTTAAAGTCACACACTCTATCGCAGGGTCCAAAGTTAAGGGTTTTTTTGTACTTGCGCTGCAGGGCAAGTACTTCTCAAATCTACTTGCCCCATTGGAAACAAAAAATTAAAGGTGCAGAAGTTAGGGGGAACAAAATTTAAAAAGCAGTTGTGGGTTGCCCCATATAGCTTTGAAAGTCACACACGCTATCGCAGGGTCCAAAGTTAAGGTTTTTTGTGTACTTTCCCTGCAGGGCAAGTACTTCTCAAATCTACTTGCCCCATTGGAAACAAAACAATTAAAGGTACAGAAGTTAGGGGGAACAAAATTTAAAAAGCAGTTGTGGATTGCCCCATATAGCTTTTAAAGTCACACACTCTATCGCAGGGTCCAAAGTTAAGGTTTTTTTTGTACTTGCGCTGCAGGGCAAGTACTTCTCAAATGTACTTGCCCCATTGGAAACAAAAAAAATTAAAGGTGCAGAAGTTAGGGGGAACAAAATTTAAAAAGCAGTTGTGGGTTGCCCCATATAGCTTTGAAAGTCACACACTCTATCGCAGGGTCCAAAGATAAGGTTTTTTCTACTTGCCCTGCAGGGCAAGTACTTCTCAATTCTACTTGCCCCATTAAATTCTTACTTGTCCTGCCTAAGAGATTCTTTTTTCTCACTGTGTGAGACTTTCCCTCAGGACTTCTATTTCCTGATGACTGAAAACAACACTTCTTCCTTCAGAAATCAGCATTTATTGCTATTTCGCATTTGCTCAATAGCAGTTATACCCTCCGTGCCCTGTCTGAACAGGTGAGTCACCAAGTTAATGGTCGTAAAAGGTTAAATGGTTCATGTTCATTTATTTTTTTTTTAAATAAATCAGACTGTTACTCAATTGAACCTCTTCTTAACCATTCATCACCAGCTGTAAATCACTGCCACTCCAAAACTTATCAAATTATCGTACCAATGAAGATCCACAGATGGCACCTAGCGCCGTGGCACCAGGCACCGTGGCATTGGGCTCCGGCCATGGAACCGGGTTCCATAGCACTGGGTTCCGCGGCACCAGGCTAGGTTCTTATAACTAGCTCCTCCGAGGACAGAAACAAGTGAGAAAAGGCAAAAAGAAAAAAAAAACTGTTTACTTGCCCCCGGGCATTCGGCCAACCATTAATTTCCAATCCTGGAAATCATCAATAATATAATAATAATATCAAAATATTGATAAGAGCGGATTTAGTTATCGTAGATTAGCAATATCACATGGGCACGCTCACACACAAAGAAAGATCCAGTAAATCTATGTCGAATCAGCCGCACATTTTAATCTTCCAGTTTGCTATTAACACATCATCTGTCACTATTTACACTGTCCCGATGTGGTAAACCCCATGCTTCCAACATGTTCAAACACGAATTATCTAAGGACGCTATGCGAGCAATTGCTGATAAAAGTATGCGTAACGCTCACTTACGCACGGCCACAAACACACACATACCAGGAGCTTGTCGGGCAGATGAAGTGTGATGTACTGCAGCCTATTTATTTGCAGCAGTGGGTGGCCTGCGGCCTGCGGCGTCACTACCATCCCTCTCATTTAGAAGCCCCTGGAATGGCGTGGGTAGTTTGAGGGAACATCGTATCTCTTCGAGTAGTCGACTGAGCGGGGAAGGCCCAAATGAAAGGAAATCAACATAATCGTAGTTGACATATGCGGAAATGCACGCAAAGGGAGTTTTTTTCTGAGAAGATAAAGAACGGAGATACAGGCCTGGAGCTGATTGTCAGCTTCTTGTAATCACTCTCATGCTTCAGAAAGAGACACTGAATGACTGACACGCATACAAATGGAAAAAGACAAGATGTGCGTTGAACGCAAGTGCACTCCTTAAATCTACTCTTAAATCTGGTTGTGATATGAAGACGCGTATCGCTTTACATTCTCCGGGTCATGAAACGCAGCAGCCTGCAATCACTGGCGTGGGTTACTGGCAGAGCATCCCAAAAATAGAGGAGAGAGATGGCAGGATGGTTCTGCGGTTAAAGGAACTGACATTCAACCAGAGGACGTGGGTTCAAGGCCCATTTAATGTTTGTGAGCAGAACCACTGCTGTGGTGCCCTTGAGCAACGTGCTGAAACCTGAGACAGAAAGGTAAATACGTCCATTTTGAAACGGAATTTTCCCAAAATTTAATGGAATAAAATAGAAAAAAATAAACAACATAATAGTATAAGAAATAATGATAGAATGTCCTAAATAACCAAAGGAAAAAAAAATATTTTTAACTGCAAATGATTTTTTTTTTTTTTTTTACTATTGTGACCTGTAGAAATAGCCATAAAAACGCGCAAAATTTCTGCGCATTTCCATTCAATTGTTTGCAAAAATGCTAATCTATGGCTAAAAAACATCACAAACTTAAAAAAAGTGCTAAGAATATGTGAATGGAAACGTAGCTATAAATACGGCGTTCACGGGGATTAATCTCATTAATGCGGATTTATCACGTTAACGCTCTTAATTTGCGGAACAGTAACACTACTTTGCCGAATATATAAGTGTATATATATATATATATATATATATATATATATACATATATATATATACACACATTACCTTTAACAAGTGCTGTGTTTATGAAAAAATGTCTCTTTCACTTTTCCTTTTTGTCCATTTCACGTTACAAATTAATACTTCAACAATGCTTTTTGGTGGATTATTTGTTTGCCGAATTACAGGATAAACTTGAACAGATTCAGAAAAGACGATTAATCTAATTTTCTTTGCACGTTTGATCGTTAGTTACGACTGCGTTGTTAGTTTCCTTGATTTTTTGAATGGAGTTCTGCTTTGAAACCTGCCGGTTCATCTCGAGCCATGTATTTCTGGCAGTTTGTCCAAGCAGAGTTACCGTCTGACAAATTAGCGCGTTACCATGATTAATAACATAATTTCGACAACCTTAACTTATTGCTTTGTAAATAATGTCCCTTGTAATTTGGTTATCGTGACCTTTATGTTTTTGTTCCTGAAGTTTAAATATAGAGACTTGAAGACCATAAAGCAAATGTAACTCCAGAAAACGGGCTGAGTCATTTTTTTTTTGGATATTCAGAACATAACTTTGGAAAAAAGTTATTGTGTATGGTAACTCAAATTACATTTCACTTTGCACTTCACCTCACTTATTCTGCAATCAGGGGGCCATCAGAAAACATTTACATCTTGCATTGTATTATTCATCCTGGTTTATTCTCTTTGGGGACTCCTTGTCTGATATTATATGGGAGATTTAAACATCCCCACAGTAAATTCAAATATCTGCCAAGTTTTTATTCAGTCAGGAAACACATGATCTTAATTCTGCTTTGGCAACGCATCTTAAGCTACAATAGAAAAGACTGTTCTTTTCTGTGTAAATTTTAGAAAACTCATAAGAAAGAGATCGTCTAGTCCAGTTGAAATTGAAAGACTATAAAGGTTTGGTAATTGTGCCCAAAACGGGATGGCATGGAACCAAAATGGAGCCATCCATGTACTTCTTAATGAAAGGTCTGTGGCTGTCTTAGTAGAAACAGAATGGCTCCCAAAGACATTTAGGCCATAATTCCCCAAAAGCGACATATCATCAGAACAGAAGATGTCATATATCAAAAAGTGTTGTTAACTCTGCAGTCGGACAGTGATCCTGTTTCACAGCTCATGGGAACCAGACAGTAGCTGGAAGAGGACAGCAGGAGAGGGACGGGACATTTCAGGAAATGTGAGAGCTATTGAGCAATGCTGATGTCAGCGTTTACGGCCTTTCTGGAGATCATAAAATGCATACTGTACACGGTATACTATACTGTGGCACAGGCTTACGTCCACGACGAAAACAAATCAAAGCAGACATTTCCTATAAAGTTATGAAAATGGATCCATTTGATGTCCTGAAACATAATGATGATGCATGAGCATACTGTTTTCAATGAAAAAAACACTTTTACAGGATATTTAGACTATTTTTTACCACTTATCCTCACATAGGGTCAGCGGAGCTGGAGCCTATCCCAGCTGTCTTAGGGTGAAAGACAGGGTACACCCTGGACAAGTCTCCAGTTCATCACAGGACACCTAGAGACCGACAACCACTCACACCTACGGACAATTTAAATTAGCCAAATTAACCTAATCCCCATACATGTTTTTGGATGGTGGGAGGAAGCCGGAGTACCCGGAGAGAACCCACGTAGACACAGGGAGAACATGCAAACTCCACACAAAAAGGCCCCGGGCCCAGGATTCGAACCCGGTACCTTCTTGCTGTGAGGCAACAGTGCTAACCACTACACCACCCACCTGTAATAATATCTGATATAATTAAATATCCCTATAGAACAGTTTGTGTGATATCTAGGGCTGGGTGTTGTTCAAATTTTTTTGATACAATGCCAAAATTGGGACCTTTGTTTCGATACCGATTCCAGAACGATACTTTTTCGATACCTCAATCAATTATTTTTCTGTAATTTGAGCTTTATCAATGGTCTGGTGATGATCAACAGGCACAAGCTGCTACCAGTTCCTCTTTAGGACCCTGGGGAGTGAGAGTTTGCCTTATGGTGTGTTCACTGGAAGTCAGAACTTGGAGCTCTGATCATAATAACCTCAAATTTTAGTGCTTCCAGCTCTTCCAGCCTTACAGATGCACAACAAAACACGTAGCTACTGTGCTAAAATGCCCTCTTTGAAGGCAAAAACATGTGCTAAAGTGCCCTCTTGGGAGGCACAAACATGCAGTCCAGTCCACTCTTTGAAGGTGAAAACATTTGCTAAAGTGCCCTCTCTAGGCAAAAATGTGCTAAAGTGCCCTCTTTGGAGGCAAAAATGTGCTAAAGTGCCCTCTTGGGAGGCAAAAACATGCACTAAAGTGCCCTCTTGGGAGGCAAAAACATGTGCTTAAGTACCCTCATTGGAGGCAAAAACTTGCACTAAAATGCCCTCTTGGGAGGCAGAAACATGCGCTAAAGTCCACACTTTCAAGGCAAAAACATGCACTAAAGTGTCCATTTTGGAGGCAAAAACGCACCCTTTTTTTAATTCCACAGCCAAATTATCCTCACCTGGGGGCTAAGCCCCCCTGTCCTTAAATCCTAGTGACATCCCTGGATAACATAATATAATATTTATGCGCCATTAGGGCTGGGTCTCCTTCAAATTTTTTTGATACAGTGCCAATTTCGGACCTTTGTTTCGATACCGGTTCCAGAACTATATTTTTTTCCGATACTTCAATAAGTTATTTTTGTCTAATTTGGCTTTATCATGTTTAGCTCTATTGCTATGCTAATGTTAACATTACTCCGGTTGAGGTTTAGCTACGCCGTGTAAAGCACAACTCAACATCGGAATGACCGCTGGACAACCCAAATCATGAGATTTCAAAACATGTTGATTGTATGAAGCATAGACGTAATGGTATGAAGGCTAATGTAGCTGCAGCAATGCTATGCTAATTTGTGCTAGCATTTTTACGTAACCAGCAAGTACTCGTTTACGGCACTGGTTGCTAGGGAGGAAACAGAGGCAAAGCAGCATGGAGGAGGCAAAAATAACATTAGATCAGAAAAAAATAGTGTATCGCGATATATATTGTTATATGGATATAAAATTAGCTATATGAAGACATAAAATTTTGTCCATATCGCACAGCACTATTCTGGTTTCATGTGGGGCAAAATTTTTTGACCAACATCAAATGTTTTTAGTAGTAATAGCGCTGAACAGTATATGACGACAGCCTGAATATATTTCAAATAAAAAATCGATTTTAGGGTGGTGTTTTTTTGTGTTTTAGTGCCATTCACACCCTGTGTTTAGAAGCGTCGAGATAAATAGAAAGATCTAAAGCTGGCCTCTGGGCTCACAGCGAAGACTTACAGTCAAACGTGAAAGAATGCAGATGTCAACATCTGAAAAGTGGCCACAAATTGGCAGTTGTGACACTACTGAGGTTTCGACTGCCACCAAAACCTCATCCGCACCCCCCTTTCCTACTCCTCCTCGTCATTTTCACCTCCTACGTACCCTACGTTAACGTGACTTTTATCACTTTTTATCAACAGAGGACATAAAAAACTACCTTGTAAGTGCTTCGTATTAAATACTCAGTTGGAAAAAAACGTGGATCTCCAAGCAGAGACAACTTTCTGAGGTTCAAGTGAGGATAGAACCCGTAAAGTCTGTCCAGGGAGACGAGCCACCCATCGAGCGAGGACTATTCGCATCTGTCATTCGTAAGAGAAAACATTGCCTCGGGAAATTTATGGAGGAATCTGGCACAACAGAAAAGACACTCGGGGGGTGGCTGAAATAAGACAGCCTGTTTTAACACATTATGTTAAATAGGAAAATAAAAAGAAGTGATGAAGGGCAGGACAGTAAATGAGAGACAGAGAGGAAAAATAGTTGATTTACTTTATTCGAAAATTGCCCTGCTTTAGTTGGATTATTATCCGAACAGGAACATGAATGCTAATCGCTACAATGATCTTTTCATACAGTGAACATAATTCATTTTGTCACCTTCCACGTTATGTGGAATTCCCCCGTCGTGCCAAAAGAACAAATGCTCGATTGAAACCAGGAGGAAGAAAGACACAACAGAGAGCGACGTCTATCAGCGGTGGAAAAACACATGGCTCTGAGATTTATTTGGAGGCGATCAACAAACAGCTTTTTTTTTTTTAACTCTCTGTGACTTTTCAGCAGAAACAAATAGACGGTCGGGGTACATGAGCTACAGCTAAGTTTATATCCCGATAATGATATATATTCTAATACAGAGCTGTGCGATTTTACGATATATATCATAGTGCAACACAAAGATGTCTACCACAGAATATAGTCCTCGAACTTCAACTCATTGAGTGGCAGCCCGTTTTTGCCCATTTTTTGTTACATTTCACGACCCACAGAATATTTTGTACTATGACTCTGAAAACACTGAATAGCTCAAATGAAAGAAGAGACTCTCTATTTCATCATGGACAAAATGTTTGTTTTTATCTTGTTCCATTCTTGTTTTATCAGAGGTAGAGGACAATTTCACCAAAATCACCACTTTTTGTCCACATTCTGTTCGTTTTGCTCTCTAATCTCGATCGTCTCCACTTCCTGTTTTGATCTCTGTGGCGTGTACGTCTCTTGATGCTCCGACTACAAATCCCAGAAGCCCGAATATTACTCAAAGGCTGCGGGAGACCGCGATCAGAGACCCCTCTACCAAAAAAAACAACTTTGACGGAGAAATACGTCAATGGCACTCAAAAGACTTAATGTGTAGGCTACTTGGTTAGCTCTGTTGCTACACTAACGTTACTCCAATTGTTGTTTAGATACGCCATGTAAAGCACAACTCAACATCAGAACGACTGTTGGATAATCCAAACGTATCATGAGAGTTCAAAACATACTAAAAATATACTATATCGAAAAAATACTATATTGGAATACATATCGTTATCGGGTTATAAAATTAGCTATATCAAGATATACAATACTGTACATATCGTATAGCTCTACCCCGATCTGTGTGTGTGAATGAGAGTAAAGGCTGGAATATACTTCTCCGTCTGCGTAATACGTCATCCGACTCCGTAGCTACGGAGACCCCTCGAGCCCTCGCACTTCTCCGTCATGATGCGTGTTGTGCAGCCCTGCCGTGAAATGCACCCCCTCGGAAAGTGAAGCAATTCGCCTTAATATCGCTGATAAAAGCAGGAGAAAATACTATTTTATGATTTAATTATTTGTGAGGGAGATAGAAGAGAACAACATCGATTGCTTTCAGTCTTTAAAGCTCCTCTTCCTCTTTCTTTTCAACATAAAATCGGATAATAGCGAACGCAAACCAACAGCTTTCGGTATGTTCTGTGTAAATATACCCCAGCCATAATTACTAAATGAATTAAATAGATTTTTTGAGCAGGTTGAATGTGTTTGATTTGCCTTTCACAAGGATAATTGATACTTTAGTTCCTGTCCTGTCTGCGCTGCTGCAGAGGAGACCTGTCTGTTTCTGTGTAGGGAGAGGGGCTGCATTTCACAGCAGGGTGGAACTAGAGGACCAATCACAGCCCTTGTCGTCTCCGTCTTCCCTTGACGGATTGATGGACAGTTAAAAAAAAATTCCTGCGCCCGGAGCCGACGGAGAGGCTCTCCGTCAGGCTCTCCGGCGACGGAGAAGGCTCTCCGTCTCTACGTACGGCACTTTACGGAGTACTGGGGGGGGCAGTAGCTCAGTCTGTAGTGACTTGGGCTGGGAATCGGAGGGTCGCCAGTTCAAGTCCAGGTCGGACCAAAATGTGGAGAGTGGACTGGTAGCTGGAGAGGTGCCAGTTCCTCCTCCTGGGCACTGCCGAGGTGCCCTTGAGCAAGGCACCGAACCCCCAACTGCTCGGGGTGCCTGGATAAGGGGCAGCCCCCTCACTCTGACACCTCTCCTCTAATGCATGTGCATGTGTTTGTTTCATGACTTGTGTGTGTAATGTGCAACTGAAAAATATATATATACTAACAGAGTGAAAAAATGTAATTTCCCTCATTGAGGGATTAATAAAGGAATTCTTCTTCTTCTTCTACTATAAATTGGCCTTAAAAGACAAAAAAGACAACCAAAAAACATTTTTTTAAAATTTGAAATTTATTCACCGACGTCGCTCAGACGTCGCTCAGACGTCGCTCTCTGTTGTGTCTTTCTTCCTCGTCATATACTGTTCTGAACTATTACCACTAAAAATATTTTATGTCGATGGTAAATTGCCCCAATGAAACCAGACTAGTGCTGTGCGATATGGACATGGGTCTTGATGTAGCTAATTTTATATCCCGATAACAATATATATCGTGATACTGTATTTTTTTTTCAATGTAACGTTACTGGTAACGTTATTTTCACTTTCCATTACATTCTCCTCAGCTTTTGTCAATACAAGTGATGAAAATATGCTAGCACAAAACAGTAGCATTGCTGTAGCTACATTAGCCTTCATACCATTATGTATATGCTTCATACAATGAACATGTTTTGAACTCTCATGGTACATTTCGATTATCCAACAGTCATTCCGACATTGAGTTGTGCTTTACACGGTGTATCTAATCCACAACTGGAGTAACGTTAACGTTAGCGTAGCAACAGAGCTAACCGAGTAGCCTACATTTAAAATTTTGGTATAAATAACAGAGGGTTATATTCTTTTTTATATCGCACTACGATATGTATAAAAGTATTTACTTTTTTTTTTTTAGTTTTTATTGCTGGTTAAATATGCTACTGTTAGACTTCCCATATGAAGCCCAGTGTGTATTATATTTAACCTCATCATTTTCTAAATTAATTTGGAGAGCTTGAAGGAACGTCTGGAGAAAAGCTTTCAGACAGCTTGTGTAAAATAGCAGCACCGAGGGACTCCAGGGTCGCAGAACTCATCAAGTTTCAAATTCCACCGGTATTAGCTAAAATTAAATGACTTGTTAAGGCGGATACTTGCAGCCTCAGTCTGGGAAGGCGTACTGTAAACTGCCAAATGTCAGCAGCCACTCTACACCGTGACGCTCACACACGTCTGCATAATAAAATAAAAGGACTCGATTGCAGCCGCTGGTAAAGTCCCTCATAGTTAAATTAAAAATAGATGAGGTTCATTACAAGAGGTTTAAAAGGTTATGAACTATCAGGTGTGATATTAAGACCATTAATAGAGTGACAACTATTTTCTTCATAAAGATATAGTGTATCTGAGTACCCGTGTGTACCGTTATTAAAACTTCTTTCTGCTTTGTTGTGACATAAAACCACATTTTCAACAGTTTATCAAACAAACTATTAATCTATTAATAGAGAAAATTATCAATAAATTAATAAACAATGCAAAGGTATGGTGGACTCCACCGACATTTAAGAAAGCATGTGCAAAATGCGAAAATCACCTGAAAAAAAAAAAAAAAAAATTAGCACCGTAGCTGTTTGTTTTAGAGAAAAGTCCAACTGTGCAAAATCAATGAGTACTACACACCTATAAAATTCCTACGAAAAACTTGACGATCATTATAATTTGAAAGGGGGCGCTATTGTGCAACTTTTTTGGTCAAGTTTTGTAAATGTTGCCTGCAAAGTTTCAGGACGTTTACAGCCCATTTAGGGGGTAATATTAGCATTTTATTGTCCAAAATAATAATAATAATAATAATTATTATTATTATTATTATTCATGGTTCAGAGTCTGACCATGGCAGCACCCTCCCTGACTTCGTAAACTGGTGTGACAATAACTTCCTTGACCTTAATGTGTAAAAAACAAAAGAACTCCATGTTAATTTTACAAAATTTCATAGTCTGACGAAAAACTCGCAGAACGTTATAATTTTAAAGAAGCGCTAGCGTGCAACTTTTTTTGGTCAATTTTTGTACGTCGCCTGCAAAATTTCAGGATTTTTCCAACTTGTTTGGGGAGTCAAATTAGCATTTCATTGTCTGTAATACTACTACTACTACGATTACTACTACTACTACTAATAATAATAATAATAATTCTTCCAGCTTACCTACAAACTCTCGCCAATTGTTTACAATAAAGGTATGGTGGACTTCACCACTAATATTTAAAAAATGACAATGTAACATGTGCAAAATGCATATATCGCCCGAAAAAAAATTGTAGCACCTTACCTGTGTGTACTAGAGAAAGGTACAAACTGTGCAAAATCATGTACAAAATTTCATAGTCCTACAAAAAACTCACCGATCAGTAACATGTGAAAGGGGCAAAAGGGAGCAAAATTTCAAGACTTTTACAAACTGTTAAGGGGTCAAATTAGCGTTTTATTATCTGCAACAATAATCATAATTCCTTCAGTTTCAGTAGGGCTCTCAGCTCGGGCCCTAACATTTATGTAGAGACATAATTACTGAACATAAACACATAACGGTGACTATGACGGACTATGAATAATTTTGATTCCATGAAAATCTTACAGATTGTACCTTTAAACACCACACAACAAATCTGTCAGTTCGTTTGCGCTGCATTTATAGATGAGGAAGAAACGAACACGAGGAAGCCTATCAGACTTTTCTTACATTATCCACATGGTTCCGGCAGTTTGAAAGCTATTCACATTTTTCCAGAGACTGACAAAACAAGTCGACCACACCTCGACGAGGTCAGACATGTCAAAGAGATATTCTTACCGTCTGGTTCCGCTTCCTTTAGGAATTTGAAGTTATTTTTTTGATGCGGCATCCCGGACAGAAAGTAACTTACAGTACGTGTCCGTAAATGTAAACGGACACGTGAAAGTCTACGCGAATGACTGATGACTTTATTCGTACAAACGAGCGGGCATTAATATCGTCAATAGGCTCGGAAGGAGCCTGACGCACACACACGCACACACAAAACGTCTCCAAATGACGATTTAACGAGGGAGACGTGGGCAGCGGAGGGAGCGAGACGGTGGTTGTAATGTCAGAGACAGTCTGTCCCACATGGTTCCCATAAGTGTGTGTCTTTTATTTCGTACATGTTAATGTGCGTGTGACTTTAAATCACCATCATCTTTCAGTGTGGATGAAGTTTTGGGGGACGGTAAGGGGGGAGGTGGTGTAGATATTTAGACGCCAACACACACATCCCAAACACACAAACACACACAAACACACACACATAGCAGTCAAGTACATCTTGATCGTGCTGTCAGAGATCAGCGCCAGCGCCCTCATCTCCTCGTCCAAGTCCATATTTCACTCTCACCCTGTCCACGCACACATATTTATCCACAAACATCTATCTCTAACAGGGGTCACATGTTACTGCGATGCTGATGATCTGTCCGAACACATGCCAGATCAGAGTAAAGACACACGTCATTAATAAAGGAGATAAACAGGGACGCGTATGCTTATCTGTGCAGAAAATCACTTTTCAAGACAGGGACTAACACAAAACACTGATCCTGTCTCAGTGGTGGTTCATGTGTGGTTGCTTTGGATGAGTAAAAGATGCACATTGTGCATCAGGCAATGGTAGAAATAAAATATTAATCCCTCCGATTTTTTTTCATTGAGAAATGAAGCGAGTCAAGAGAGAAAAACCACACCAAGATGCTGATGTGGCTCTTTGTGCCGCTGTCATTTATCAGCTGCAGGCTTTATTCTCTATAGAGATGTTCACAAATTAAAATTCTAAGCTTTTTTTTTTTTTTTTCTCAGACCTCACATATATTCGTTTAAAAAGCAGCAGCAACCACTCGGAGGAACTATCATGTGATTTGGTGTCACGCTTGTTGATTTTGAACTCAACTAATGATATCAAATGTCTCAGCGACATTATGGATAAAAACACAGGTATGCTGCACGACAAAGGTGGGGGAGGAGATCTTTTTTCTGGAACATTTTTTACCATATCGCTTGAAAATCTCTTCACACCCACATTGCAACCAGGCAAATAGAAGGTTTGTCACAAAAACGAAATATTTTAGTCCACTCTAGAGCACAAAATCATGGAAAAACACCATCTGATTGGATCCTGACATGTCCATCAAACTTCAATCCGCTTCTCCCTCCCCCTTTCCTTTGTGAACAAATCGACCCCTCTATAGCTACCTCAGCACTAATAGCGCTGGGCCACAAACCCCATGCCCCGAAACCATTTGTGTTCACACTGTCAGGCTACTAGCTCCTCCGGGTTACGTCCCCGTTAGCAAAAACGTTATGATAGAACACATTTTCATACAGCATAGGTGGGATTTGTTTACATCGATAGTAGTAGGCTACACAGCTAACAGATAACCCCAATCTTGACACAGCCTCTAGCACTGCTTTGTCACTTGGCTTTGGCTCGATAGCGTGAAAGCGGCTAATGAAATAACGTAGAACACGTATCAACAAGTATACATATATATACAATGTATATATAATCTAGTATACAGATAAATATTTCTTGAAATTATAATAATGTTCCCTGTTTAGGTTCATTACAATGTTGTACTGTCTTCCCTATGAAGACGCCATAGGTAGAAGTTAGCTAAAGTTAGCTAATCAATGCAGTGCTCATGAACCTCCGTGAACGCTCGGGAACAAGCAACACGCATTTCGGTGGGAGGTTTGAAGAAAGGGCAGGGTTGTGTGTATTTTCAAAATATAGCTTGCTGGAAACGTTTTTCAAAGAACTCCTATATGGCAGTATATCGTGATATGTTTTCTTCTGATATAATATTGATTTTTTAATTTCTTAAAATCGATCCCCCTGGTAAAAAAGTCATTGGGTCTGACATAAAAATAAAAAATTAAATAATAATACAAGGAGTAAATAATCTGCATTGACATGGTTAACTTCAGCAACCTTAATCTATATATTTATATCAATATCTATATACATATATTTAGATGTATATACATGTATATAAATATGTGTACACACACATACGTACTTATATACAACTTGTGTTGCATTTTATTTCTCAGTGATCTACGGAGAATAATGCAATATATCACAATATCACACTATCACAATAATGTATTGTATCATGATTCAAGTATCGTCATGTCCATGCCAATACCCACCCCTAGTTAACGCGTTATCTTCCACAATGGAAACTCTACTTGGACAAACTGCTGGAAAAGCGTTGGCAGAGACAAATTGGCAAGGTCACGAAGCAGAACTCCATCTTTATTTTCAAAATAAAATGATCCATGTTCGAGGCACATCGTATAATTGGCGGGAAGTTTTTTAGACAGCGTTTAACAATTTTAACGCCATGGATGAGAATATGCTGATCGTGGGGGTCTATAATGATATTATAATAACATAATATTATCAATGATCTTGTTAGTCCTTGTGATTCCAGTTGTCCGGTGGAGCCACGACAAACGGCTCTGGTGGGTGTTGATGGACTGGCGGGTGACGGACAGTCACGGACGTCACTGTTCCACATTCAGTGGAAATTAGGAGTAAGTCATGAGCAAAATTATGCACCACATAGTGAGAAGAAGAACCTCTTAGGCAGGGCAAGTATGAATTTGGATGGTAGTAGATTTAAGATGTTCTTGAGGGTATTGACGAACTGGCAAATGATTGGCAGTGACAGACAGTGACGGACATTGGCGTTGTTCCACATTCAGTGGAAAATAGGGGTGAGATTCCTCTTTGAAAAAGTTCAGATACAAAACTTAAATTGCTTCTTGGCACAAAATCAAATGACTGGACCAACAACAGAAAAACAGGTTGATTTAGTCGTTTTAGTGTTGACTGCTTGGTCAACAGAGTTGAAGCTGTGAAGTGATAAAGCGAAGGACAGAGGAAGTTTTCTTCTCACATCAGTGATGGATTTTACAGCTTATTTTGTCTCGAAAGGTTACTTGATGGCATGTATCAGTTTATAGTCTACCCGATCTGGTGGGTATTGATGGACTGCCGGATGACGGAAAGTCTATATTTAGTGGAAATTAGGGGTAAGTCATGAGCGAAAGTATGCACCACATAGCGAGAAAAAGAACCTTTTAGGCAAGGCAAGTAAGAATTTAGATTGGGCAAGTAGATTTCAGAAGTTCTTGAGGGTATTGACGAACTGGCCGATGACAGCCAGTCCGTATTCAGTGGAAATTAGACAAAACTCAACAGGAACACTAGATCAGAGAATCCTCCAGGTCCGTTAATTAGCGGCTCGACTTTCCTCAGATGAATAAAGCTACGTATCAGCTTGTGTTGACCTATCCCCACTTCAGGCTACCTCTACCCCATAATTAAGTGAATTATCTCACGGAGGACAGTGCCATACATCGGCATTGGCTGCTGAAGAAGCTGCCCTGACAATATGGCCTCTCTGTATGTAGATAATGAGGCAGAGGCCTGACAGGTGGTCCTGATTAGGTAGGAAGGTCCTGTGCTGGGTATGGAGGTAGCATCCCATCGCGGTAAACACACTCATCAGAGTGGAGGCCGTCCCCGGAGAGGAAGAGCATGTTTGACATCATTAATTGGCTTTTTCAGCGCACGGAGTCAGGGAGATGAAAAGCTTTATCAAGCTGAAATAATTAATTTTACCCTCGCCACCCGAAATCGCTGACACTTCACTTCTCTCAGAAAATGAAGAACAGGGAAAAAAATGACTACTTTTCCCCCCTTCTCTCTGCTTTTTCTTGATTCAATCCCTCTATTAGTTTTTTGCCCGGCCTCGAGGAGATGAATTAACGGAGGTACTGTAATGTGCATTTTGTATTAGAATACAATTAAAAGGAGATTTAATTAACTTGAACCTGTATAAAGGGGAAAAGGTTAGCTTTATCTCAACCACTTACAAAGGCCATAGATTTGAGAGCCGCACGATATGCCCAGTGCACCGTACATATTATTTTCAATTAATTCTAAATTACAGAGCAAATTATAAGGAGTTTGATAATGCACCATCAGACGGACTAGAACTTTAATCACTTCACTCTAACATGGCTCTGGTTGGATAATTAGTTTAATTAAGCTCTGTGAAAGGCAGCCACTTGGTGAAGTGGTGGACGTTTAAACTGAACTGTGGCCGAAGATGGAGGTTGGAATTGAGCGGAGGCTCACTAATGGCTGTTTGAAATGACAGGCAGAGCCTTGAAGGTAAAGATTGTTCAACTAAAGTATATTAAAAGCATTTAGACTTCTTATCTAAGCTGTTAAAAGTAGAAGTTTTGTCAGATTCGCACATACATGCTACAGAGTCACTTGTCAAAATAAATCAGGACAAGCTTATATATATATATATATATATATATATATATATATATATATATATATATAGCATATATATGTATGTGTATATATATATATATATGTATATAGATATATACTGTATATAGATAGAGCTATCTATCTATAGCTGTATAGATAGATAAACTCCATCTATCTATCTGTATATTTATATATGTATATATACGTATATGTTTTGAGATTTTGAAAATAAATGTGAGACTGCATGGCGCGTTATGCAGTTATATATACATAGATATCTATAGGTATATATAGGTATATAAATATCTATCTATCTATCTATCTATATATGTGTATATAGATATATACACATATACAGTATATACAAACATATATGTACGTATAGGTATATATATGTCCATGTATATATACGTATATATGTGTGTTTATATAGATATATATAGCTATATACACATATGTGTGTGTATATAGCTATATATAGCTATATACACACACATTCATATATATATATATATATATATATATATATATATATATATATATATATATATATATATATATATATATATATAAAATATATAGTATCGTAAATATTAGCATAAAAGAAAACCTGCCAAACTCATAATGGGGACATGTCTCCTCGCTAGCAGAAATTATTTAGCTCAATATTGGTTCAAGACAACATTAGCAGTGAGTGAACGCCTCAGAATCCCCCTCTAATGTTTAATAAGGACAAAAATAATAACAATAATCATAACAGCGGCTCTTGCGGTCCATGCCACGGCCCGTTGTGTATTTCCCCTCCTGGAGCAATTTGAAGAATATGAAGAGAGTGAATAATAGAGTCAACTATGCACACAGAGCCGTCTGGTGGGAGAACACTGAGGGTTCTGCTTCACTTCCCATGTGGAGAAGCTACATATTAAACCAGATTTGTGTGTGCGTGTTTGTGTGTGTGTGTTGAGCACATCTTTAGGCTACTGCCTCGCCTCAGCAGCTCTCCCTATATTTACGTTTCTCATTCGTCACACGGCTGCTCTGTTATTGTGTTCGATGCTCTCTCCACACTGTAAAAAAAAGTAAAAATACAAAAATACTCCACTATAAAAAAATATTCACACCACCTTTTTGCCTCGTAAGCTTTTTGAGGGGCTATTTTAGCAATACACAGGAGTCTTGCACAATTTTAAAATGTTAAATATAATACTTTTTCAAGACCTCAACAAATATAATTAAAGGCCCAAAAATGTCATAATAATTCCTTTGGAAAAAAAAATATTTTAGGGCTGGAGTTTTTCAGGCTGATGCCAATATTGATATTAAGCAATATATATATAAAAAAAAAAACCGGTTAACGATTAATCTCTTTTTATGATTTTGTAATATATAAAAATATATATAAAAATTGAAGGCACAACACTTACCTTTTTTCAAAAACTTTCTTTTCATAACTTTTGTGAACAAAGAAGTGAACTTAGTGAACAAAAGAAAGTGCAAAATTGTCGTACATCTCTGAAGTATGTGTTTTCCTATTGTATTAAACGCACCGTCTGAGAATTTAAAGCACACAGCAAATTTACAGGAAATTTACAACAATTTAAAACGTTAATTATCCAAATTGACATTTTAAATGTTTTTAAGGAACTGCAGGAACCCTGATACATGAGTAAAAAAACAGTTATGTATACTTGTATATAACAGCCATATTGTATTGAGTCGAGTGTTATTTATTTTAAGTCTATCAATTATTCATGCAATAAGCAATGGCTTGTTCTTGTTGTCCCCCCTGGTAAATGTAAAGTGACTGCTCAATGAAAACGACTGGAAATTATTTATTTATGATCTGTATGCTGGGGGATTATTGCTTTGAAAGTGCACAACGACACACTGCGATTTTAATTAAGAATAATTGTTTTCTTTATAGACGCGTTGAGGAGAGTTAATTAAATATAATGCCAAAGACGTATCCCATAAGAGCGCAAACACTGGTTTATACACAGTAGGGGTGTCCAGATACAATTTTTACACCTCTGATACGATCCCGATACTGCAGCCTTGCATATTGGCCAATACCGATATCGAGCCGATATTTTAACCTTAAACAAGAATATCCTATAATTGAATAAAATAAACAAAAAATAAATTAAAAAGAAAAATAACCTTAATAATAAATAATAGTTTTCTTGCAAAAATTCTCCCACTGTTTTTTGCAATGCTGCTTCAAATACTGATGAGGTTGCTCGTATTAAACTTCCTGGTTCTGTGCTACCACAGGAAACTTGTTCATGACAAGTTTTGTGAGTTTAGATGCAGACCAGTATAATCCGATACTCTTTTTTTTTTTTTTTTTTTTTGGTGATATCGGCCCGATATTTGATCTCAATATCAGATCTGGACACCCCTAATGCGGAGTGGACTGGTATCTCCCAGTTGTGTTTTGTCACATATCGAACAAATTGAACTTATATTTGAGAATGTAAAGCTTTCTTTTGTTTTACAATCAATGAAAATGTATTCTGTCACTTTGCCATTTTGTTTCGTTATCCTTAGTGTTAGCTTAGCTTAGCATAATGATGGCAAACAAGAGAATAGCTGAATGTAAAAATTATCTCCAAAAGAAAGGCAATACATATTCTCTCTGGATATAGATGCATACGATAGGGGTGTCCCGATCCGATACTGATATTGGCTATTGGCCCAATATCAGCAAAAAAAACAAGTGTCTGATTATATCGCACAATACCACCACTTCTTCTTCACATCTTCTAATTAATTTTTATTCTATTCAATTGAAGAATATGTTTATTATAAAGTCAAACTAGTGGTTATTTTGCATTTTAATAATTTATTTTTTGTTGTTATTGGATTTATTTTTTATTTAATCGTGGAATATTCTTATGTTTCAGGTTAAATCGATGTAACCCATTGGTTAATATTAAATGGGTCAGCTTTTCTCAGTACCACCAGCTCCAGGTGGGCTTAACATTTTCACAGTCAGCTCCAAACAGCTGGTTGAGGCTGGCTTTATAGTAACTGCAGTTTGCAGGAAATAGCCACATCCAATGTGGGCTCTTGTGTCCACGTCTGGTGACGGCCGCTAATTGAAAACGAAGAAATAATTACTGACTTAGTGATGGAGGAGACACCGGGGACTCCGCTGGGATGGAGGAGTCTCACTGGGAGTCAATGGGTCCACTGGGGGATTCCTCTTTTGTCATTCAGTCAGCACCCAATGGGCTCCACACACATTTATTTATTACTTTATCCATATATTACTGTTTGAATCTCACGTATGTCTTACCGATGTATGGACTTCAATCCCACATATTCATGGCGGATGGAGTTGGATCATAAACCCAGCAGACTGGGCTGCGTGTGAGTGAGCGGCGATAACATGGCGATGGATTGGTGCTTGTGCGAGGAACAGTTGGTGCGCCGACCATCCTCATCAGCAGATTTCAACTGGTAGTGCAGTCTAGCATGGAGGCCATAATCCCTCTGCAGACTGTTATTTACATTTATTACCCTGCTAAGGAGAGCACATAAAGCATGGAGCGCAGTTTTAATATGCAGGGAGGCCTAAAGCAGAAAATACATATATAAACAAAGTACTAATAATAAAGTAGGATAAATTAGGTAGGAAGGATTAGGAGTGGGAAAAAATATTGCGATAGTTTGTCTTCTGATTAAGAGTCAATATTATATCAGAAGACAAAATATTGTGATATATTGCGATATTTTATTTTCTGATAAGATATTGATTCTTAATTTCTTAATATTGGTTAAGAATCAATATGATATCAGAAGACAAAATCAAAGTATCGTGATATATTGCGATACTTTGATTAGAATCGATATTATATCAGAAGACAAAAAATTTGATATATTGCAATATTTTGTCTTCTGATATCATGTCGATTCTTAATTTCTTCATATCAACTAAGAATCTATATTATATGAGAAGACAAAATATTTCAATATATTGTGATATGATATTCTTCTATAAGAATTCTCATTTGATATAATATTTATTTTTAATTTCTGAATATCGATTAAGAATCAGAATTAGATCACAAGACAAATAATGTCAATAAATTCTTGAATTTCTTCAGTGACACAGATTTCGAGATGTATCGTGGATGAAATTTCTTGCAATATATTGATTATCACGGAATCACTATATCGTGATATTACATACATATAGTGGGCAAAAAATTGTGAAAATATTGCATCACGAGGTACCTAACTGTGATTCGTTTCTGATCTGTTGTCAGCGACGAGCTGGGACAAAACAGTGATAGATTTCGACAAACGCCTCCTCTCCATCCATCTTATTCTTCCCGACACTCGACTCCTCCCCCTTTTTTTTTTAGCCTTTCAGGTTCCAGATTTTTGCTCGCCATGTCATATAAATCTGTCCGACAAATGAAATCAACACAATATGGCGACAAAACTGCATCTGCCGTTAAAAACACACTGTTTGGAGAAATGTTAAAGTGTAACATGGATTGCGCTTGCGACACGTTTCTACATGCAACACTAGAGGAGGTTCGAATAAAAGCGTTAAAAATCAGCATGTAGTACATATAATTCAATTTTTACTAATGCTGTTGAAATGTGTCGATTAATCGCGTTGAAGCACTAATTTCTGCGACAATAACTCTACTTATATTCTTCTAATAATTAAGGGTAATATTTTAGGAAATAACTCAAATGTGTGGCAAAGACAAAACAAATGTGATATTTTATTATTATTAGAGCTGTACATTGTCAGAGATGAACTGGTATGTCACGAAGCAGAACTCCATTCAAAAAATCAAGAAATTTAAAAACGTGGTCGTAGCTAACGATCAAATATGCCGATCTTTTCTGAATCTGTCCAAGCTTCTCCTGTAATTCGGCAAACAAATAATCCACCAAAGAGCATGGTTAAAGTATTAATATCTGCATACTGTTTGGAAACAAGTGTTTTTTGCTGCAGTGTGAACACCTGCGACACTATTCTCCATGCAGGTGATCCGATAAGGTTTACAAGCAGCTGTTTTTGGCCTGAGTTAACAGTGCGAGGCATGGGAATGTGTGTGTATGTGTGTGAAACCCAGTCAGCGACCATGAACTGAGTCGTACATAATCTGCAGAAGAGCACGTTCTAGCGGTGCGTTCAGGGCACAGCATCGCCGAGCTCAGCAGGAGCAGCCTGCCTCTCAGTCTGTTGTCTGTCGCTGCTGTCGCCACGGCAGCCGGCCTTTTCTCTCTCTCTCTCACACACACACACACACACACACACACACCACCTTCTCAGATAGCAGCCTGTTTTCACAGCAACAACAAACACTTCCTTGCTTACATGCCGCTACATGGGAGACGCCGCAAACAGTCGCCCTGGTTTTGACGAAAACATTGTTTTGATGTGGACATATTGTCACGACACTTATGAGAATAACCCTGAAACAGATTATCTTCTTCACGACACTGGTTTCACCTCTTAAAAGGGTCATCTAGTATCCGTTGCGACATCGTTGACCTCAGTCAGAGAGGCAAGGTCAGTCCTCAACAGTCCCTCTTAATAATCACCAACAATGAGACCGAATGGCCAGGACACTGACTCACCAAAACATGACTCACTATAGTTCAGGGGTGTCAAACAAGTCTCAAGGGCCAGAAATGGCCCGCCACAGGGTCCAGTCTGGCCCACTGCATAACTGGATGTCTTTACTTCCAATTTTTCAATAAAATTACATACAAGCTGCGTGACAAAAGAAGGGTTTTCCAGGAAAAATAGACCAGTTTCTTTTGTGTGTTCAGTGTGTTAACTCTGATTTTCAGTACTCACAGCATGTATCATACAACAACGTGTACAAGAACTTAAGGCCTAAAAGATGAATGATTTGGTGGCAGGTTTGACAACATCATCTGTAAATGGATTGTTTGTTCATCAATTATTAACATTTCAGAACAAAATTCACACTAAGAGACAAAGAAACATTTGGATGTGTTATTATGCTCTGCTGGAACTGTCCTGGGCCCACTTGAGATCAAATTGGGCTGAATGACACCCTTATTATAGTTGTTTTGTCATTATATATGTACATATATATATATATATGTACATATATATATATATATATATATATATGTACATATATATATATATATATATATATATGTACATATATATATATATATATATATATATATATATATATATATATGTACATATATATATATTAAGGGGTGGGAAAATAATTGATATGGCACTATATCATGATAACTTTTATTCTGATATAATATGGCTTTTTAATATGTAACCCTTTTCTCCCAAAAAATGTCATATTTTGGGCTTAAAAAATACTTATTACTACTGTTACTACTGCCAGAGTCTATGTAAATAATAATAAATAATGGAAAAAAAGATTCAATAAAATGGTTTGTAAGGTGAGTTTAAGCGTATTAGCATTCATTACATTCCTATGTGTGAATCATTTAGATATGCATTTTTTAAAAAAAAAGCATTACTGGGACTATTTAAAGAAGTAGGATGGTGTGTTTGTGTGGCACAGAGTCAAAATAAACTGCATTGTGTGTTAATGGTAATGAAAAAAAAAGTGATATTATATTATTATTAGGGCTGTCAGAGTCAACACGTCAGCGTAATTAACCTGTGTTAATTTTCGCAATGGTAAATCGACTTGGACAAGCTACTTGACATGCACTGCCAGAGACGAACTGGAAGGTTATGAAGCAGAACTCCATTCAAAAAATAAAGGAAACTAACAACACAGTCATAATTAACGATCAAATGTGCTGATAAAATTAGATAACCCGTCTTTTCTGAATCTATCCAAGCTTCTCCTGGAATTCAGTAAAAAAATTATTCCACCAAAAAGCATCGTTCAAGTATTAATTTGTAATGTGAGATGGACGAAAAGGAAATTAGGGCTGTCAAAATTAGAACGTCTCTGGAAACGGATTTCGGCAGTTTGTCCAAGTGGAGTTACTGTTGTGCGAATTAGCGCGTTAATGCAGATTAAATGCATTAACTTGGACAGCCCTAATTTTTACTCATAATATATAATAGTAAATAATCAAACTAATTGTCGTCCATATGTTTTCCTACCAGACCTGGCAGGTAGTGCAGTGGATGATTGCGCATGCCATCTGTATTTAAAGCATTAGGTTACAATGTAACAACGGATTTGAAGGAGTAGTAAAGTGCACCGTCTTGGTTCTTCAGAAATACAGTCAGTAATTCAATTCCTTACACACGACGTGATCTGACGATGCCTGAAGCTCAGAAAATAATTTTTTAATCATGTTTTATTTTTAATATTTATGCTCTTTGTGACCAAAAATGGCAGCTCGGAAACAGATATTAAGGTGCAAATCGATGCCTGATGCATCCACAGCTTTTATTTGACTGCTGCTGTGTTTGTTGTCCACCTACAAGTGACAGAAATGCTCACTATATTTTTTAGAACATGTTCAAGAAAATGTGTCTTTCCACACTATTTTTTACCACTACATTTCTTTTTATTCTACATGACATCCCTGGAAGCCACCATTAGGACATAAAAATACTCAAGCTATCACAAGGAATGCATTCACAAAGGAGAATCAATGTTATAATATTAGTCGAGTTTGCACGACTAACACTAGGAGACACAAAGCCTCCTAATTTCCTCCTCAGCCAATCTGTGGCGGGACACGCCGGACCCAAGGGACCGCCAGCCACCAGCTGACCGACCAAGCGGCCTGCTCAAAAGGCACAATTAGGAGGGTCTTTGTTTCACCCGGAGTGGCTCTTTGTGTCGTGATGTCGCCTGGTGCTGGAGGGGAACGTCATCAGTCACCGGCTGAATAGTCCAAGCGAGGACACACACACAGGTTGAGGGATGTGACGGCGTCCTGCAGTGCTTCAATAGGCTGCTCCTCTTCACTGTGAGAGGGTGCTAATGCTAATGTCGCGTGTCACTTTCCACCCGAGTACAAACAGAATTTGTCAGATTTCCACTCAAACCTCACCACTTAAAACCTAATTATGCACCTTTAATCTTTACCTTTTCCTGCTCATCCTTGAAATCACTTGTGGTTTCCAACCGGGGACTTTTTTGCCCATCGAAAGTGAAATCTTGTGCATCTGTTTCCTCCTTAAAACTACAAGCGTTTGGTCCTGTTTCAGTCCCGAACCTCTACCGACTCTGAGAGAACAAGATGTGACCTGGAGCAAAGTTGTTAACAAGACAATCGTAGAACGATTGTTTCGGTTCGTCGTGTCGAGCGCGGCGTTGCAGTTGTGGTTACGGTTACGGCGTTGAATTTTCAGAAACACGAGATGCTTTCTCGGTCCGTCAAGGAAAACCTGAGGGAGCAAGACGTCAGATATGGAGTAGAAACAAGGAGACAGATAACAATATCTTTGTTTTTAAGGCTTGAGGTCCATAATTGAAGAAGGAAGCTTCTTTTTGAAGGACTGAGGGTATGTCACAGCTGAACATGACTATTTCCTGAATTTCAAGGTGTTTACATCTGTATCTGGTGGTAGAAGCTGATGAGTGACAGGGCAAGGAACTTCTGAAAGTCCTTCGTGGATGAAACTCTTGTTGATGGTCAGATATATTCCAGACTATCCGATTTGCAGCGATATCTCCAGTCATGTACATCACACGTCACAGATGTCAGATCACAGATCCAACACATTTTCCAGGGAGCCAGGTCTGGATTATGTCATGGTTGACATCATTTGATTCCCCCTCCCAGGAGCTCTGAAAGTGCTCCATTAGCGTTATTGCTGGTGGGGTGTTGTGCCAACGTCGGCAGCCTGTCCCTGTTAACCCGCAGACTCACCTGCTGGGCGGAATCTGGCCTGTTAAGATTAAGCCAAGTTTAAATTTACACACACAAACTAAGCTGAAAGTTGTTGGGGAACACTTTGAAACCCACTGGAGGTCATGGAGAATGGATCCTCAAGCTCTTTGGTGGATTATTTGTCTGCTGAATTACAGGAGAAACTTGGACAGATTCAGAAAAGATGGTTAATGAAGTTTTAGCAGCACGTTTGATCGTTAGTTACGAGTGCGTTGTTAGTTTCCTTGATTTTCTGAATGGAGTTCTGCTTCATGACCTGCCAGTTCGTCTCTGGCAACGCATTTCACATCGGGCAATTCGTTACCACCACATAAATTATTGCCGATTCATTTTAACAGCTCTAACAAAATATTAGCCCTGTTAGTAGAGTTACTGTTGCACAAATTTGCGCTTTAATGTGATTAATCAGCTAATTTCGACAACTAGTAAAAATCAAAGTAATTGTACGCTATGAATGCTTTCATTCAGACCTCCAGTGTTGTATGGACACACAGCTTAAAGGAGAAGTCTGGTGATATTTTATGCTTTTTGTTATTGTTAACAAAAAAAGTCTGCGTATTCTGACATGTTTTTCCTCTGTGAGTTCCGTTGTTGTCGTTGTCTGTTGCTTTAATCTTCTAAATCTTTGAAATTGTTCGGCATTTCGGGCAGTTTGTCCAATTAGACTTCCCGTTGGGTGTGACGGCAGCCCTAAATATAATAAAAATTTAATTTTAAAAATAAAATTTGGAAAAGTTTGGCTGGCCGTATAGGGCGAGCCATAGTTTGTCCATGTCTGTTATAAAAAAGTTGCTTTGTAATATATTGAATATATATTAAATAATATAAATAACTAAATCTTTACTGCTTTTTTCTCAAGCATTTGCTACCATTAGAAACCAAAATATTTCCAGACTAAATATGGTATGACATAAAAATGTTTCAACTAGAGGGTTCCCACGTGTCCTTGAAAACCTGGAAAACCTGGAAAATGAGTGGCCAATTTTACAGTCATTGAAAACATATGGAAAATGAGAAAATAAAAAGGTCCAATGTCCTGGAAATGGTGAAGTTATCCTGAAAAAGTATTTGTCCTCCCCATGCCTTGTGAGCAAATGCAAATAGGTTAAAATTTACTTTTAACATGACTTAAAATTTACTTTTAACCTGTTTGTATGATAAAAAATGATTACAATTTTCCAGGATAACTTCACAGTTTCCTGGACATTTTTTTCTCATTTTCCAGGTTTTCCAGGAAGGGTGGGAACCCTGAACTACGATTAGCAAATTCAAGTATTCTGTATCCCAAAACTCATAACAAGTTGAAAACCAAAGACATGAATGCATATGTATTGGAAGAAATTCATTTTTCTCATTTTTTTTCCAAAATCTGGACTTTGATAAAAAGTTGTAGTTGTTCCATTTTGCCACATCTACTAAATATAGTCTTTGGCCTTGAATGAATTATGTCCCACGGTCAGACATTGTTAGAGATTCCTCGTGCAAACTGTAATTCAAGGGATTCAGAATCACAGACACCACAGGCCCCTGAACACAACTCTGTAATCTTATAATTTGCTGGTGTCTGGATTATGGCTCCACACGAGCTGGACCATTCTTGATGAAGACATGAACCATCGCAGTTTCCAGAAAGACTCATCAAAGCAAAACCAAGCCAAGAATAGAAGGAGTAAATCAACAGGAATCCTTTTATTTCACTCCTAGTTTTTGGTCTTACTGGGTTGTTTTTCTCAAGATAGAAGATGAGGAGGAGGTGGAGGGTAGGCGAGCGAGCAGGACAGTGACATTCACGCGTTACGACGTGGCAACACTGACAAGGCATCCTCCCCGCCGCTCGGCCAAGCTGTTATCACAGTCGGCCGCTGTTTCCAGGTCGCAACCCTCAGCGGCACCGGCATTATTGGGTCGCGGCTTGGTGCCACAACCCAACCCCGGCATGGCCCTGCGATGCCATTGTCCGACGGTGAAGCGTGGCTTTGAGATACTAAACACACACAAGCCCACTGATCCGCCCTGGCAACCTCCCTAGCAACCATCTGTCCCGCTTTGCCATGCTCCGGCTTGGGCACAGCCAGCGACGGGCATGCCTTGACACGTCTTGAGTTAATGGGACAAAACGGAGGCGAGCAAGAGGACAAAAGGAGTCACAAATAAAAGAGTGTAGCCGACAGAGAGGCAGAGCAAAAAGAGCTGAACTTTCTGCTTCTCTGAAGAAAACTTTCAGAAAAAGACAAGTTGCAAGTCCAACAGTTTGAGGAAAACACAGTCCTGGATTCTTGGATAATGTCAGTTTGTACATGATTTGATTATTTTCCTGGTTAACTAGTTGTTTGGCCTATAAAATGGTGAAAATGTTCAAATTTCATCCACAACTCGAAGATATTCAGTTTACTGTCATAGATGACTTACAAAAACAGATAAGTAAACTATTATTTCCTTTATAATTCTGATACATAGTAGTTCAGGAAGTAACAAAATACAATTTTCAGTTTTGTTCAGAAAATAAATTAAGCATTTTGGGTGAAAAAAAAGTAAAACATTCAGCGAATTAATTAAAAATTCAGAGAAGTCAAAATTATTGGACAATTAGAGTGGAAATACTGAATTTAATTGCAAAATTCTGATAAATGACGTACAAATTCAGACAATAAATTTAAATTTTGGAAACTATAGTGAGAATTTTGAGAATAAAGTGAAAAGTCAAAAGTAAAAATACTATTCTGATAATGAAGTAAAAAGTTTTGAGAATAAAGTAAAAATTTTGAGAAACAAGTCAAAATTCTGAGAACAAAAAATAAGCAATCTTTTGCGATCACACATTATTTCGTGCAATGTACAGTCACATTTCGAGTCAATCCATATTAGAAAATAATAATTAACTGTTTTACACATAACTATATCACAATAGTTAGTGGTCATATTGCCTAGATGACTGACAAAACAGAAAATATTTACATTTTAGAAGCTGGAATCGGAGAATGTTGGCTTTTTTCGCCCCCAAAAAACAAGTTCAAACCAAATAATCGATTACCAAATTAACTACCGATTAATTTAACAGTTGAGCCATCGATATGAAATGTCACGTTACATAAAAAAAACAGAGGATGAAGTAGATACATGAGACGACACGTTTGACCTTTATCAACATCAGATTGAAAATTTATTCAAAATAAACAGACAAGATTTGACACGTTCATTATTTATCACTACGCTGATGACATTGCGTTATCTTAAAAACACTTCTTCACGTCAAGGAACAGATTTCTTTCTGAATTCAGCTCCGTTCAACGTAAACTTGTTTTACCTAATCAGTTATGTTGTCATCCGTTGCCGTGACAACCAGCGACACGAGGACATGCCGACAAAGACGTCACATTCGAATGTGCGAGGATTTCCAAAGAAAAGGATCCATCTTTTGAACGAGTCGGTTCTGAAAGGAAACCCCTGAAATAGAACCTGATTTCTGAGTTCAACTTGTCATCGATCGCATTGTCGTTTCTACCAGAACGTTGACGCCCTCGAGGTCAACGTGTGACCGCTTGCTTCCTGATGCTAAACATAGAAGATTGGGTCGGGGCGGGGCCGAGTCCAACGCCAAATCACAAGCAGATACATCTTCCCCTGTCCAAAAGTGAGGCTTGTGTCGCCTTATCAGCATACTGCCGAAAAGGCCTCGAAAACACTGGAACACTGACCTTGCATCTGCATCCCCCCCTCCAGAAAAAGTCTTCTTTAACATGCAAACGCCCCTGCCTTTGTCAGGGTGTAACACACAAATCAATCCCCCCCTCCCCACCTCTGCAGCCCAAAACTCCAGACCTATCCAAAAAGCAGAGGGGAGCCTCAGACAACTCATGATGGAGCCTCTTTTGATTGCAACTGATTTTGTTGGGGCTGGTTCTGTTTATCTCTGTCGAGCAGATAAAGCCATGTGTTTTAAAAAAAAAAAAATAATAATAATAGCCGTTTAGAAGAAACAAAAAAAGAACGGATACGAGGGAGTTTAAGGGGATTAGCACATGTAGGACTGCAGTGATTTAGAGACGCTGTGCGCTTTTGAATCATCTGTTTCTTCTGTATGTAGCGACGATGAGGTAGCACCACTCGTCTGGGTCGCATAAGCCGCGAGATCAAGCGCTCACCATTCCCCCCGAGTTCGGTTTGGCTCCCATCTTTTATTTACTTCTTCCAAGACCTTCTGCTTCAGTCAACGAGGACGCTTTAAAAAGCAGGAAAGTGAAAGCGATCATCCCAAGGATATGATGAATGAAGCAGACGAAAACGGAGGGAGATTTTGAACCATGCCAACTCTCTGCTACACCCCCACCTCCTTTTCCTTCCCTCTTTCTTTCACCGTCTTGCATTTTCAAAGAGCTGAGGGGCCATGGCAAAAGCGAATGAACCATGACCGCAGGCAGATGCTCCCCACATCTTCCCCACTTTACACCCTCCGTTTCCCACAACTGACTTGAACACTGTCGTTCCAACGAGGCACACTACATTTACACTTTTTTCTTTCGTGGTTCGGTTGTCGCAGCTGATTATTATTTATTTATTATTTGGAAGTGGACTCAAGAATTGCCAGGTAACAAAAAACAAACTGATACACGTATTTTTGTATGCAGGCAATATTCTGCGATGCAGTTTTAGGTTTTTGTTGCAGTGCAATTTTGAGTCAATGCCATTTGTTAATTTCGCCTAATTCCCTCTGGGCACTTTGGGGCCAAATGAGCACAGATGGGACATTTTCAGTCCTTCAGTTCACTGATTTGAATCAGACTTATTGTTTCACACTCTACATTTTTCAGCACTTTTCTGAAATAAATCTGCTGAAGGGCAGTAAAAACATATTTGACTCGAGAAGCACATCTGCAACTTTTTAACTTTTATTGTACCAACAACAGTAACAGTCATTGTAAAAGTTTCTTTCTTCTTATTTATTATGACTAATAATTTAGTTTTTGTTAAAATATTGTAAGGAGCACAATTAATTTGTTAAAGTTAAAAATTTAATACTTTAATGGCAGTTTGTTGTTTAGCGCTTGAATAAATTAAGAAAAAGCAACTTTTGGGTTTTTGAAAAAATAAACTGAATTTTTCTTTGTAATTCTTATAGCAGCTCTGGAAGTAACAAAACAGTTTTTTTTTAGTGTAGTGCAGAAAAAAAGCAAAACTTTTTTGGAGAATAAACTAAAACATTCAGAGAATTCATTAAAGATTCTAAGAACAAAGTAAAAATTCAGAAACGAAAGCAGAAATATTGAATTTTATTTCAAAATTCTGATAAATGAAGTAAAAAAAATATTCTGAGAATGAAGTAAAATTTCTGAAACTATAGTCAGAATTCTGAGAATAAAGTGAAAAGTCAAAAGTAAAAATATGGAATTTAATGACAAAATTCTGATTAATTTAGTAAAAAGTTCAGAGACCAAAGTAAAACTTTCAAGAATAAAGTCAGAATTCTGAGAATGAAAAAAAATTTAAAATAATGTCAATTTACCTCCAACAACTACTCCTAATCATAATTATATTACAATAGTTAGTGGTAATATTGTCTATGCATGGCCACACAGAGTCATAATCTGAATTATGCACATATTAGTACACATAATAGTACAAGATATATTCAATGCGTGTGTGTTGACCAGGAACTGGGCCAATCACTGGCGAGCAGCGACGAGGCAGCGAAGCAACCCAGAATTCACTCTCCTGACTCTCAATAGGTTCCCACTGCAGAGCCAACATGAACAATTTCTATTCTGAGACTCCATTTGGAACCGAGCTGATAAAAATGTTCAGGTTTTGGCAACCCAGAACTCGAATTACCAGTGTTTTTTTTCAAACGAAAACACAATTTTCAATCTGTGCCATAAGTGGATTATTTTCTCAGTGTGTATTTCATTTTATTTCCTGCAAAGTAGGTTATGTTTTCAGTATATTTTTTTGGCTCTTTGCTGGAAGGATCACAGAAAAACTGCTGGCATGATTTTCAAACTGATCTGAATCACTTTCACATCAGATGTTTGGCCTTCTAGTTGTATTTGTTGGGATTCAGGAAGGTGTATGTTGCAGCAGAAGACTATGAAATGACAATTAACCCTCAGATACTGGATGACAATAAAGTCCCAATTATTATTATTATTTATCTAGAAGGCACTACATTGCATTTTAGTTCTATAAATCCAGATAACATGGCTGGGTATCACCAAGTACCTTTCGATACGATACCTTCACAATATTTTGCCCACGATAACGATAATATCACGATATAGTGCGATTCTGCCATAATCAACATATTGCAAGAAATATCATACATGACACATCACCATATCTGTGTCATTGCAGAAATTCATAATTAATTGACTGCACTAAATCCATTTCACAGAAAATACAAAACATTGTCAATTTCACGTGAATGACAGCCAAGTAAAATAGTGTATACTGCATATACATACAGTATATACACATATACACATATATAGGTAGAGTATGTGTGTCTGAATGATTCAAAACATGACTTTTAAAAAAAAATCATTAAGAAATTAAGAATCAATATTATATCAGATCTCGGCAAAATATTGCGATATATCGCCATATTGAAATTTATTTTTTAAAAAAAAAATCTATATTAAGAATCAATATTATATCAAAATAAAACAGATATATACAGTGATATATCATGATAATTTGTCTTCTGATATGATACTGATTCTTAATCGATATTAACAAATTAAAAATCGATATTATATCGAAGACAAAATATTGCGATACATCGCCATATTGAAGTTTTTATATAAAAATCAATATTTTTATATATATGTGGTATATGTGTGTCTGAACGGCTCAAAACATGATTTTTTTTAAAAAAACAATCTATATTAAGAAATTAAGAATCAATATTACATCAGAATTAAACATATCGTGATATATGATGACAATTTGTCTTCTGATATGATATTGATTCTTAATCGATATAAACAAATTAAGAATCAATATTATATCAAAGACAAAATATTGCGATATATCGCCATATTGAAATTTTTATATAAAAACCTATATTTTTAAATATATGTGGTATATGTGTGTCTGAACGGCTCAAAACATTATTTTTTTACATCTATATTAAGAAATTAAGAATCAATATTACATCAGAATAAAACATATCATGATATATCATGATAATTTGTCTTCTGATATGATATTGATTCTTAATCAATAATAACAAATTAAGAATCAATGTTATATAAGAAAACAAAATATTGCGATATATCACAATATTGTGTCTCAACAGTGTTGGACTTAATTTCATTGAAATGCATGGCAGCTTTAACAGACACCAGTTTGAAAGCACTGATGTGGTTTCACTGAATCATGATGCGGCAGTTTGAAGGACATGATACGGTATAATCTCCTCCATAGAAAAAAAAAGGTCCACCATCAAATAATTCTGTAAATTGAAACTACTCTATTGCCTGGGTGTGTACGGCATGTTATTGCTCTGGACAACTTCTGTGTTTGGTGATGGAGAGGAGGCTCCTTCCTCTCTTTCTTGGTGAAGAAAGCCCTGATAAAAAGGTAAAGCAGATGAAGGGGGCTGGTGGACGCGAGGTGATAGAAGCGAAATTTCATTTCCTGCCTTGTACGGAGAAGCCAGTATCAGCTGGGAAAACCTGGCGCAGAGATGGGAGATTTACCCTCCGAACATTGATAACCATTTGTTCATTTCCTGACAACAACAGGGGGAAAAAAAACTGGAATAGGTTGCGTCTTCCCTCTCTTTCTCGTTTTGTTCTGCAGGAGGACGGGAGTCTATTTCATGCGGCGGCACTCCTAATCACAGAATCAGTTATTATTGGAGAAGCGTTTGCTGCATCGCCTCTGCGGTCAAATTCTCCCACTCCTGCGTCGCTTAGCTTCTCTCTCCGCCAGTTCGGATTTGCATTTTAATGGAAGGCTTTTATAGACTTCTCGGTGGCGTTCGTGGCACCACAAGTGGCATCATTAAGTGAACTAAGCCGGATTAGAGGCGATGCTGAGGTCAGATACCCCGTACGCCATAACAGAACCGAAAGCTTTCTCCTCCAGGATTAGACAGAGAGATGGCGACGGACAGGGGGAGGGAGGTTTATTTTGTAGGGACAGAGAGGATGAGAGGAAAACAAGTAGAGTGATAAAAGAGAAGGAGAGAGACATGAAGGGAAGGAGGAGAGACAGGCTGCAGGAAGGTGATGAATTGCTTGTAAAGTGGCTCCTCTTCAGCTCGAGGGCCTCTCGGCTGCCTTTTTTTGGCTCCGCTTTCACTTTGGAAAAGCACAAACCTGGATGCAGCAGTGTTTGCAGACAATTCTGGGCTCACAGAGAGGAGATAGGGCCGTTCACATAGTGTCAGGTAAGCTGTCTGTCAGAGAAAAATGCCTCGTGCTGCAACATATACTCCCCTGAATCAGTCCATGAAGCTGTTTGGCACCAAAATAAAAGCTTCGGTTGTTAATTGGGACGTAAATATCCCTTCTGGAAATTTTTTGATTTTATTTACGAACCATACAAAGACTTGTTCACTGTGCAAAAGTTGACGGTCATAAAATAAATGTTGTGCATCTAAATGATAGTCTGAGACAGTCCGCTGATTTGGAGGTTTTGCGACCAAAGCCCAAATTCTCACGATGAGCAAACCAACAATTCAGAGCAAGACATGATCAGATTTTCATTTGATTCAATCCAGAGGCCTACAATCAACATTAGACAACAAAACAAGCCCATTTTGCACAACCAAAATGGCCAAAAATTTGACTTGGTAGTGTCACAAAATAACCATTGATAGTTTCTAAGAAACCTGCTCGAGCATCGGTTAACCAGACATGAAATGCACAAACTTATCCCAATATTTGATCAAACTTTATGTGCGATGGGAAATAAAGCCTTACTGTTGGAAATGCAGATACAGATTGGAAATAACATCAAATTAAGACATGTCAAAGACATGACAAGGCTCTATGTGCTGCTACCACTAACCTGGCTGCCATATGAGCTGTGACACTTGGTGTGTGTCTGAGCATGCACTAACATGTTTTGTGGTGACAGAATATTTGTGAAGTTGCTATTCTTTTTGTTTGTAGTAGGACTCAAAATCAACACGATTAATCTGCGTTAATGTGCCAATTTGCACATTGGTAACTCTACTTGGACAAACTGCCTGAAATGCGTTGCCAGAGACGTGCTAATTTTGACAACCCGCTCTAATAAGCGCATTTCACGTTACAAATTAATACTTTAACAATGCTCTTTGGTAGATTATTTGTTTGCTGAATTACAGGACAATCTTGGACTGATTCAGAAAAGATGGTTAATCTAATTTTATAATGTTTGATCATCAGTTAAGACTGCATTGTTAGTTTCCTTGATTTTTTGAATGGAGTTCTGCTTCATGACCTGCCAGTTCGTCCCTGGCAACAAATTTCGGGCAGTTTGTCCGAGTCGAGTTACCGCTGAGGAAATTAGAGCGTTAAAGCTAATGCTCTAATTTTGACAGTCACAGTTAGTAGTAAAAAACAAATGTATGAAATCTTACCTCTAATTTCCGCTAAACGCGGAGGGATGCGGACATTTCGTCGGACCCGTTCAAACATGTCAGTTTCCACTGGACGTGGAACGGTACCGACATGTCGATGCCTGCCAAAAGAAAAAGACAGAGCTTCCATTTTTGTCGCCGACAGAGAAGATTGTACGGAACATCTGGTTTATTTTCAAAATAAAATAATCTGTGTTCGCAGCAGATCGTATAATCGGCGGGAAGAGACCGAGTAAAAGTTTTTTTTATGGCGTTTAACGATTTTAACACCATGGACGAGGCAATGCTGACTGTAGAGTTCCAGAATAATATTATAATAGCATAATATTATCTATGATCTCGTTAGTTGTCGTGATTCCAGCTGTCCCATGAAAGATCTGGTGGGTATTGACGGACTGGCGGATGAGGGTCAGTGACGGTCAGCGATGGTGACGGACGTCGGCGTCATTCAGCATTCAAATTAGGGGTTAAACACACCTTTTCACTATCATTTAGAGCACCAGCAAAAACGCGCGAAACATTAAAAACTTTTAGCTTAGCGTGACTGAAAGTCATGTTTTCCAATTAACCTTTCCGGGGTTCAACCTTTGCATGGACATGGATCAATGCCCGGTGTGATAAACATCTGCAGAGCACCTATAACCAACTGGAAAAGTGGCTTTGTAAACGCTGTGTAAATATTAACTGATGGGTGTTTACCATCAGCCCACAGGTCCGATGCGTGCCAGACGCACATGTGAAAGGGAGGTCGCTGAAGCATTTTGAAAGCACTGTGAGCGTTTAGACTGACGGTGAATAGAAAACAGCCTTCGCATCCAAGTTTATGCCGACTCAGTGCCGCCTCATATTGTTATTTAAAACAACGTGGCGGCGAGAAGACAAAAGAGGTGGTCATAATCTAAGAAACCACACACACAGCGAGGATAGAGTCGGTGACAAACTCCCGTCGTAAAGTTAAAGATGTGTTCTTGTAACAAGCTCAATAAGGGTCACGTTAGGTCACTGAAAATACACACTCGTCTCGGCATGTACAAAGTGTGTGTGCTGTTGATGACGCTAACATGGCGCAGAGATGAGCGGCCCATCAGGCCGTACAGGTCACACCTCGGCGGCCACGGGAAGAAGAGATTACGCCGGTGTGTGTTTGTGAGTGTTTTTAAAAAGCAGAGATTATGCATTGTGATATCGAACTGGGTTAAGGTAGCAGACTGTGTTTGCATACCGGGGCGCCGCAGCCTCTCAGGTTTTAGCTTTAATCCCCACACATGCCCAATCCTCGCCGGCTGATTTGGCACTTTTTTTTTCAGAGTATTAGGCCACCAGGCGAGGAAGCTTTGTTTACCCGACAGACGAGTCACCGTGTTTCATAAAATCCCTCCGTTTGCCTAGACTGCCTTGTGAATAAACACAAATGAATACAGGTTGTATATTTACATTATTCGGCTTTTGGTGTTATTTTGCATTATCTGGCTTTTTTTCCAGAGCTTTCAACCACATCTCATAGTAAAGATTATTGAGTTGTCATCATGTGATGGACGTATGGCCGATGTGACTGAAAGCTCCAGAAAGAGCTAGTAAAGGGACCATGAGTCAAGATGATTTTAAATGAAACTATTCACTTATATATGACATCAGTGGTGTAATTAGGCCTATTAAAACATTTTAAGTCCCCCCTTCGTAATATAAAAATATGCGCTAAAGTGCCCTCTTTGGGGGTGAAAACACGCACTAAAGTGCCCTCTTTGAAGGCGAAAACATTTGCTAAAGTGCCCTCTTTGATGGGGAAAACATTTGCTAAAGTGCCCTCTTTGGAGGCAAAAACGTTTGCTAAAGTGCCCTCTTGGGAGCCAAAAACGTGCCAAAGTACCCTCTTTGGAGGCAAAAACTTGCCCTAACATGCCCTCTTGGGAGGCAAAAACGTGCACTCAAGTGTCCTCTTTGGATGCAAAAACATGCACTTAAGTGCCCTCTTTGGAGGCAAAAACATGCTCTAAAATGCTCTCTTTGGAGGCAGAAACTTGCACTAACTGCCCTCTTGGGAGGCAAAAACGTGCACTCAAGTGTCCTCTTTGGATGCAAAAACATGCACTAAAGTGCCCTCTTTGGTGGCAAAAACATGCTCTAAAATGCTCTCTTTGGCGGCAGAAACATGCGCTAAAGTCCACTTTTTCAAGGCAAAAACATTCGCTAAAGTATCCATTTTGGAGGCCAAAACGCGCCCTTTTTTTAACTCCATAGCCAAATTAGCCTCATCTGGGGGCTAAGCCCCCCGTCCTTAAATCCTAGTGACACCCCTGGATAGCATAATATAATATTTATGTGCCATTAGGGGTGGGTCTCTTTCAAATTTTTTTGATACAGTGCCAATTTCGGACCTTTGTTTTGATACAGGTTCCAGAACGATATTTTTTTCCGATACTTCAATAAGTTATTTTTGTCTAATTTGGCTTTATCATGGTAGACATAGTAGACATGCAACAGAAACAGTGTAGCTACTGTTTACGTCAGTAGCAGATAGCATGAATTCTAAGTCTGGTTGGTGAGATTAATCCGACTTTTTGAGTCGGAGATCCGACTTCACGGGGGGTTCTGATTTGAATTCTGACTTGGAGGTTGAAAATTCCAACACTCTTGTACAACTGTCATGGAAAGATGGTTGATTTTTGATACCCGATAGGTTATGAGCTTTTCGGTTGGTGCTACAAAAGTATCGAAGTTCGGTACCCGGCCCCACATCTCACCTCAGCAGGTAAAGATTGTTGAATTTTGTTGAGATGGTATGGTCGTCAGGGGGAAGACCATTACTCACGATGGAATATATTCTCTCGTATATAATATAATATTTACATGGCATCCACTCTAGAATTTGAAACCTGTCCTTCTTCATCTTTTGTTTTATAATGGTGGATAAACTCAGGTTTATGAAGTTGACTCAGCATCTGGTCTTAAATAAAAGTTCATAAATTCACTTTGCCTTCGTATTTCAGCTCATTGTATTAGTTTTTTTCACTTTTGTAATGCTGTAGGGATGAACACACGTATGAAACCCCTTTATTATGAGCAGTAAATATATATAAAAAAGAAAAACACAAATAGCAGTTTGTGGGGAAATTAACTAAAGGGATTAAATAATAGATTAAAATCAATAGAAAAAACATCGCCTCACAGTTTCGCTTTGATTAATGGTCTCTCGTGGAATGATAAATTAAAGTTGAAAACTCTCTGTACACATTATTAACCCCCCATCTTCTAACTCATTTAAAAAGCTGCAGGCTTATTTCCCATTATGTTGATAATATGGGTACGGTTTGCCAAAACTCTTTGTGCTAATTGTGTGTTGGTTCAAAAAAAGCCATTTTCTGTTAGAGTGCACAAATCCATTACGGCCTCCTCCTTAACCCGGATAATGGGGATTGAATTAATGCGAAGGGCTAAAACATGTGGCCCGGTACTCCTAAAGATATGATTGATCATCTTATTGCTGCGTATTCAACCAGTTTGGCTGTGTTAATCGATACCATTACCTCCTGCGGATTAAAACAGCGCTCTGTTAATGAACCCAGACCTGAAGAAAGGAAGATGTGAGAATGAATCTGGTTAACATGCACTTTATTTGAGCCACTTTTACCTTCTGGTTTAAGTCTCAGAATAGACAAATAAAAATTCGTTCCCAAATCTCACATACTGACAAGATAACGGACGATACAGATTTTCGATGAGTTCGTCACTGGTCAAGTCAACCAATGTCCAAACAGAAGATTGGTTCCAAAATCTGCCGCCATATTTGAATGACGATAAGGACTGATTTAGGCGTATTAAGCCTGGTTTATACTTCTGCGTTGCTACGCCGTCGACGCAGACCCCTACGCGGACCCTACGCCGTAGCCTGACGCGCACCTCCAAAAAATCCTGACTATGCGTCGAGTCAACACGTTGAGACGCGAACGGCAAGGACTGTGATTGGTCCGCTCAGAACGTAATTTCCGGTGGTTGCTTTTCCGGTCAACAGCTCAACAACACCGCTAGTAGCGGGGCGGCACGAGCAGTACGGAATAGTCGGACAGACCACCTCATCAAACGTCTTCTGTGCTTCAACATTTGTAGTAACAGCATTTCTTTTTAAATTTGATGAGCTCCATCTCCAGAAACACCCGCTAGATCTCAGTTGTCATTGTTTACTGTCGGAAGAGCCCCCAGAAGCCACACAAAAACACCAACACCCCCCCCAGCAGCTTGGCGGTGAATTGCAGAGCAACGCGTTCCCTCGACGCAGAACTTCGAATGCTCAACGACGGCGTCGGGTCTACGCCGTAGCTCCGCCGTCGCCGCGACGCAGAAGCATAAACCAGGCTTTAGACCCCTTAACCCACTGAGTGCCTTATGCCAGCATTTTTGGAAATTTTGAGTAATTCTTAAGACCTACAGAATATTTCGTACTATGTCTCTGAATACCTCAAATGAAAGAAGAGACTCTCTATTTCATCGCGAAATAAAATGTTTGTTGTTACCTTGTTCCGTTCTTGTTTTATCTAAAGGAGATTAGAGCCAAGTTTCATCAAAAAAACGCCACTTTTTGTCCAGATTCTGTTTGTTTTGCTCTCTAATTGCGATCGTCTCCACTGGAGCTGTGCGATATGGATAAAATTCTATATCCCGGTATAGCCAAGTTTATATCCCGATAACGATATATATCCAGATATAGTATTTTTTTCTGATGTGTTTTTAATTTCCATTGCACTCTTCTCCGTCTCCTCTGCGGCGTAATCCCTTGTAAGCTTTTATTCTGAAGGCTTACTTTGAGAGCAACCGGAAGTCCGGCTATGTTTGCGCTGTAGCGTACTTTTACTGTGCAGTTTGGCTGCTAATAAAGATGTGTTTTTAACAATAATAAATCATTTACACGCAACACAACGTCCTCCATGCTGCAACTTTTTTTTTTTTTTTACTTCCGAGCTACAACTTTTTTTTTCTACTTCCGAGCTACAACGGCCACAAACCCGTCCTTACGGGTGACGTAAACATGCTACCACAAAGCAGTAGCGTTGCTGCGGTTACAGTAGCCGTCATATTATTATGTCTATGCTTCATACAATACACGTTTTGAAGTCACATGATACATTTGGATTATCGAGCGGTTATTCCGACGTTGAGTTGTACTTTACACGGAGTATCTAAACCACCACCAGAGTAACGTTTATGTTAGCGTAGCAACAGATCTAACTACGTAGCTACATGTTAAAATTACGATATAAACAATAGAGGCTTATATCGTACGGTCGACATTTTTCTACTGCATTGCAACATATATCGTAATATCGCACAGCTCGAGTCTGCACTTCCTGCTTTGATCGCCGTGGCGTTACTCATTTAATGAAACTTATGTACTGATTACAAACTCCAGAAACCCCAATATTACTCACAGGCTGTGTGAGAACGCCCTCTTGTGCCATTTACTGAAAAAACATTTTGACGTATGAATACGTTAAAAAAAAAAAAAAAACACAGATTTTGGTTGAAGTATGTCTGTATCAGCGTCTAAATGCTACTTTTCCTGAGTGCATCAAGTTCCCAGTTATATCGCTCTGCTCGCCAGACTACATTCACAAAAGCAGTAATTTTTCAATTAATTCAGGAGAATAAATGCAAACTAAAATTTAATTTTTTTTTTTTAAAAAATCCAGTTATAAGTTATTAGCAAAGCTAACGGTGACTCAGCTAGCGCTAGCTTTACATTATAGCTATTGTGTCAGACATTAGCAAACTATGGCACACGGGCTATATGTCCCGTTGGGTTTGTATTATTAAATTCAGTTACATTACATTTAGGGCTGTCACTGTTTTAATACAAACCACGGCGCATTCGCAATGGTAAGTTTAATTGTGGCGCTTTTCCACAGGCACGGTACGGTACAGCACGGCTCTACACGGTTGTGGCGCTCTTTTACTAGTACCTGGTACTAGGTACTTTTTTCGTACCTCCTCAGTCCTGGTTCCAAGCGAGCCGAAGAGATACTAAAACGTGACCTCAACTGACTGGCTTCCACTGATTGGCCAAGGAGTGTCGTCATTGGTAGCGTCATTGGATGCGGGATGTCTGATTGGACTGTAAAAGCCAAACACAACTCGACTCCGCCATTTTTAAAACCGGCAATTGCTTCGCTATTTTTACACTTCCTGGAGTCTTCTCTGTCTGTTTTCTTTCGCTTTGTGCGTGGCAAAAAGTCACAGAGTGAGCAACAAATACATGTGTCCCCCATTGTTTGTGTTGTTGTTCTTCTTCTTCGTTTTTTGTGTCGCATGCAAACTTGGACAAACCGCCCGAAATGTGTTGCCAGAGACGAACTAGCAGAACTCCATTCAAAAAAATCAAGGTAACACAGTCGTAACTAACAATCAATTGTGCTGCTAAAATTAGATTAACCATCTTTTCTGAAGAGTATTAATTTGTAACGTGAAATAGATGAACAGTAAAAGACGAAGAGACGTTCTTTTCATAAACACAGTTCTTATTAAGTCGACGGCATCGTATACGATGCCCAGTGAAAAGCGTTACATAACAGCGAATATCTCCCGAACAGCTCAAAATAATGACTTACTTTCTTTTTTTGTTGAAAACCGGAGAATTCAGCCTTTCCGAAGCATATCCTGGTGTTGTTTTCCGGTGTCATGGCAGCCCTTCAGCTCATTGGCAAATCAGTGTCCAATCAGACACTCTTGCACCGTCACGTGCTGTGCGAATATCCAATTGTACGGCTTTGTAGACTCACGTAATGCATCAAAGAGTAAAAAGTAGCGAGATAGTTGAGTTAGTCCTTAGTGACTAAAGATGTTGTTTCCATGATTGAAAATGGTCTCTGAATGCAATAATTTACATACAGAGGACCGTTATTTCATATGGATAGTGCGCAATTGCACACACCAATGTTATGTATGTTACTGATGGATATTTTTTATTGTAAATGTTTTATTTGACTTGTAAATAATACCAAAGACGTTCGGGGTCGTTTTGGGGGGGGGGATTCATCTTTCAGAGCGCAGTTACTTGGCAGCTTTGACTTAAAGTGAACAGTAGATTTTTTTTTTATCTTTTCCAAACAAATATTGCATTCGCACAAATGTTATTTTCAGTGCAGGAAGCTCTAGAACAAATTTCAGACAGTGATGCTGATTCTGAGTCTGGAGCAGAAATTTTTTTCACAGACGAAGAGGTGGATTTACATGGAGCGTCTGGATTTAGCTGAAGAGTAAGTGGCAAATATTTATATTGACAATAAGAGATGAAGGAAAAATAATATGAAAATAGATTTATTTGTTATTTGGTCCACGTAGGGGTCCGCGTCGATGTCGTAGCTACGCCGTCGCTGCAACGCAGAAGCATGAACCAGACTACAGCATCGACGCAGACCCCTACGCGGACCCTACGCCGTAAAGCCTGGTTTATGCTTCTGCGTCGCGGTGACGGCGGAGCTATGGCGTAGACCCGACGCCGTCGTTGAGCATTCGAAGCTCTGCGTCGAGGGAACTCGTTGCTCTGCAATTCACCGCCAAGCTGATAGGGGGTGTGGCTGTGTCTTTGTGTGGCTTCTGGGGGCTCATATCGGATTCCTTGGTTTTCTTCTGATAGTAAACACTGACAACTGAGATGGAGCTCATAAAATTGAAAAAGAAATGCTGTTACTACAAATGTTGAAGCACAGAAGACGTTTGCGGAGGTGGTCTGTCCGACTATGCCGTACCGCCATACCGAATATTACGTTCTGAGTGGACCAATCACAGTCCTTGCCGTTCGCGTCTAAACGCGTTGACGCGACGCGTAGTCAGGATTTTTTGGAGGTGCGCGTCAGGCTGCGGCTAAGGGCCGTAGGGGCCGTAGCTACGCCGTCGCCGCGACGCAGAAGTATAAACCAGACTGTAGCCTGACACGCACCTTCAAAAAATCCTGACTACGTGTCGCGTCAACGCGTTTACACGCGAACGGCAAGGACTGTGATCGGTCCGCTCAGAACGTAATTTCCGGCGGTTGCTTTTCCGGTCAACAGCTCAACAACACCGCTATTAGCGGAGCGGCACGAGCGGTACAGAATGGACCTCCGCAAACATCTTCTGTGCTTCAACATTTGTAGTAACAGCATTTCTTTTTCAATTTTATGAGCTCCATCTCCAGAAACACCCGCTCCATCTCAGTTGTCATTGTTTACTGTCGGAAGAAAACCAAGGAATCCCATATGAGCCCCCAGAAGCCACACAAAGACACAGCCACGCCCCCTAGCAGCTTGGCGGTGAATTGCAGAGCAAGGCGTTCCCTAGACGCAGAGCTTTGAATGCTCAACGACGGCGTCGGGTCTACGCCGTAGCTACGGCGTCGCCGCGACGCAGAAGCATAAACCAGGCTTTACGGCATAGGGTCCGCGTAGGGGTCTGCGTCGATGCCGTTGCCTGGTTTATGCTTCTGCGTCGCGGCGGAGCTACAGCGTAGACCCAACGCAGTCGCCGCGACGCAGAGGCATAAACCAGGCTTAACAGTCCCTCCTGCCAAGGCCCCTGAACAGTACTTGCTAGTGGCAATAAGTGAGCAGCCAGAGACAAGCAAGAGGGCCACAAATGGGAGGAGAAGCTGTGTTCACTGCAGGAACAGTGCCCTTGTACTTTGTCTCATTGCAGACAGTCACTGTATTCAGGAGTGGCATCAAACTTCCATGAAACGAGTGGCTATTTTTGCAATTATTGTGGTATTTTTACATTTTACATATAGTCAGAGCCTTAGTTTTTTACCCCATTATCCCTAAGACCTTAGACAACATTTCTGGTGAAGTTTATTTTTCGATTTATTTTTTTCTTTCTCTTTTTGAGTCTATAGCTTTTTTTTTTTTTACATTCATATACCCTTAGACCTGGAAGGGTTAAAGCTAATGTGGTAGTTCTCTGATTTTAGCAGCTTATATACATGAAGCAGTTGAACTAGATTATGCTTTCTTTCTTTCTTTTTTTGCAGATAGTATTGTGAGGCTAGGGCCCTCTTCATGTTTGCATCTTCGCTGCCAACTTAGTCGCAGCCAAATGATCTGCGACAAACAACTAAAGGAAAAGAGCCAAACAAAACACCAACAGACAAATAATTCGTTACACCACACACTGAGTGAATAACAATCACTAGACCTGTGTGAGCTAAAACAAAACCGCAAACCAGGGATCAGGGTTAGACCAGATCAGACCAGGAAGGCTGAGAGGTGTCGGCTAATCAGATTCCAAAGGTATCAGAAAAAAACAATTAAATCAAGGCACTAATTATTAAATATAAATGAATTTGCATTGACGTAATGGAATTATTCTCTCGTCAACGTAGCGGTTTGTATGCTATCTTACGAAAAGTTATTCTTGTAGTTTTCGTTTCATTTTTTTTTTGTTTTTTTCAAAATAAACTTCTGTCTTTACAGGTTTAGGTTTAAGCAACAAAATGTCTTCCAGTTATGAATGGTGTATGAGAACAGCTCACTCTCAATTAGGGCTAGGTATTGGCGAGGACTTTGCGATATGTTACGTATCGCGATATTTGAGTCAAGATACATTACATACATTGTGATATTGCTATATAGATGGCAGTATATTTTAGTATTCTATATAGTTCACTCAAATTTAAAATTCAAATTGTTTATATGTACTCTACATGTATTTATATATACACATATTTTAGATATATAAATATATAAAATATGATTTTTTTTCGATAGTATGATGACTTGACAGTATATCAGAAGAAAAAGTGTTGCGATATATTGGCACATCAAAATTTTTTTCCCACCCCTTCTCTCAATCTAAAACGACGGATATTCTTTTCTGTATTTTTGCAGAAGGAAAACGTACGTCCAGATACTCTGACAGCTTCATTTAATCACGACGAAAAGCGTCTATTTGCTCTTTTTGGCTACAAAACACTGGAACGTTTCTCCAAACATTTCCCAGTCTCTCACATCCGATTGTATCTGCGTGCCAAAACGAGAACGCTAATGACTCATCGATGCTGAAACGTTACAGGAAGGTGAGATTCAAGGCTTAAAGCCTGGTTTATGCTTCTGCGTAGCGGCGACGTCACCGCGGACCCTACGCCGTAGCCTGATGCGCACCTCCAAAAAATCCTGAGACGCGAACGGCAAGGACTGTGATTGGTCCGCTCAGAACGTAATTTCCGGCGGTTGCTTTTCTGGTCAACAGCTCAACAACACCGCTATTAGCGGAGCGGCAGGAGCGATACGGAATGGTCGGACAGACCACCTCCGCAAACGTCTTCTGTGCTTCAACATTTGTAGCAACAGCATTTCTTTTTAAATTTTATGAGCTCCATCTCCAGAAACACCCGCTCCATCTCAGTTGTCATTGTTTACTGTCGGAAGAAAACCAAGGAATCCGATATGAGCCCCCAGAAGCCACACAAAGACACAGCCACACCCCCTAGCAGCTTGGTGGTGAATTGCAGAGCAAGGCGTTCCCTCGACGCAGAGCTTCGAACGCTCAACGACGGCGTCAGGTCTACGCCGTAGCGCCGCTGTCGCCGCGACGCAGAAGCATAAACCAGGCTTAATACTGAAAGAGGAGACATCAGATCAGTGTCACATCACACTAATAACCCTCTGATCTCTGTTATGTTTCCTCTCCCTCTTGTTCCCTCTTTCCTCGTCGCCTCACCTCCTTCCTCCTCCTTCCCTTCCCCCTCTTCGGTTTGCGTCACTCTCCATCCCATCTCCGTCTCATTAGACCTTATCTGAGAGCCCACATTTGCTGTTTTTTTTTTTTTTATCTGTCTAATTATGTCCATGCTCACCTACGGAGGGAGTAAGGGAAGCCCTGTGGCATGCTGGGAAGGCGATTCTTCTATTCTGTGGCGCTCCCTCGTTTCCTGCCCTCTTGACTTTGACACACAAAGACGACAACAATGTCCTCACCCTGTTTTCAATTCGGTCACCTTTTCAGCGTCGTGAGGGCCCTTTGAGCGGGGCCCCCCCCGGCCCCTGAGTCCCCTGAACAGCCAGGCCCTGTGATAAAACTCCCCAGACGCTCCTCCATTATGAAGCAATGATAGGAGGTGCTGCCTTACACACACACACACACACACACACACACACACACACACCTGTGAAAGAAACGCACAACTGCTGCAAGCGCATCCCTTATCAGCGATTCTCAGTAACCACGGCGACAGCTGCATGTGCTCCTCTTAAACATAATCCAGCCGTCATTCGTTATATATTTTCTGGCTGCTTGTGATGTCGCAAAAAAATGTGTGGTCGGTTTTTTTTTTCAGTACAGTCTTTTACAAAAAACTTTTCAAAGTGTACCCAGTTGAATTAGGGCACAACAGGTGACGAATAAAACCATTATTAACTGACTTGTAGGACAGAGGTAGCATAATAAAATATGACTAACTCATAAGAGGAGCTAAGCATATTAAATGTACTACGGGACTTAAATTTGTCACTTAATTTTCGCATTTATTTCACCCCAAACCACAAGCTAGTGCTCTGCGATATGGACAAAATTTTATATCTTGACATAACTAATTTTTATCCCGATAACAATATATATGGCAATATAGTTTATTTACCGATGTAATGTTACTGGTAACATTATTTTCACCTCCACCATGCCAATTTGCCGGTTTCCTCCCTAGCGACCAGTGTCGTAAACCGGTGACGTAAAAATGCTAGCATTGCTCCAGCTAAATTGGCCTTCATACCATTATGTATGCTTCATATATTCTCATGATAGATTATCCAAAAATCATTCCAACACACCAAAACCACAGCCGGAGTAATGCTAACGTTATTGTAGCAACATCGCTAACCAAGTAGCCTACACATTCAAATTTTGATATAAACAACAGAGGGTTATATCCTAAAGGTAGACAATTTTATATCACGCCGCGATATATATCATGACATCGCACAGATCTACCACAATCCTTGCATCTGTTGCCTAAACCCATCACAAAATCTTTTGGCAAACCCAACCAAGTTGTAGCCATGAGGACAGAAAAAGTAAAGTGCGGATATTGCCGTGTGTTGCTGTATATTCATAGCAAAATATACTAAAAGTGTTTGAGATATCTCGTCCACTACATTTGACTCTCTCTGAACTAGTTACAATATTTAAATGCAGCTTCTATAATAAAAAATACTGAAATGATTAGGGCTGGGTATCATCAGGTACCTCATGATATGATACGATCGCAATATTTTGACCACGAAAATGATAATATCGCGATATGGCGGTTCCGCGATAATCAATATATTACAAGAAATTTGAAGAAATTCAGAATTATTGACTGTATTGACATTGTCAATCAATTTAACATGAACGACAGCTAAGTAATATGCACGTATATGTATGTAAATGTGTTATTCTATACAGCGAGACCTTGGGGAGCGGAGGTCGTTCTGGACTTAAAATCGGCCTGACTCTTTTTAAAAAATGATGTCAAGAAATTAATGGCCCGGTTGTTGAAAGACGTGAACTAAAGTGCCATCTTGCACATGTATGTGCATTTTAGCCTCACCTGGGGGCTAAGTCCCCCCGTTCTTAAAACCCAGTGACGCCCCTGTTTATTCTTATTTATCCCTTATAGTCTCTTTTGTAAGGTGCATCAGATGTGTATTCGGGGAAAAAAGGGAGTTAAGTGTGCTGGAGCTGAGGATTAGCCCCCCGCTAAGTAAAGGTTAAAAGATAAAACTTCCTTTAAGGTTTCTGTAGCACTCGTCACAGCAGGAGTGAAGCCTGTCAGGGTCAAACTGTGGTTGGTTGGACCTACAAGGGTGATAACCCCCGACACTGATGGTTCAACCCTATCTGTTCACTTGATCCCAGCAGCACACACACACGGCAGTGCACACATATGTGATTTTAATGAACCTAATCTCCAGGATCACCAGGTCTGTGAGCCGGGAAATTAACAAGAGCAGGTTAAACACACACATGCCGTAGCTTTTTTTTTTTTTTTTTTTTTTTTTTTTGAATTATGTGTGTGTGTGTGTGTGTCGGGGTGAAATTGGTTTTCCTTAGGATTAAAGGATTAAAAAGGCTGTTAGTTCCTCAAAGTACATCAAATGCCCCCCTCAGTATTCATTACAGCACATACAAAAGGCAGAGAGGAGCTCATAATGGGCGCCGGCCTTCTAATCATTTCAAGCAGAGGGGACGCCGCTGATCTCACGCACACATCCACGCTCTTTTATTATCATTAGCCACGCTATTAGCATGAGATAAGAACTGTCTGGAAACCACAACGGGGGAATTTTGGGTGTTTTTTTTAGCAAAATGCACCGCTTGCAGCTTTAAGAGTCGACTCTTAATGATTCCCTGATGCTACCAGGTTGGACGTAAGGTCAGAAATATTGTGGGTGAGGATAATAAATCAATATCAGCCCTGTGGAAAACTGTCCCTTCGAGCGAAGAGGAGGGGGGATTAATTGAAAGTGATTGAGAGGGTTTCTCACCATGCCCTTTTTTCACCCAGCGGGTAGCCACTTGTTCACTGACAGCAATAGAGGGATTGCTTTACATTGTCTGCCGCTGTGTGTGTGGAAGCGTGGAGGCCTAACAAGGTTGAAATTGATGCCATTTCGGGTGGGGAGTGTGTTTTTTGTTTTTTTTTTCCTTCTTTTTTGATGGTTGTTGACATTCAGCGCCAGAAATGATTGCATTGGATATGGAAAAGGTCAAAAGTCAAGGATGAGCAACTGGGAGTCGGGAAAAAAAGAGGAAAAATTAAGGGGAAAAAAGCATAATGGTAATAGCTATTTTTACTTACTCTGTCTGAAACACTCCGTTTTAGTGAATTTGAGGAGAATTGTGTTGCTAGGCAACAGTTTGGGTCCATGTTCATGTCCTGTTAGCGACACGCAACAAATAAAAGTGGGACACATTTAGTGCGTTTCAAGCTGTGAAATCGTCGAAATATTGTTGATTTGTGACATCAGAATGTTACAGAGTTGTGACATCACAAAGTTACAGATACTGTATGTGACATCACAAAGTTACAGATTTGTGACATCACAAAGTTACAGATTTGTGACATCACAAAGTTACAGAGTTGTGACATCACAAAGTTACAGATTTGTGACATCACAAAGTTACAGATACTGTTTGTGACATCACAAAGTTACAGAGTTGTGTCATCACAAAGTTACAGATACTGTATGTGACATCACAAAGTTACAGATATGTGACATCACATAGTTACAGAAACTTAAACTCACCCTATTTGTACTGCACTTGACTCTTTTGAATGCGTATATGTACGTCAAAGTGGTTTTTAAGCTGCTGGCACAAGAGGGCACTCTCACGCACCCTGTGAGTAATTTTAGGGCTTCTGGGATATGTAGTCAGAACATAAAGAGACCGTATACACCACAGAGATTGAAGCAGGAAGTGAAACTCTGTGAAACTAGCCTCTACTCTACGTCAGATAAAACAAGAACGGAACAAAGTAAAAACAAACTTTTTTTCATGATGAAATACAGTCTCTTCTTTCATTTGAGCTATTCTGTGTTTTCAGAGACATAGTACAAAATATTCTGTGGGTCATGAAATATGACTCAAAATGGACAAAAAAGCTGACACAAAACACTTTGTATAATATGGGACCTTTAAGTTACACCACTTACTTAGTTATTGTAACCCTTTAACACCTAATATGCAACATTTTTTTTGTTTATTATCGTAATTACATAACAAAAAACGCCTATATTTAGTTCCCATTTTATGACAGTTTTTTGCACATTTAGACTCATAAAAATGTATCGGAAATACTTTTCATACTTTTCAAATTTTTGTCATTTTTTTTGTCATTTTAAACTATTATTAACTTAAATTTAAGAGAAATTTTGAGGCTAACATATTAAAGGGCTAATCCAAACTGACCTTGTCGGAAAGCTAACTGTTATTGTTGAAACCAAGTTATTTCCTGTAAAGACGGAAGTATGATTTTTTTTTAGACTGGAGCGAAATTGACTTCCTGAGGACGCATTTCGCACCGCATGACATGAAATTTTGCGCTCTCGCTAAAAAAATAAATAATCTAAGTAATCACTGTTATGCAAGTCAGCGTCTGCTTTATGTGGTAAAAAGAAAATAAAAGGGGTCGAGGGAATCTGAACTGACCCGTTAGCAGGTTATCACCACATTCCATGACTCAACACTTTCACTGTCCGCCGGATAAAAAGCCTCCAGTCTCTAGTTTGTGTTTTCAGACGTAGTGCTGGCATAAAACACCCCATCAGCTACTGCAGCAGACAGGAAACTATTACATGCACATCATTTTTCTTCACTCTTGGCTCACTTTCGCAATCACCCCTTCTCCTCCTCCTATCACATCTGCCTTCTTCCTCCTGAAAACTCCCGACAAAATAAAAGCCGCAGCTCCTCGGCTCGTATTTCTTCACGTCTCATCATCACCTCAATGTTTGTCACGACTATTGTTTGGGTGCACAACAGCTGCTCGGGATTTCGGTTATCTGGGATTTTTATTGTACTTATTTTGCATTTCTCTGGATAAGAGTGTCGGCTAAATGTAGAAACTGAATTCGTATGTGTCAGCATTTCTCCAGGCTGGAGTTTTACTTTTGTAAAATAGCACTAGTACAAGCACAAAAAGTGTTTTATTGGCCAAAATCAACCATGGAAAAATCAAAGTGATGTTCCACTTTGAGATTTTCTTGAAAGAATCATCACTAACTAGCAAAAAAAGTTTGATTTTAGTTACTAAGAGGGTCACTGCACGAATTTTACTGATGAGGTCCAGTTTATGCCTCACAAAGTGTACTACTAAGGCCCCATCCACATGACAACAGCACGACAACACTTGTGAGAAAGTTGCCGGAATTATTTCCGTCTACATGGCAACGTGATAACGAGTGACAAGTATGTAATACATATGCCACGCCTATAGGTGGCGTTGCAAAGAAACACAGAGAAAACCACAAAAAAGAACTAAAGAATGCAATGAAGTCCTTGTTTACTGCTCCTTCTGGTCACGTGATGACATGACATCATCGTTAGCAACAACGCCGGGTACACACTGCAACTCCGAAACGGCGTTGTCAGATCTCACTCTGGAACCCGTTGTCAGAAAATTCCGTTTTGGGTCTCTGACAACACCGGAGCTGTCTGTACTCAAGGCGGAATTGGTATTAAAGTTTGTCGGATTCATAGAATTCCGTTGTAGTGCGGATAGGCACTTAACCCATGAGCAAGCTACGTTCACGGGCCATGTACGACCCATTTGGGCTTTTTAATCTGGCCCGCCAAACTTGTCCAAATTCAAAATTAACCAATATCATATTTCGAGCTGCCATCACCTTAAGGCGATCTGCGTTAACTGCCCGAAATGTGTAACAACTAAACAAGATTAAAGCAGGTCACGAAGCAGAACTCCATTCAAAAAATCAAGAAAACTAACAAAGCAGTCGTAACTAAGGATCAAACGTGCTGATAAAATTAAATTAACCATCTTTTCTCAATCTGTCCAAGCTTCTTCTGGAATTCGGCAAACAAATAGTCCACCAAAATATTAATTTGTAAGGAAAAATGGACAAAAACTGTTCTTTTCATCAACACAGAGCTTATTAGAGCTAATGTGGCTGGACGAAGGTTGAGTCAGGAAGGGCATCCGGTGTAAAAAAAAATAAATAAATAACGCCAAATCAAGCGGATCATCCACTGTGATGGTCTAAACTTATTCCTGCTCCCAGTCTGACACACCAACCTGTCCTGTTTGAGCTAACGAGCTACGTGCTAATGGTTTCAGATATTAAAGGGACAGGTTATGAGCCCCTTTATTCCTAAACCCATCTTTCTTCTCACCTCCTTCCTTTTTCTTCCCCTCGCTCCTTTTCTTCTTCTCGTTGCTGCCAAACTTCATTAAAAGGCTAATGACTCCCATTATCGGATCCAAGTATCGATCCCGTTGGCGTTAGCCTCAGCTAATAAGGTGTGATTAGTGTTGTGTTTGTATGCTGTTTTGCCTGATCTTAATTGATTTTCTGTTTGGCCGCTAGACACCCAGGTGGACTTTCTCCCAGGATTTCTGCCTCTCAAACGGACTATTTCTCAGCATACAACTGCAATATGTAACTATATTTGTTTTATCTCCGTCTTCCAGGCCGTCTATGGTTCGCATTATCCCCACTGGTCCGTCTGTGGTTTTTGAAGTGTCAGGGAAGACATGGCAGCCTGGACCTCCACGGCTGAAGCATCCCAAAGGTTATGAGGATGTCGACACAGCAAATCACAGTTTGATGGTATTCCCATATGCTCCCTGCCGACCAGGGCAGCCTACTACCCTGGACTCTGAATGATTTTGGAGTGAATCAGTAAATGGTATCTACATAAAAAAAATAAAACAAAAGGAATAAATTATTGTGGCTCGCTAATTAAACACTACATAAATATGTGTAGATTGACACAGTTTGAAAATATATAAAATAAATGTTGTTTATGAATTAAAAATAAAATACCACTAAATTGTGAAGGAAATGAATATATTTTTAAAAAAAAAAATATCCCGGAAACAACAAAATGTATTTCACATTTAGAAAAATAAAATTAAAAAAAAAATTATAAAAAATAAAATCCCAAGAAAAGTGTCATATGTGTACTTTGAATTATTTTTTACTGTGTCACTTGGAAAACTTTCCAAAGTAAAAGTCTCCAAAAATTAATGATTCTGCTTTCTTCCGTGGTTTTGTGTTAAAAAGGGTTGACAAAAAAAAATCATAATATTTGTTTAAAATCTTCATGTTCTATTTTATCTCTTTACTTTGTGAATTATATGTGATTTTCACTGTAATTCGCTGGTTGCATTTGTGGCTGTTTCGCCGCTTATTTGTCAAAATCTCAGTTTCTAAACTCAAATGTCTGTTTGTGAAATAACTCGACTGATTGCAGGTGAATAAATGTGGCGTTTCCTGTTTCAGCAGAAGTTTGCTGTTATCCGTGCGTCTCCTTCAGACTGGTCTCGGTGGATTCGCTCTCTGAGGGCAGCAGTGATATTGTTCTCCGTGGTTTGCATCTGCCGGGTTTGATAATCCAGTGATTCTGCCGTCAGAGGGGGATTCTGGGAGTGCAAACACGCAACGCACCAGCCCCTGGACTGTGACGGCAGCCATTGTTCCTCCCAAACAATGTCTTCACTTTGATGTGTGTGATGCTTGGCCGGCCGAGGGAAGTTTTTTTCAATCTGTGCTGCAGTGCCAGATTGCCTTTTTTAGTCCGAACGGCTGGGAAACCAAGGAATAAACCACTTTTATTCTCTGCATGTACAGTATATTGTCTTTTATGTTATATTTAATATTATATCAAATGGAAATTGTGGATTTACACAAGTTACATTTTTTTTATTGTTATGATTTTTTAATTAGTTATTCTTGTTTTTTTTGTCATGTTTTTTTTAAAGTTTTTTTTCAAGTTATGTTTTTTATTTCCTTATGTTATATTTTTTTATTTTTTGTTACGATTTTTATAAAACAATTTATTAGGTTTTTTCTTGTTATGTTTTGGATTTTTTTTATTTTTGTTTTTTACTTGTTTTCCTTTTTTTCTTTTGTTTAGTGTTGTTCAGACTCAGAGCATTTTTGTCCCAATCCATAGAATAAGTGTAACAAAATCAATAATAAAAAAAGAGAATCAAAAAAAAAATCAATAGATGTCAAAAAAAAAAAAAAAAAAAAAAGCTGATGGATTCTGGTGTTACATTTTTAACAATAAACCTGAATATTTTTTGGGGCCAAATCCACAAAATTTCAATGAATTTTAAGACTCCATTACTATTAAAGGACACCGTGTAAAACCACACAAAAATGACAAATAAATAGGGGTTTGTTTTTGTCCTGCTGCCATGGCAACGTGCCACTTCGACTCTTGATTGACGGGTTCAATCCTCCAATGTGCTTTGGCACAAAAGGTGACAAGCTGAACAGGAAACAGGCTTTTGTTCCCGCCTCTCAGCTACTTAACCTGCGCTTTATTTCTCATTTATGAAAACAAAACTGACACAAACACACGCATAATATTTTAATTTTTTTTGTGTGTTTTTCAGTGTTGTTTTTAGTAGAATATAGTTCGTAATCATGCAGCTTTACATTTTTTTATCTGCAGTAAATTCAGATTTCACCTTTTTCTCATTTTCCTATATAATCATTTTTTATTATACTTGTTATTTCGTCAGCATTTTTAACTCTTTTATTTTACTCTTTTTAAATCCTATTAATGTGCTGATTTATTTTATATCTTGTCTTAAATGGATATTTTTGTCTAAAGCTGAGCACTTTGAACTGCTTTGCTGCTGAAAGATGCCGTCCAAATAAACTCGCCTTGACTTGACAGTTGTTATTCTAAGATTTTTTTTTTTTTTAATAATAAATAAAATGTGTCCATAGCTTAAGAGACACAGTAAAGCACTTTTTTCAGATCTGTCTTGGTGCCCATAAAAAAAGAAAATAATAATTCACAGATGAGGCTTATAAATAGAAATGTTTGACACTAAGGCGTGGAAATAAAGTGCAGCCGGGCAGGCAGCCAGAGGTGGAGGAAGGACTCAAAGTCAGTGGTTTTGTGCCCTCTTCTGGCTGCTGAGGTATAAAACTGACCAGCTGATCCAGCCACAAGAGGCCAACAACCAGCAGTGGACTTTATAAGCTCTTTATAAGAAAAATATGGAGAAGATGATCCTCTCTCAGCTAATCTAATGATGCATCCTGTATGAGAAAGTGACGATTTAAGTCACATCTTCCACCATAGACACTGACTCTGTCCATCCACCTGTCTTCCTCCTCCTCACTTCCTCTGTTTTTTTTTCCATTGACTCCTTGGTTGCGTCTGAAATTCCATACTATACACTACATACTCTATGTGTGTACTATCATAGTTGCAACATAAAGAGAAGGTATAAGCCACAGAGATTGAAGCAGGAAGTAGGGGTGTCCTGAAACCACTCATTCCGTTCCGATACAATACCGATATTGGGTGGGCTCTGCTACTGGACAGAAGTGCTGGAGTGGAGTCTGGAAGTGCTGACATCGGATTTTTTTAGATGAAGGCTGATATAATACGATACTCGTTTTTTTTTGCTGATATGGTTGCCAACCGTTATCCGCTATCAGTATTGGATTGGGACATCTCTAGTTTGAGTAAAATCACTTGATAAAGCCTTTTTGACACCATACTACAAAATAAGTCATAAAAGTTTGTATGATTCGATGTCGGATTGGATCGATATTGGTATCAGTCAGAACTCAAGGCTGCAATATCGGTATCGTATCCGATGGGGGAAAAAGTTCAGGACACCACTAACTCAAACAGAGAACAATACTCAGCAACAATAAGTCTGACAACAACTGAACCATTTATTAATAATCAATGGGTTTCATCAAATTTAACCTTAAACATCACAATATTCTACAATTCAATAAAATTAAGTAGAATAACTACAAATAAATCCAATAAAAACCAAAATAAACATTTTTAAAGTGTAGTTTTAGATTCAACTGCAACGTTTGGTGAAACTAGCCTCTATTCAACTTCAGATAAAACAAGAATTGAATAAGGAAAAAACAAACCGTCTTTTCGATGATGATATAGAGAGTCTCTTCTTTCATTTGAGCTATTCAGTGTTTTCAGAAACATAGTACAAAATATTCTGTGGGTCTTCAAATGGGCAAAAACGCTTTCAGTTTTATAAAAGGACTGGCACTCGGTGAGTTAAAGAGATACTGACTCTGAATCACTGTGGACATGTACTGTATGTGCTGTATGGTTTGTGGGAATTGTCACTATCAATGTGGTTTTTAGAGGAGGAGACTAATTTGTTTTGTGACTGATGGCCTCCTTCTGAAGGAGGACAGTTATCATGATGGAAAGAGACAAAGACGAGCAAGCAGGATGATGAGAATGAAGATTCAAAGTAGAAAAGACTGAAAAGAAAAGAGAGAGGAAGAGGTGAGAATATTATAGAGTGATGGATGAAGAGAAAAGGACAAAAGAGCAGAAGAGAGATGAAAATTTAACCAAAACCTCAAAAGCACTTCCACAACTTTTTGTCATAACTCTGTAGACAACAAACTCCTGACATCATGTCATAAATCATCTCACAAATACAGTAAACTCAGGAAACAACTTGATTAGGTTTAGGAAAAGATTGGGTCCAAACTTGTCCAAATTATATTATTAAATTCAGTTACATTATATTTAGGGCTGCCGCCACGACAGTAATTCTACGCGGACAAACTGCGTTGTCGGAGACGAACTGGCAGGTCGCAAAGCAGAACTCCATTCAAAAAATCAAGGAAACTAACAACGCAGCCGTAACTAAGGATGAAACATGGTGATAAATTTAGATTAACCATCTTTTCTGAATCTGTTCAAGCTTCTCCTGTAATTTGGCAAACTAATAATCCAACAAAGAGCATCGTTAAAGTATTCATTTAAAACGTTAAATGGACAAAAATGAAAAGCAGAACAGATGTTCTTTTAAAAACACAGCTAATGTGGTGTCGCTCTGATTATATGCTGCGTTTTTTGATGTTATACTTCCGGGTTCACAATTATGCGGATGTTATGCGCTCCATTCGTGTTTGGAAAATAATGTTTCCTAATTTCAAACGTTAACTTATAAGGTTCGACTTTTGTGCATTTCGGTTAAATCCGCACCCCCGTGGCTTCCCTCACAGCCAGGGCGGCGGCCCAGGGACGGACGGGTCATACTGTTTCTGTTGTCACCATGAAAGCGGGAGGGTAAACAAATCCTGTTTTAATAAGGGCTTGTAGCTCATAATCCTCGGCCGCCAGCAGGTGAGGGGGGGGCAACATATGGGGCGAGACCACGGCGAGCGGACGACACGCGCACACACAGCAGCTGTCGCTTGTTTTCCGAGGCGAGACGCGTTCCAACGAGGACGCCGCTGGTGTCGGGGAGCGCCGCCAAGAGAGGAAGGAAGGGAAAAAGTGGGACAGAGAGAAGAGACATTCTCTTTTTCCAATTTGAGTGCATTTGTTTCCTACAGTTTTTAACACAAGCTGGTATTTAACACAATGCACTCCACGTGGCTGTTATCATTGGATATGGAGTGAGGCAGGGGCGTCACTAGGTTTTAAGGACAAGGGGGGCTTACCCCCAGGTGAAGCTAATTTGGTTATATGCATATGTACGTATATCTATATATATGTATATAGATATACGTACGTATCCATGCATATGCATAGTATGTGTATATATACAGTGGTGTACAAAGACTTTTTTAAGGGCAAGTTTACGGTTTTGTCCCCCAAGAGGGCACTTTTTTGTGTACTGTTGTACACACTTTTGCTTCCCAAGAGGGCATATTACAGCACATTTTTGCCCCAAACTTTTGCCTCCCAAGAGGGCACTCAAGCACACACTTTTGTCCCCCACTTTTCTGCACATTTTTGCCTCCCAAGAGAATACTTTAGTGCACATTTTTGCCTCCCAAGAGGGCAATTTAGTGCATGTTTTTACATCCCAAGAGGGCAATTTAGTGCACATTTTTGCCTCCCAAGAGAGCATTTTAGTGCAAGTTTTTTGCCTCCCAAGAGGGCACATTAGTGTAATTTTTTTGTCTCCCAAGAGGGTACTTTAGTGCACGTTGTTGCCTCACAAGAGAGCACTTAAGTGCATGTTTTTGCCTCCCAAGAGGGTACTTTAGTGCAAGTTTTGCCTCCCAAGAGGGTATTTTAGTGCAAGTTTTTGCCTCACAAGAGAGCCCTTTAGTGCACGTTTTTGCCCCCCACTTTTCTGCACGTTTTTGCCTCACAAGAGAGCTCTTTAGTACATGTTTTTGCCTCCCAAAAGAGCCCTTTAGTGCACATTTTTGCCTCCCGAGTGGGCACTTTAGTGCACGTTTTTGCCTCACAAGAGAGCCCTTTAGTGCATGTTTTTGCCTCCCAAGAGGGCACTTTAGTGCAAGTTTTGCCTCCCAAGAGGGCACTTTAGTGCAAGTTTTTGTCTCCCAAGAGGAGACTTTAGTGCAAGTTTTAGCCTCACAAGAGAGCCTTTTAGTGTATGTTTTTGCCTCCCAAAAGGGCACTTCAGCACGTTTTTGCCCCCCACTTTAGCGCACATTTTTGCCTCCCAAGAGGGCACTTTCTCACGCAAGTAATTTACGGACATTGTAAGTATATATAATAAACTCATAATTCTCATATTCTGGCCACTATCTGTTTAATATGTCTGCACTTTTTGTACAAAAAATAAATAATTGAAAACATAAATAAATAAGCCAACGTCAAATTATTTATACGGGGGATTAAGAATATCTTAGGGGGGCTTCAGCCCCCTCAAATAGGCCTAATGACACCACTGGAGCGAGGTAAAAGCACAATATTTCAGCTTGTGGGAGCGCTTTAGCTCGTCTAATTTGTCACTTTTGTAAACATAATGCGTTTAACTACAGGAACTTGTTCATGGTTACTTTGCTCCAGTGTGCTTTACAGCGATAAAATACTTTCAGTGAAGGAGGAGGAAGGGGGATCAATTTCCCTCTTGACCGATTAGGTTAAACACAGCATGAGCACAGTGTGCTGTCTTGTTTTTAGCAAACAAACACACTTTTTGTTTGTTGTTCTTGTGGATTATTCCATTTTTTTTCCAGCAGGTTGTAATGATTTCATGTCAAATTGTGCGTTTGTCCTCTTTTCCACTCCGGCAGGAGACGCTCAGTCTGCTTTCTCTTTCCTTTTCTTGCCCTCTCATAAGGTCTGTCATCACTTCCACATTCATTTCCCTCTCAGTTTTCACCTATATTCTATAAATATACATATATATTCTTAATTTCTTCCCCTTCTCTTTGTCCGCTTCTCCTATCCTTCTTATTATGAACTGTGAAAAATGGTTGTCTGCAGGATGAAGTGGACAGAATTCGCCCCGGCGTAATGGCCTGACAAAATGAATCGCGAACCTTCCTCGCCATCCATCACCGCTCCGAGGCGACTGCGGTTTAAGATCCGCGAAGGTGCTGGCTTATTGATTACTGCTTGTAAGTACAAAGTGTCTGATTCAGTGTTCGAGAGCATGGCAGGGTGGAGGGTGGCGGGGGGGATGTGGTGCACTCAGAAATCCTCTTTTGATAGATTTTAAAATGGTGGAATATTGATTTCTGTCCAGGCCAAGGCCTGGACGAGCAGGCCGCGGGCCATTTGTTGGCAGTGTAACGCCGGACACCCAGCTCTGCTCGGCGCCATCAGTCATTCTGACACTGGGAAAAATGAGAGAGGAAGGAAGAGGAGAGGAGGTGGGGGAAAAAGGAAGAGAAATAAATCAGTGGTTCAACCCTTTATCTCCATTCACTTCTGCTGGACCCTTCTAGAAAAGCCTCAAACATCCAGGTCAAGACATGAATATTTTGCGCACTGCTTAAAGCTTTTCAAAGCCACCAGACTACATTCATAAAAGTTGCATCTTTACCTCACAGAACTTTGACTCTTCACTGACAGTGGTGTTATTAGACCTTAATAAGTTGGTGTTGTTTTATTTCATTTTATTTTTTTTTAACAAAATTGCATACATTCAGTATAAAATGGCCATATTACGAGTTTAAATAAATAATCACATAACCTTACATTATTCATAAATCACACCCCTCCCCTCCAGAACTTGCTGTAAGTGCCCCTGCTCTTCAAAAACTCTATGCACGACACTGTGTATGCATACTGTATGTATATAAGCAAATTAGCCTCACCTGGGGACTAAGCCCCCCCCGTCCTTAAAACCTGGTGACGCCCCTGCTTACTTGCTGAGCTTTCATTGGCTTACTATGGTAACGTAAGAGGATACTGTTGTACATACTTTTGCCTCCCAAAAGGGCACTTTACTGCACATTTTTGCCCCAAACATTTGTGCATGCTTTTGCCTCCCAAGAAAGCACTTTAGTGCATGTTTTTGCCACCCACTTTTCTGCATGTGTTTGCTTCCCAAGAGAGCGCTTAAGTGCATGTTTTTGCCTCCCTAGGGGGCACTTTAGTGCACATTTTTGCCTCCCTAGAGGGCACTTTAGTGCACGTTTTTGCCTCCCAAGAGGCCACTTTAGTGCACGTTTTTGCCCCCCACTTTTCTGCACATTTGTGCCTCCCAAGAGAACACTTAAGTGCATGTTTTTGCCCCCCAGGAGAGCCTTTTTCGTGCACTTTTTTGCCTCCCAGGAGGGCATTTTAGTGCAAGTTTTTTGTCTCCCAAGAGGGCACTTTAGTGCAAGTTTTTGCCTCTCAAGAGAGCACTTAAGTGCATGTTTTTGCCTCTCAAGGGGGCACTTTAGTGTGCAGTTTTGCCTCCCAAGAGGCCACTTTAGTGCACGTTTTTGACCCCATTTTTCTGCACATTTTTGCCTCCCAAGAGAGCACTTAAGTGCATGTTTTTGCCTCCCAAGAGGACACTTTAGTGCAAGTTTTTTGTCTCCCAAGAGAGCCTTTTAGTGCACGTTTTTGCCTCCCAAGAGGGCGCTTCAGTGTAAGTTTTTGAATCCCAAGAGAGCACTTAAGTGCATGTTTTTGCCTCTCAAGGGGGCACTTTAGTGTGCAGTTTTGCCTCCCAAGAGGCCACGTTAGTGCATGTTTTTGCCCCCCACTTTTCTGCACGTTTTTGCCTCCCAAAGAGCACTTAAGTGCATGTTTTTGCCTCCCAAGAGGGCACTTTAAGTTTCAGGCTATTTCATATTCAGTATTTTTAGAAATACCGAACTTTTTCACCTCCGACACAATACCGATATTGCAGCCTTCTGCTGCATCAGTTCTGGCTGATACCAATATTGATATGATATCAGCACTAATCATACAGACTTTTATGACTTATTTTGTTGTATGAATGTTAGAAGTGATATTACTCAAACAGAGAACAATAGTAGCAATAGTAGGTCTCATTTATTATTAACCAATGGGTTACATCAATTTAACCTGAAACATAAGAATATTCTACAATTGAATAGGGGCGGCTGTGGCTCAGTGGTAGAGCGTGTGGTTCGAATCCCGGCTCCCCCGAGGCGCATGTCGAAGTGTCCTTGAGCAAGATACTGAACCCCAAATTGCTCCTGATGAGCTGTTGGCGCCTTGCATGGCAGCCACTGGCATCAGTGTATGAATGTGTGTGTGAATGGGTGAATGGGAAATGTAGTGTAAAAGCGCTTTGAGCTGTCGGTAGACTGGAAAAGCGCTATACAAATGCAACACCATTTACCATTACCATCAGAATAATAAATTTAAAAAAAAGAAATAACCACAATAAATCCAATAAAAACAAATAAATATGTATTTTAAAGTGCAAAATAACCACTAGGTTAAGTTAAACAAGAATATTCTACAACTGAACAGAATAAATAATAATAAATTAGTTGGAATAATATTTATTAATATGAAAAAATAATTAAAAAATACATATCAATACATGATTGCCTTATTTGCTACAATTGTGAATTTTGCAATTCAATCAATTCATCAATATTTAGATTAAAAACCCAACTGAGTGCAATGCAATGTTTGGGTGAGGGGAAAAAAAATGGACGAAAGCAGGTGGTGAGCGCCACCCACACATATACACACACACACACACACACACACACACACACACACACACACAGAGGAAGCTCCAGTCCTGGTGGGAGGTCTGGAGGTCTGGAGGTCTTGAGGTCTGGCCCTCCACATTCCACAGACAAGTGTCTCGCACCTGCTGGTCCTCGATCAGCCTGCACCGGCCAACAGATACGACGGGGTGGATACCCTCCAAATCCTTTTACAGCCTGTGCATTTTGCATGGGTTTGTGTGTGTGTGTGTGTGTGTGTGTGTGTGTGTCGGGGGGTGTTTATTCTGCGGCAAAACTGTGAAATATTTCAGTCCACTGCTCATCAAATTCTTGTCGGTCCGGCTCAAATATCGTCGTGATTGAACAAAAGGAGAGAAGATTTTGGCGTAAAAGACTCGCCGAGTGTAGAAATGGCACACACACACACACACACACACACACACCTTCAGCCGTCCATGTCTGACAGGTGCACATGTCAGCGTTTAGTTCAACCTGGATCAGAGCGTTCTGGTCTGCTCAGTACCCAGACACTAGCGTATTGTTTTCTCCAGTGGAGCTAGAAAAAAAAAAAAAATCCAAAAAGCTGATTTACAGAGCTGTCTGGCTCTGTGGCGAGCGATTGGACGCATGGTCGACTGGAGTCTAACAGAGTTTTCAGCTCCATAGCTGCTAAGTTAGCTTGATCTCGTCCTGTGACTGTTAGCATTCGCTTCGTTCGTGCCACGTTAGTTCCTCATCTCCAGAGCCAGTTCCTCATTTCCAGAGTCAGTCGTCTCCTGGTCCCATTCCTCGTCTCTAGACCCAGTCTCTCATCTTCAGAGCCTGTCCCTCGTCCCTAGACCCAGTTCCTCGTCTCTAGGCCCATTCCCTTGTCACTAGAGTCGGTCCCTCGTCTCCATAGCCAGTCCCTCGTCTCCTGGTCCCGTTCCTCGTCTCTAGACCCAGTCTCTCATCTCCAGAGCCTGTCCCTCGTCCCTGGAGCTCTTGCCCGTCTCCAGAAACTCTCTCCTGTTTATTCACCTGCCTGTTCAATAAAACACATCTTGTTGGTTGCAACGAATACCTGCCTCGAGTCACGCGTTTGGGCTCTAACACATACTCTAATATTTATCGGAAATAGTATGCACTTCACGTACTATTTGGGTTCATACTAAGGTTTCGGACATACTAAAAAAAAATCTCACATACTGTTTTAGCATACTCAATAGCATGTAGTAGCGATGGAATTTCGGACGCAGCCCTTGTCATGCCAGTAAAGTTGGAAGCGATCGGGACCGTCAAGGTTAAATATTTTCTCATCAGAGAATAAAACTTTCTTCCACTTTTTAATGTCCTATGTTTGGTGCTCCAAACTCCAAATGGACAATTTTGTGCCGTTGAAGGAAACGAGGCCTTTGAATATGTTTTTTTTAATCATAAAACCCTTCGCTCACACATGCCGTCGAATGGTAATGGGACTACAGTTGGCACCAGCTCCAAGCTTAATTTGGGCCAAGGATCGTCCCGTGTCTTGATGGACAGCAAATTGGATCCAAGCACACAATGAATTTGAGTTATAACACATGAAATCTCAAAGGATTTGCTTTTGTGTGCAGTGTGCCTACATGTTGTTCCACTTGACTGCATCCTTAGAATTTAAAAACCTGCCGTACCAATGGTGATCTTTAGTACTCATTTGCATTGTCTTGGTGAAACGTTCATCCGTGGCACGACTACATCAAAACCAGAGAGAAAGGACCATTGGTATGCTGACAGCTAGAATGGCACAGAGACGTGTTGCCAGGGCCTTGGGTGTTCATGTGTCGACCATTTTGTGTCTATAGAACCGGTATAATGAGACAGGGCACAATAACGAGTGACCGCGAGCTCCCAGGCCACGTGTCACCACCCCTCGGCAGGACCGCCATATTCGTCTACAACATCTGAAAAACCGTTTCCTGCCTGCTACAGTGACTGCAGCACAGACCAGAGGTCAACATCAGAACAGAATCAGCGACCAAACAGTACGCAGACGCTTGCGTGAGGCCGGGTTGCACAGCCGACGTCCCTGCCGTGGTCTGCTGTTGACTCCAGCACGTCGCCATGTCCGTCTGAAATGGGCAAGAGCGCTATTAGACTGCATTCGAATTAAAGGCCAATTTATAGTACTCCGTAAAGTGCCGTACGTAGAGATGGAGAGCCCTCTGCGTCGCCGGAGAGCCTGACGGAGAGCCTCTCCGTCGTCTCCGGGCGCAGGATTTTTTTTTTCAACTGTCCGTCAATCCGTCAAGGGAAGACGGAGACGACAAGGGCTGTGATTGGTCCTCTAGCTGCACCCTGCTGTGAAATGCAGCCCCTCTCCCGACACAGAAACAGACAGACAGGTATCCTCTGCAGCAGCGCGGACAGGACAGGAACTAAAGTATTGATTATCCTTGTGAAAGGCAAATCAAACACATTCAACCTGCTCAAAAAATCTATTTAATTCATTTAGTAATTATGGCTGGGGTATATTTCCACAGAACATACCGAAAGTTGTTGGTTTGCGTTCACTATTATCCGATTTTGTGTTGAAAAGAAAGAAGAAGAGGAACTTGACTGAAAGACTGAAAGACTGAAACCAATCAATGTTGTTCTCTTCTATCTCCCTCACAAATAATTAAATCATAAAATAGTATTTCCTCCTGCTTTTATCAGCGATATTAAGGCGAATTGCTTCACTTTCCCTCGGAAAGTGAAGCAATTCGTGAAACTTGCAACCCTGCAAGGGCTCGAGCGGTCTCCGTAGCTACGGAGTCGGATGACGTATTACGCAGACGGAGAAGGATATCTGATACGTGTTGTTAGCACATCACTTGAATTTGGTACAATATGCATAAACCACGGGAGTGTTGCATTGGAAGTTTTGGTCAGTATACTTGTACTTATAAGCCTCTATAAAAGCCTCTTAAAGTGATAGTTCAGAATTTTGGACATGGGGCCCTCATTTCCAAGTGAGCCGGAGTGTTGAAGACGTGTGGAGACAGATTTAAAAAAAAAAAATTCAGTCCTTCTAGTTGCAGAGTTCACTGGTGCTAGGCTAACACAAGTCAGTGGTACGAGTTTTACCCACGAGGCAAATCAGTTATAACTATCGATGTAACTCACTTTATTAGGTCTTCATCTACCTTGTATCAACGGTTCAGGCTGTTAGGGTTAGTTTAAAAGCTGCAGCCTAACTGAGTGTTGCTGACCATTTCCTTCCCTTTATGACCACAGTGGACCTTCTGATGGCTACTTCCTGCAAGATAATGCTCCATGTCACAAAGCTCAGATCATCTCGAACTGGTTTCTAGAGTTCATTGAGTGAGTCACCAGATCTCAATCCAATAGAACCTTTGGGATGTGGAGGACCGGAGATTCTCAACATAGATGAGCAGCTGACAAATCTGCATCAACTGAGTGATGCTATCATGTCAATATGGAGAAAATCTGTGAGAAATTTCTCCAACACTGAGAATTAAGACAGTTCTGATGGAAAAAAAGGGACTTTACTAGCAAGGTGTACCTAATAAAGTGGCCAGTGACTGTATATCCATATTGATCACAACTTTCATCCCCTTTAATCACAGAGCTCTCCCTGTCCACACGCTCTTACACTCTAGAAACATCTATCCCACCATGGTGGACTGTCTCCTCGTAAATTCACGAAGCAGCAGCGATGTCCAGAAAAAGGACTGAAATGTCTTCAACTGAGACATGAAACATGACGTCCACCTCAGGTGTAACATTCCTGGTTAAAAAAATAAATATGCTAAGTGTGCTAAAATTTAGCATACTAACTGTGACAGAGCTTATATTACCTTACTTATATTAGTGTACTAATATAGTCGTATGCTAAAATTTAGTCGTATGCTAAAATTTAGCATACGTTGTGTACTTGAAGCATGCTATTTTGGAACAACTTATTTTGTACTAAATGTATTTAAATTGTACTTAAATTGTAGAAAAGCTCAACGTGTTGATTGCATGAAGCATAGACATAATCGGAAGAAGGCTAACGTAGCTGCAGCAATGCTACTGCTTTGTGCTAGCATTTTTACGTCACCGGTAAGGAGTCGTTTATGGTACTGGTAGCTAGGGAGGAAACAGAAATAAAGCAGCAAATATATGTTATATTCATAGACTGTAAAAAGAATGGACGTAGCACCCGTGACGTCACCCATTGGTTTGGGGGAGTCCTTTTTGTGCTCCTATCATGGACATTTGAACTGCGCCATCTTGGATTTCAGTGGGCGTGTACTTTCCATATTTGCAGGAGAGGCTGTAACTTTACGGGTCAGCCGGCCGAGATCGCGCCCACTGAACTAAAGTTAACCGCGCTGAACTGAGCTAGCCTAAGGCTAATCAGCTAGGCTAGGCTAACAAGCAGCTCCCAGCAGCAAAAACAGATCGTAATGCTGCTGCTGTGTTTTAAAAATCACCTTTTCAGATTGAGAGTTTGTAGGTGGAGGGTTTGATGGAGTTGGGGGGGGTGAAATGATCGTTTAACATGTTATTTACCGTGTTTCAACACTGCCTCCATTCACCAATGTTTATCCAGCACAGCAGACGCTTTCTAACGGAGCATCTCTGTGCAAGCAATGTCGGACTTTTTAAACAGAACAATGATACGAAATAAGGTTGTATTCCTGCACTAAACTCAACATACTCTGGTCATCTATCTGTATCAGCAGGGACCATGAGTCAGCAATAAAGTCTTCATAAGCCAGCGGCAAAATATGCCGACACATACCAATAAGTGGCAGCATCCAAGTAAACTCTATTTTACATAGCCTATGGGTATTGGGTAAAATAGTACTAGATATTTACACACCGAAAAAAATGCAACACACAATCCTTTGACGGTCGATAAGTACAATCAGCAATCCCCATGCATGTTTTTGGATGGTGGGAGGAAGCCGGAGTACCCGGAGAGAACCCACGCAAACACGAGGAGAACATGCAAACTCCACATCGGGAACCGGGTACCTTCTTGCTGTGAGGCGACAGTGCTAACCATTGCATCACCGTGCCGCCCACACACGCCATATTGCCAGAAACAAACAAAGACCCCTGGGTGTAGCCTAGCCTAGCTCAGACAACGCTTTAGCAAAGAGCTAACTGCCGGTAGCTGTCTGTGAACCTGTCACTCAACGTAACCACGCCCTAATTTATGCAAGAATTTTAAGCCGAAATGACACTAAAACGGTTGTGGTAAAAAAAAATTCACCCCCCTCACAGTGTTCACAGAGGTGGAAACTATCGGTAGAGACCAAAAAATTAAAATGTACCAGGCTGTAAATATGTTTTTTAAAGCTGTAAAGTCGGCTATTTTAACATGGCGCTCAATGGAGAATTGCTCACTTCTGGCGCCAGCCCCCAGCGGCCGGACGGGAATTGCAGGTTTTTGAACACGGAAGTGGTCCTCACTTGGAGAACCCACAACTGCCCCCTTGGTTATATTAGAAAAAATACTGTATCATGATATATATCATTGTCGGGATATCAAATTAGCTATATGAAGATATACAAATTTTGTCCATGTCGCACAGCTCTAATTAGCAGAGTAATAAAGTAACAATACAAGTAAGTAATTTAAAATTGCAACATGAGCCACAAAAGACAAAGGAATCAAGGTGATTTCTTCATATTCACGGGATCAAGGTCTGCAATAATTACAAAGATAGCGCCTCCTCCCCTAGCGGAGGCTCCGAGGCGTCGCTCCCCCCGTCTCTTCATATTGTATAAAGACTGTTCTATCAGCGCAGGGACGGCATCATTGCTTGTAAATTAATTTGGGGTTTCTGTCAGTCAGGGAAGTGTGGGGCGGGGGGGGGGGGGAGGTTCTTATCTGGCGGTGTAATATGGGGAAGCTGAGAGGCTGGGGAGATACTGCCGGGAGGAGGCGGAGAGGGTGGAGGAGGTGGAAGTGAGTATTAAAGAGCGTAGAGATAGATCGGAGAGGCGGAGGGGAAAACAAGAGAGAGCGGCAAATGGATGTCAAAGAGCGGATTTCAAGGAAGTACCTGACTCAGTGATAAGTGAATACACACACACACACACACACATGCAGAAACTATTCGTCATCCAGGCCTTCACCTATCAGCGCTATTTGTCCCCGTGTCACTGCCCCCGCAGATAAATCTCCTCCTGTTTGAATCCACCCTCCTATTACCGAAAAGGTCCAGCCCTCTCATCATGACCACAACACACACACACACACACACACACACACCTCTGACCCTTTCACTTGTTTCTAATTAACCCCTCACACACTGTATGTAGCCTCAATTCCCCAGAGGCGATAAATAGGCCCGACTACAATCCCATTAGTGTCCGGAGGAGTCGTGATGGTGAGTTAGGAGGACGTTGACAGAACGCTCGCTCTCACATTATAAGAGCGCCATGAGCCGTGTTTTCTGAGGCGGCTTATTTTGCGGAAATCGTCCCTTTCCTTCGCTTGATTATTAACTCATTGAGTGCGAGCCCTTTTATAAAACAGAAAGTACCATGTGCTATTTTGAGTCATCTTTCAAGACCCGCAGAATATTTTTTACAATGTCTCCAAAAACAGTGAATAGCTCAAATGAAAGAAGAGACTCTCTATTTCATCATGAAAAAAAATGTTTGTTTTTACCTTGTTCCATTTTTGTTTTATCAGAATTAGAGTAGAGGACACTTTCACCAAAATCACCACTTTTTTTCTGTGGTGTATACGGTCTCTTTATGTTCCGACTTCGTATCCCAGAAGCCCTGAAATTTTACGTATGTATATCAAAGAGTTCAAAATGTTTGCGAACGAAATGGGATTTTTGTTCTTATGTGACAGAAAAGAGCTTGAGACAAGTAGTTTTCTCTTATTTAACAGATAATCTGAGAGGCTTTTATTTTGTCAATTTTAAGCTGTCAACATTGTTTAAGCAAAAATTGTGTTAGAGCAGTGTTTCCAAGACGTTTCTTCTGGACTCTAGGGCTGGGAAAAATTTAATACAATACCAATTTTGGTACCTTCGTTTCGATACTGGTTCCAAAACGATACTTTTTTTTACCGAAATAAGTTATTGTTGTGTAATTTGGGCTTTATTATGGTGGACGTACTAGACAATCTGATGATGATCAGGAGGCTGCTATCAGTTTCTCTTGAGGACCCTGGGGAGTGAGAGTTTGTCTTACGGTGTGTTCGCTGGAAGTCAGAACTTGGAGCTCAGATCAATGTAACCTCAAATTTTAGTGCTCTCAGCTCTTCCAGCCTTACAAACGTACAAGAAAACACATATCGGTTCCAATATTTAGGAAAATTTTCGATCACGTATCGGTGACAATGGGTCCATAGGGGCAGATCCAAAGTGGAGCAAGCAGTTTTTTTATAGGGTGATCTGCCAGCTGGCAGGTCATGAAGCAGAACTCCATTCAAAAAATCAAGTCAAATAACAATGCAGTCATAGCTAGCGATCAAACATGCTCATAAAATTAGATTAACCATCTTTTCTGAATCTGTCCAGCTTCTCCTGTAATTCGGCAAACAAATAATCCACCAAAGAGCATTGTTAAAGTATTCATTTGTAACGTGAAACAGACAAAAAAGGAAAGCTAGTGAGCTAATGAGTTAATGTGGTGTCGCTCTGATTTTAGCAGCTTATATATTGCCTTGAACAAAAGAACGATCCCAGTCTTTTCCACACAATGAGACAACAGTTTGTTCGGAAATTCAGCGCTGCTTTTCAATTCAGGATCAGATCAGTATCTGCTGATGCTAAACCTCAGTTATTGGTATCGGAAGTGGAAAAAAAAGTGGATTGGTGCATCTCTAAATTTTTCCTCAAGTAAAAAGTTCTTCATACTCATTTGAACAATCACTGCGTGCACATGGACAAGCTTAATCGTATAATAAAGGCATCAAAAACATAGCGAATTCATGCGCACAGGCTAAGGATCATATCGGGACTGGATTCGCAAACTCCTGATTAAGCCGTTCTTGATCCGCTTTGTGACTCTCGTGAACGGGATCGTATCATACTCGAGTCCTGCTCGTTCAAATAAATCAACAACTCACTTTTAAACGGACGAGGAGACTGAGTTTATTATTTATTGTTGTTGTTAAGTAGCCGTCAACCGGAAGTAGTGCTAACACCAGTTGTTGGGTGGCTACAGCGCCACCTAGCGTAGCGGAGTCAACCAGGTCGCTGACCATTATCTGATATAAACAAACTCCATGTGCACATGGATTTTAGAAGAGACCACTCGCAGAGTTGCAACATCGGATTTGGCGAAATCCATTACGATCCTACCATGTGACCGCAGTGAATGCAAATTACAAGAAAAGCGTCATGTCGTTCAACACGAACAACAACAACAGCAAATCAGTCGAGCTTGTATTAAATGAGGCTGCATTATTCAATTTTCCACTACTGCTGTGTGGGCAGTTTGCTTCACAGCAAACATTTTAGCAAATATAATGTGAGTTTTTAAAGCTAAATGCACTTCACGACTATTTATGTGAATGTGTGATCGGTAAGATCCCTCCAAATGTTCTTAAATAAATGCTGTTTTGCACCATAATACGTTATATGGAAGCTAAGCTTATAGTTAGGACTGATCCAAGGCTGACTCAGGCTGCCTTGGATCAATCCTTAGTTATGCTGCTATAGGTCTAGACTGCCGCGGGACTTCCTCTGACACACTGAGCTTCTCTTCTTCTTCATTTCGATGCCTCCATTAAGTCATTTTATTAACTCATCTTCTTCCCTGGAGTCCCTGTGCTCTCAGCTCCCAGGTGTTCGTGAGCTGAGGCTACTTGGTGGGAAGGAGGTGGTGTCATCTAGGCTTCATCTGTCGTGATGGTGGTGAGATGGAGAAGAGGCGATGCTGCTCAGGTTGTATCTGTTAGGGTAGTGGAGAAGAGGATGTGTTTACTCTTCCTCCCTTTAACACATGCTGCAGATTAGTTTTGTGCCTCATAGTCCCTGTGCGTTCTCATCTCACAGGTATCCATGGATCCAGTCTACCTGGTGTAGTAGTGGTTGTGCAGACCAGTCAGGCTTCATCTTCTGGTACTGAGTGATGTGGTGGTGACGAGGACATCATGCGGAGGCTTCTCCTGTTTGGTGTGGTGGAGAGGAGGACGTGCTGCCCAGGCTTCTTCTGGTTGGTGTGGTGGAGAGGAGGACTTGTTGCCCAGGCTTCTTCTGGTTGGTGTGGTGGAGAGGAGGACGTGCTGCCCAGGCTTCTTCTGGTTGGCGTGGTGGAGAGGAGGACATGCTGCCCAAGCTTCTTCTGGTTGGTGTGGTGGAGAGGAGGACGTGCTGCCCAGGCTTCTTCTGGATGGTGTGGTGGAGAGGAGGACGTGCTGCTCAGGGTTCTTCTGGTTGGTGTGGTGGAGAGGAAGACATGCTGCCCAGGCTTCTTCTGGTTGGCGTGGTGGAGAGGAAGACGTGCTTCTCATCCTTTGTTGATAGCTTGATGATGCTCTTCATCCCCTTGGAAACTCTCATACAATTCTATATATACACACTGTATATTAGCTGTTGTTATATTGAGTTGGACATTTCCATACAATTTTATATGTAGTGTTAATGTGTTTTCATTGTTGTTATTCTGTACACATGGCATCTATTGCACATCTGTCCATCCTGGAAGAGGGATCCCTCCTCTTTTGCTCTTCTTGAGGATTCTTCCGTTTCTTTTTCCCTGTTAAAAGGTTTTTTTGGGGAGTTTTTCCTTAGTCGATGCGAGGGTCATTTTTAAAAGACAGAGGGTGTCATATCCTGTACAGATTGTAAATCCCAATGGGGCAAATTCATAATTTGTGATATTGGGCTGTACAAATAAACTTGACTTGACTAATAATCCACTACAAATTGCAATGCTTGGACAGTGTAAGTATTACATGACATCACTTCATTGTGTTTTTGTAATTGTAAAATAATTAATTTCAACCAGGAGTTACAAGTAATTACATGCATTTTCTTTGTGCATGTAAACAATAATTATTTTCACACTGCATTTCCACATTTAACAAAGAATATCTTCTTTTTTGTGTGGAGGAAAAGGTCTGCCATGGCAAAAGAAAAAAAAAAGCATCCCATTATTTCAAGGCAACAATGAAGAAAGAAAAACAAACATGGAATTTTTCTCATCTCCGGATATTTGGCAGACGTCCCACAAAAAAAAAAAAAAAGAACAATAAGACATGCATCATGTATTGTGGCCCATTCTGCACAGCTGGACCTGAATCCATGAGAAGCATTGGTTCCTATCCAAAAGAGACAAGACTGTTGCGACACATTCTTCCTTATTTATTCCTCACTGCATTTTATCATTTGTGTTCATCATCATGTCAGGATAGAGAATAAAGAAACTAATGCACAGTGGGTTATGTGGTTATTTTAACACCTGGTAGAAATGATAGATAAATGAGCCAGCAGGCCAGGCAGCGCAGATGCATACCTTTTGATTTCTTGGTATCTACTGCCACCTGGTGGCTTCAAACAAACACACATCTAAAATACAGAGAGCTTAAACTTGTGTTCACAACTGGACCTGATCCCTTTTTTTAAAAAAAGTGCACTTGTTGGAGACTACTGTGTTTTATGTTGTTGTATAATTCTTATTTTCTCAAATATTCCACTGACAGTTACAGTGCATGTAACTGAGAATAAATTGTATATAATTAGCAGGGGCGAGGTTATAACTGACACTGTATTTCATCTTCATTACAACATGGGAATTAGTTCCATTAATTATTTTTACCATGGAGTAGAATACATCTTAACTAAGTTGATCACATCTGTCATTGCTGTGGTGAGCAAATGTTCACAAAGTTGGATAATTTACTTTTTTCAGAACTTGTGATTTTGGTAATAATCATGCACAGGTTTGCATTAAATTAATGTATTGTTCAGCTGAATACATATATATATATATCTGTTCAGTTCTATACAGTGGCATCATTAGACCTATTTTGGGGGTGCTGAAGCCCCCGTAAATATATTTGGTATTGGTTTATTTTATTTTATTTATTTATTTTTCACAAAAAAAAACATAAAGTGGTTAGAATATGATTTTAAATAAATTATCATATAACCTTGCATTATTCATAAATCACTTAAATACGGTTGCTCCCCCTCGTGGCCCGATTATGGAAAAACGTGTGCGAAAGTGCCTTCTTTGGAGGCAAAAACATGCGCTTGTGTGGCCAGAACTCGCTGTGGGTGCAATTTTTTGCCCCTGCCCAGGGCCGGATGAAGCTTCTGGGGGGCCCTAGGCAGGCCCTCTATCCAGGGGCCCTTGGAGTGGCTTTCGGTGCCGGCGAAAAATTTTGGACGTTTTAAGGTAGAAACCGTAGAATTAAAGGAATATTGGGGTGTCTGGTGGCTTGTGGGGGTGTGGTGTTAATGTTAAGTAAAGTAAGAGTCATCAACAAAAGAAAACTTCTTGCTTCTCTTAAGCAAGGGCTTCCTGCTCTACATCACTCTGTTGAGTAATGCACTGTCAATAATAACAAAAACAATAATAACAATACATCTGAACAATGCCCATATCTTTATATCTCATTTAATCAATAGATATTTAGTCAATGTCTTTCAATGGTTATCCTTCTTGCACCAGTGCATTCAACGTTTAACTAAATATCTATCTGATAGTGTAAGAATGTATTTCTTATTTCACTGTCAGTTTATTTTTGGGCATTGCTCTTCCCAAGATTAACAGCTGTCAAGAAAAGCTTGTTCCAAATTTATTGTTTTCATAATTGAATTTAAATTGTACCTGAAATCCCTAAAACGAATTGAAGGAACAAAAGCACAAAAGCTGCATGAGATTCTAAAAAAACTTCCCCACATAATTGAATAACTAAAGCAAGAACAACATTACATATTTGATGATGATGTTGCCATGTTTGTTTTGTGCATGTTGATGTTTGTTTTTGTGCATGTGACTTGATGAATGTTAATAATAATAAAAAAATCGGCCCGTTGTCGCCCAGGCACCCCACCCCGGAGCTATGTGTGCAGAGGCCGCGCACCATCTACGGTCCACGCCGAGCTGATGGGCAAGGTGAGACGAGGGCTGGGTATCACCAAGTACCTTGCGACACAATACCATGGCGATATTTTGCCCACGATGACGATAATATCACGATACAGCTATTCTGCAATAATCAATATAGTGCAAGAAATTTCATCCAAGATACATCGTGATTACTGTTTCTTTACTTTATTTAAGAATTTTATTACCTCAAATCAATGTCTTCATTCATAAATAGATCCTCGTTGGTGTAAAATAACATATGCCAACAATCTGACTTATCCTCCTGGATGAAGAAAGAAAGTTTTCTGTCTTTACGGAGGCTTCCATGTCTTTCCAGTCTATAAAAAACTACGAACTGCCGAGAGGGACATAAAGCACTACCTGCTCGTACCCATCGGACAAAATGCATTTCCGCTTTTTAGTCCGCTTTGCAAAACTAAAACCTGCACTGCACTTTTGGTCATAATACAAGACCATACTTACTGATGCCGCGCCGAATCCTCTTCGCCAAAAAAAGCTAAAAGGGCCTAAAACGACTGGAACTCTGGGCCGGGGATCCACGGTGAGTGGACGCCCGGGGGCGCCCCGTGCCCGTCCACAGCTGGCCGGGCCCACCGGGAAAAGGGCTGTGGAGGTCTGGGGAAAAATGACCAGAGCTCCGGGCCGGGGGCTGGGGATCCGCGGTGATAGTGGCTGCCTGGGAGTTGACCCATTCTGCTTACCGTAGTTCCAACCATGTTGCAATGCATGCAAAGTCAAATTTAACCACTAGATGGGAGAAAAAATTACATCATGTCCGTTTAGCATAAATGACAGCCAAGTAAATATATATGTACATATATACTCTATGTATACATATAAACAGCGACACCTTGAGGAGCGGAAGTGTGGAAGTCATTCTGGATTTATCGTTCCAAAACATGATTTTTTTTTTTTTTTAAATTAATATTAACAAATTATACATCGATATTATATCGGAAGAAAAAGTGTCGCGTATGTTGACAAATCAATATTTTTCCCAGCCCACACAAATACTTCAGTATTTTACCACAAACCTCCATTAAGATTCTCTATTTCTTAAGCTTTCTCTTATTCCTCTCTTTGTCAGTACTACTACCACAGGTATGGGTTGGATTTCCGCTGTCTCAGGTATCCAGGCATCATCTCTGCTGACTCCCAGCCTGGAGGAGGTACCACAGGTAAGCAGGAAGACGTTTCTTAGGATTTAACAGAAGAGTGTCATATAGCAATGTGCTCTGGTGATGCTGGTCTTGATCTGTTTCCCAGACTACGCTGTCCAGATTTTCCATGCAGCCGTGAAATCTGGTGGTTTCGAGTGCAACCTGCGGAGCGACACAAAGCTTCCTATGATGTACATCGGTAATGCCAGAATATGGAAGTACCATCTGTGCCATCTGATTTTGAATTGAATTTCTAAAGCCAATTTTTTTTAGCATCAAAATCAGACTTTGAATTTCAAAACCATTGAATTTCTAGCATGCATTTTTATTTCTGACACTTAATTATAAAATAAATTAAGTGTAAAAAGATCAGTGTATCAATTTCATATTTAAAAAATTCAACATAAAGAAATTCAACATCGAATTTAACATAAAAAAAAATTGGCTTGAAAAAAATTCAGCATTAAAAAATTCAACTGAAAAAAAAATCTGCGTTAAAATTTTCAACTAAAAAAAAATCACCATTAAAAAATTCAGCATTAAAACATTCAATTGAAAAAATTCAAACAATCAGCATTAAAAAATTAAATTGAAAAAAATCTGCGTTAAAAAATTCAACTGAAAAAAAATCTGCATTAAAAAATTCAGTTGAAAAAAATCTGCATTAAAAAATTCAACTGAAAAAAATTCAGCATTAAAAAATTCAACTGAAAAAAAATCTACGCTGAAAAATTCAACTGAAAAAAATCTAGCATCAAAAAAGTCAACAGCAAAAAAATTTCAGCATTGAAAACTTCAACTGCACATAATTTCAGCATCAAAAAATTGAACTTCAAAAAAAATGGCTTGAAAAAAAAAATCAACAAAATTTTACGCTGAATTTTTTTAAGCCAGTTTTTTTATGTTGAATATTATTACACCAAATTTTTAGATGCTGAATCTGAATCTTTATATTGAATCTTTAAAAAATGAATATTTTGACATTTATATTTTTGAAAACTGAATATTTTTGGTTTTTACTTTTGAAAATGGAATATTTTTATACCATGAATTTATTTATCACTGAGAAAAAAATGTCAGAAATAACAATATGTGCTAGAAATTCACTGGTTTTGAAATTCAAAATTTTGATGCTTAAAAAAAAAATTAAAAATTTAAAAATTTAAATTTTCAATTTTCCTTGTCCTTCATGCTTTTACTCGCCTCTTCCTGTCCAGATGACTGCCTCAGGGCCACTCTGGAGTTCCTGGAGGCTCCGGCGGACGTGCTGGTCAGCCGCACCTTTAACACCAACGCCATGAGCTTCACGCCGCACAACCTCGTCCAGGAAATACACAAAGTCCTGCCTGACCTCAAGGTCACCTACAATGTGGACCCGGTTCGGAAAGCCATAGGTGAGATGACTTTCTCCAGCTGACGACTGGCCGATGGCGTCGGAGGACAACGCGGCGAGGCGAGACTGTGGCTGGAAGCACGTGTACGACCTCGCCGATTTGGTGCAGACCATGCTGACGCTCATCACCACGGGCAACCAGCTCGCACAAGGCTAACTGAACATTTTGTTGTAAGCTTTATTTGAGCGTGGTGAGAAAGTTTATCCTTCAAAAAAAAAAACCTTAAGATTGAAAAAAAATACCCAGAATTTGACCGTGAAACTAAGATATGGACTTCCATATCAGAGGCATTCCACATTATTTTAAAAAGAGTTCCCATCTTTAGTTACTGACTTCACTCTAAATAATCTGTTTTTAGTGTATTCAATTATTTTTCTTTACAAAAAAGTGGCGACAAATTCAATATATAATTAATTTTTTTATAACTTTTTGTAATTTTATTTATTTGGGTGAACAAAGAACATGAGATCATCATGGGTGTTACAGTTACAAAATATTCTTTTACACATACATCATAATGTAATGTCATACTGTTCAAAGTGCATACACAGTCTATTTTTCCCAGCGTTCAATACATTTCTCCAACTGGAATCTGAAAACAAAGTCTTAATACAGTAAATTTCTTTAACGATGACGCATCACTGTTCCACTGTTGGAGGGCCTGGTTGCAACCATTTTCTGGTTATTGATTTACTGCTACTTGCCAAGAGTATTTTCAATAGGTATTTAACTTTCCATAAGACTTAATCTCTGTAGCCACTTCTCTCCAGTAAGGCTGTATTTTTGGACAGGCCCAAAAAAAAACATGAAAGTGATTGCCAGAGTTAATATAAATATCTAATCATACATCTTGTATTATTCATAAAAAGCTTAAATATGGTACCCCCGGTCCCGATTGTTAAAAAACATGCTAAAGTGCCCTCTTTGGAGGCAAAAACGCGCCACTGGGGGCCAAGCCCCCCCACCACCCTGTCTTTAAAACATAGTAACGCCCCTGTATTTGTGCCTCACTGGACAATGAGGTTTACCAGAAAACACAGGAAGCAGCTTCCTTCCATTAGCTTTATTCCCTCAGTGCTGATTTTGCTGAGGTCGTCTTCACTTTTCCTGGATGTCAGTCGATGATGCTTGTGTGGGAAACAACAGGACTGTGGCACCCTCCAGTATCCAGCGCCGCCTGCTGCAGTCTGAGCTGCAGGATGTCATCAAGCAGGGAGACCTCCAGGTTCAGACTCGCCAGCATCTGGCCTTCTGTGGCTTTCACCACTGCACGAACCGCTGCCAAGACGCCCTTCAGAGAACGCCACGCAAAATGCTGATCAGGAAATGAAACATATTCGTGAATATTTCCACTTTATGTGAATCTTATGGCACCTCTTTGTCTTTATCCAGCTGCACATCCTCAGGAACATCCCCCACTATGACCCTTGAACTTTCCCGGAGACTTCTTAGCTTCTCCTCCTTCTGTCGCAACATGGAGGTGAGCTCAGCTTGATGGCGCCGCCGCTCCCATTCATGCAGATCAGTGCCCTGCAGCACACGTCAGATCAGATACATGAGATGCTAACATGTTAGCTGTGTGATCACTGATCACAGGAGCTTCACTACCTGTGCCAGAGGGCAGGGCGTGGGCGGCAGCTGCACCTGCAGGTGGAGCCGAGTGACGGACAAGCTGGCAGCTCCGCCCACCGCCGCTTGGAAAAGCCTCCGCCGGGAGATGCAGGTGTCTGTGAGGAAGCAGGTGAACTCTTGTCGGTGGACGGAGGTGAGGTTTGGCAAACACTCCGACAATGAGTCTTTGAGTAAGGACAGTAGCATGGTTATGTCCAGACCTGATGGACAGAAGGAAGTAATCAATCTGTCAAAACAAAATAATATTTGTGCCCTTGATCATGACCTGCAGGTGTCATGTGCTGTTTTGCTCTGACCATCCAGCTGCGGGAAGACGTCTCTGGCGGTCATAGCTGCCCGGATCACGTCAGGCCAGGGGAAGCCACGGGCGGCGGCGAACATGGTCACGTCGTACACGAACTCCTGGTGGAAGCGCCGGCGTTCGTCGCAGAACTCCGACCACGAGAAGTGACGGCTGAGCCTCTGCACGCCAGCCTCTCTCTGTCACAGACCCAAGAACACAGTTATAATAACAGAACATCATTTTTTCTCTTTTATTTTGTAAATTTTGTTTGAGCTTTTTAAGATTACTGATCTGACAGTTTTCATGTGTGGGACCATGACAGTTTATCCTACTTTATACAGTGCTGTAGTTAAATAAGAATATAGTGGAGTATAATATTTTATTCTGAAATACAGTGGAGGAGAGGAAGTGGCATAGAATGTAAACACTTAAGTACAAACGCCTCCAACTTTACCTCAGTATTGTATTTCACTTTTACCAACTGTAATAGTAAAGTACTGAACACATGCATTCATAATTAATATATAATTCATAAAATTTTGTATTATCATCTAGTCTTGCATATTTCTCGACTGCACTAACACACCACAGTACTGATTACATTTCATGAGTTGGATACGTCATGTTGGGATCGTTTATGTCGAAGGCACCATTGATAAATTAATAAAATATCCAGGTGCTAATTCAAAGGCTGCCTACCTGCTGAGTGACTATCTGTGCTATTTCTCTCTCCGTCAATGCTTCCATCTTCTTCCACCTTCTTTGATAAGCGACAACAGTGACCGGGTTGCTATGGGAGACGGACGCACGGGGCGGTGGGTGGTAGGTGGTAGGTGGGGACGTTGTAGTTGTACATGTAGCAAGCTGACATCTATGTGTAAGAAGCTACAGACTGTACCTGAAGCTAACATCTATGTATATGAAGCTACAGTCTGTACCTGAAGCTAACGTCTATGTATATGAAGCTACAGACTGTACCTGAAGCTAACATCTATGTATATGAAGCTACAGTCTGTACCTGAAGCTAACGTATATGTATATGAAACTACAGTCTGTACCTGAAGCTAACAGCTGTGTATATGAAGCTACAGTCTATACCCAAAGCTAACGTCTATGTATATGAAGCTACAGTCTATACCCAAAGCTAACGTCTATGTATATGAAGCTACAGACTGTACCTGAAGCTAACGTATATGTATATGAAAGTACAGTCTGTACCTGAAGCTAACGTCTATGTATATGAAGCTACAGTATGTACCTGAAGCTAACGTCTATGTATATGAAGCTACAGACTGTACCTGAAGCTAACGTATATGTATATGAAAGTACAGTCTGTACCTGAAGCTAACGTCTATGTATATGAAGCTACAGTCTGTACCTGAAGCTAACAGCTGTGTATATGAAGCTACAGTCTATACCCAAAGCTAACGTCTATGTATATGACGCTACAGACTGTACCTGAAGCTAACGTCTATGTATATGACGCTACAGACTGTACCTGAAGCTAACATCTGTGTATATGAAGCTCCAGTTTGTACCTGAAGCTAAAACCTATGTACCTGAAGCTAACGTCTATGTGTATGAAGCTACAGACTGTACCTGAAGCTAACATCTGTGTATATGAGGCTACAGTCTATATTCGAAGCTAAAAGCTATGTACCTGAAGCTAACGTCTATGTATATGAAGCTACAGACTGTACCTGGAGCTAACATCTGTGTATATGAAGCTACAGACTGTACCTGAAGCTAGCATCTGTGTATATGAAGCTACAGTCTATATCCGAAGCTAACATTTCTGTATATGAAGCTACAGTCTGTACCTGGAGCTAACATCTGTGTATATGAAGCTACAGACTGTACCTGAAGCTAAAAGCTATGTACCTGAAGCCAAAAGCTATATACCTGAAGCTAAAGACTGCACCTGAAGCTAACATCTATGTATATGAAGCTACAGACTGTACCTGAAGGCACAAAGGTTAGCTTCAGATATATAGCTTTTAGCTTCAGGTACAGCTGTGGCTTAAGGTACATAGCATTTAGCTTCAGGTACAGTCTGTAGCTTCACATAGATGTTAGCTTCGGGTATAGATTGGAGCTTCATATACACAGATGTTAGCTTCAGGTACAGTCTGTAGCTTCACATAAATGTTAGCTTAGGGTATAGATTGTAGCTTCAGGTAGAGTCTGTAGCTTCACATACACAAATGTTAGCTTCAAGTATATAGCTTTTAACTTCCTATACACAAATGCTAGCTTCAGGTATATAGCTTTTAACTTCCTATACACAAATGTTAGCTTCAGGTACAGCCTGTAGCTTCATATACACAGATGTTAGCTTCAGGTAGAGCCTTTGGCTTCCTATACACATATGTTAGCCTCAGGTACAGCTAGCTGGGTGGCTCATCAGTCTGCAGATGGCTCAGCGCAGGGATAATCCTCTTAAACATGAATCCTCCTAGAGGACTGAGACGCGAAGACAGCGGATGAAGATGGTATCAAGATAGCCATAACAACAAGACACCATTTCCGGTATTTAAAAATAAAAGTTGTGTTAGCCGATAATATACAGGATACACTTATCAAATTATGCGTTACGCCTATCATCTAATGCATGTGTTTCATAACCAGTGAAATCTGATTAATATATTTCTTCTTCTTTCTGTGTCGATTCATGTAATCTCTGTTAAATTCCATTCTGAATTATTCTTTTTTTCCACTTGATACAAGTTTCCTAAAATGATAATCAGAGGTCTGCCTCTCCTCTTCTTCCTCTACCAACAACTTTACAACATCATGACTGATTTAATATGAGCATTGCTCATTCTGCAACTTGAAGACTATTTTTTTTAATTTTTATTTTATTTTTAATAACATTATTTAATAATGATCGATAGTGTCCCATTAAATTATATATATTAATTATAATCATGGGCAAATATCTTTATATATATTAAAAAAATAAATTATTGTGTTGATGTTTTAATAATTAAATTCTAATTGATTAATTATAATTGGAAACCAGTAAATACTATTGCTTTGTTCACGTCGCTAACTAAAACGGGCGCACCGCTTATTCTGAAAATAAATCCACGTACTTCCGGTATGTGAGTCAGGTAATAGTGAAGCTGTGCGGGGTGAAGTGACGGACCTGTCTGCTGCTCCAGACTCCACCACACTTTAATTTTTTTCTCACATCCAAACAGAAAATTCTTGATCTATAATCTATTGATTTTTCCATAACTGCTGCAGAAATGAGTCAATAAAGGTAAGACTGATCTCTTTTATTCCTCTTATAACTCGAAACATGCGCCCTTAAACTCCTTCAGATGTGACCTGAAGGATCTGCAGTGAATGTAAAGTATGTGTGGTGATGTTAAATATATCAAATAAAAAGGCATACATATGCATCCAATATCTTAGTGGATACTGGATGAAGGGCAGGAGTCATCACATAAGCTCTTTTCTTTTACTTCTCTTATCCTGCTGACCTGAAGCAATAAAAAACACTTATTATTATTATTAACTTAATTTTAAAATTAGGATAACGGTGAGGTCTGTCTGCCTGCTGTTGTGTCATCTCAACCACGCTTGATTTATCCACAGAGGATAGTCATTAGCAGCACCAGTTTACCAGCTGCATGAAGCACACCGCTCCTGTCAGCTCAGGACCTACTCATCCCTGACTTCCTGTCTACCCAGAATCCTCCGAGGCCCACCTCCTACTCCTTCTGTCTCTCATCAAAGCTGTGGAGCAAACACACATTGATGAAATGACAGCGGTTGCGTAAATCTGAATTGTGCAATGATGTGTATGACCTGTTAATAGATGGATTGTTGGTTTACTGCGGACCGGTTGTGAGGTTTTATTTTGAAAAGCAGCTCAGATTGAGTTTTGGAAGTCAATGAATGTTGACATGCTTGTGTCAAATTATTTGATTTGTTTATTTTCACTTTTTAGATCTGAATAATTGAACAGAGTTTGTTTATTATGTAGTGACAAGGTTGTCTTCTTTATGTAGATGTGAACGCTCTTTTTATGTTATGAATACTGTATTCATAACATACAGGGGCGTCACTAGGTTTTAAAGACAGGGGGCTTAGCCCCCAGGTGAGGCTAATTTGGCTATATACTGTGTATGTGTGAAACGTGGTTATGTGCAGGGGCGTCACTAGGTTTTAAGGACGAGGGGGTTTAGCCCCCAGATGAGACTAAGTAGCCTCATATATACATATATGTATATATTTATATACATATACATATATATATATCTTTATATATATATATATATATATATATATACAAGAGACCAGTTTAACATGTTTTGCCAAACAGGGAAGTACTTTAGCGCATGTTTTTCAACAACAGGGCTAGGTTATATGATTATTTATAACTCATATTATATTAACTCATACTCTGGACACTTTATATTGTAAAGAAATAATCCAACACCAAATTCTTTAGGGGGGGGGCTTAAAAATATCTTAATATATTAATATGAAATATAAATATGAAATATTGAAAGTTTTTTCCAGCACTTAAATCTGCTTTATTAGGCTGTAAAAAACACATGAAAATCTCAGTGTATTTAACATTGCATTAAATTAAATTACTTGTAGGTGAAATTAAACACTTTTTAAATTATGAGGTAAAAATCTACTCTAAATAGTTGTTTTGCCTCACTGTAACAATTGTCAGGTCATCACGGATTTTCCACCACTCACTCCAGTCAATAATAGTAATAGTAACTTGTGCAGTTGGTTTTCTGTGGTTTCTAAACGGGAGGCACCCCGCTGTCAGACAGCTTGTCTGTAATTATACCCAATTCCCTCCCTCTACAGCACAGTCAAGGTTCCTGTGCGTCCTGGAAAACCTGGAAAATGGCTGACCAGTTTTCCAGTCGTGGAAAACATACAGAAAATGAGGGGAAAAAAAACGTTAAATGTCCTGGAAATGGTTAAGTTATCCTGGAAATTTAGTCAAAGGAATGGAATGCGGAATGGGAAAGATAAATAATTTTCCAGGATAACTTCACCGTTACCTTTTTTTCAAATTTTCCATGTTTTCCATGACTGGAAAATTAGTCAATCATTTCCCAAGATTTCCAGGACTCATGGGAACCCTGATAGCGTGATCGAAAGAGGGACCAATATGTGGTGATTTCAAAGTAAGAGCACGATATTCTCTGCTCTACCGTCCACTTGCTGACAAATTCAAATGAAAAAAAAAAAAAAATCAAAATTGCTAACTAGCTTGCTCCTCCTCTCCAGTCTCAGGTCAGGTGTGGGCTGTGCATGAGAACATCACTCGTCTTGGCTTCGCCATGGCAACCCCTCTCCTTCTCCCACAAACACAGGCTCTTAAGCAGGCTTTTCATTCTATCCTTAGCCTCCTCTTGTCTTCTCCTCGTTTCTCCTCTCTCCATCCTCCCCCTCCCATCTCTGTGCACCTAATTACTGGCTGCCATGTTCGCCTCAGTGGGCTCTGCTAACTCTACCTGCGCACATTCAAGCAGTCCGTGCTACCTCAGGGTCAGACTCATTCCCCTTCAGCTCTTCCTCATCTCTTTGGGCCATGTTTCCTGTATATGTGAGTAATATGCCTAAAAGCTAAGTGCATTGCATTGTGGTCAATTAGTGGTACAAATTGTTCTTAAATAGATATGGATTAAAAAAAAAAGTCTCACTTTGGGAAATATTGGTAAAATGTTTCTTTAGTGTACTTACATATAGTGTCTTATCAATGTTTATTAAGAATAAGCTTGGCAGACAAACAGTCTTTTAATGTGGTTATGTGCAGGGGTGTCACTAGGTTTTAAGGATGGGGGGCTTAGCCCTCAGGTGAGGCTAAAGCCTGGTTTATGCTTCTGCGTTGCGGCGACGGCGTAGCTACGGCGTCGACGCGGACCCCTACGTGAACCCTACGCCGTAGCCTGACGCGCACCTCCAAAAATTCCTGGCTACGTGTCGCGTCAACGTGTTGAGACGTGAACGGCAAGGACTGTGATTGGTCCGCTCAGAAAGTAATTTCCAGCTGTTGCTTTTCCGGTCAACAGCTCAACAACACCGCTGTCAGCGGAGTGGCACGAGCGGTATGGAATGGTCGGACAGACCGCCTCCGCAAACGTCTTCTGTGCTTCAATATTTGTAGTAACAGCATTTCTTTTTCAATTTTCTTTCTCAATCTCCAGAAACACCCGCTCCATGTCAGTTGTCATTGTTTACTGTCGGAAGAAAACCAAGGAATCTGATATGAGCCCCCAGAAGCCACACAAAGACACAGCCACGCCCCCCTAGCAGCTTGGCGGTGAATTGCAGAGCAACGCGTTCCCTCGACGCAGAGCTTCGAATGCTCAACGACGGCGTCGGGTCTGCGCCGTAGCTACGCCATCGCCGCGACGCAGAAGCATAAACCAGTCTTAAGGCCCAATCCCTTTTGTCTTCCCTTAACACTAGCACCCCTACAGGATAAAGTGAGAAGTGTTAGGGTAGAAATCTTACCCTACAAAGTGGGACATCACGTAACGTAGCGACGTTGTTCACTGATGTCGCGCTATGCGCCGATGTTGCCGCGTATGTCACACGGAGCGTTTATCAACATGAGAGGCTCTCGTAGCTCTCCCGGTAGATTTTATTATACTCGTGTTTTAACACAGCGGTACGGAAATCAACTGTACTTTTAGCGAATAAATATATCCTGCAATATTTTCTTTTGAAATGCATGTTTAATTGAAAAAAAAAAACACTTTCATTTGTGTCGGCCATTATTCTTAACTTTGGTTAAGTTCGCAAAAACTCACGGGGATAATTTCTTCCTCCACTACGTTTCGAGTCTGCATCTGACCTCCCTCCAATTGAAGGGGTGGTTTTAAGGGATGATAAGCACTTCCCCTCGCTCTTGAAAACAATGGGATACACTACCCATACACGTGAACGCGCAAAACCGAGTGTTAGGGGCAAAAACGAGTGGAAGACATGAGCCAAAGAGAAAAAAGTGCACATATTGCCTCCAAAGAGGCCACTATAGCGTGTTAAATAAATAAATATAAATAAATAACCCAACACCAAATTATTTAGGGGGAGGTTAAGAATATCTTAAGGGGGCTTCAGCCCCCCTCACACCCAATATAGGCCGAATGACGCCACTGGTTCTGTGTATGTATTCAGGCCTACTTTCAACTAATAGTCTGCTTCATCACTGTTTGTCTTTTGTAATGATTTGATCGGCATCACCTTGGAAACCATGAATTGCCGCCATTCGTTCATTTAAACAAGGTGATATTTTAGGTGTAAAGTTGGTAAAAGACAAAGCTGAAGGGGGATTAAGAAGCAGAGCGTCACGTTGAGTCAACAAGATCAGAGCAGTGGGACTTAAAAGCTTGCTAAGCCTGCTGGTAACTCCAGCTTTTGTCATGGTTACAGAAGTCATCACAGTCATTATTAACATTATTATCATTCTATTGAATACAAGAAGTGAGGCTGTAGTCTCCTGTACTTATTCACTTATACTAGATGTGCTCATGTTGTGGTCAAGACATTTGATTCAAATCCATCGCAATCAAAAAGAAAATTTAATAGGGAACTAGGAACTGCTTTTCAAAATTCTTACATGATATTCTTGTGGTTGAAAAAGCCTCGAAATAATAGTAAACCTAACTTTTTTTTCCTAAAAAGTGAGTCTAATATATATATATATATACGTACGTACGTATATATACACGTATATATACGTACGTACGTATATATACGTGTATATATACGTACGTACGTATATATACGTGTATATATTAGGGCTGGGTTAAAAAAAATCGATTCAGTCGATTTTAATCGATCTCCATTTAAATGGTTGATAATGCCGACGAGTTTAAAAGCTGATGTTTGGATGCATTTCGCATTTAAGAAGTTGGAAGAAAATGACGAGTTGGACAAAAAACAAGTAGTATGCAAAATATGCAACGGGAGAAGATAAAATACAGTGGCAATACGACGAATCTTCGCAACCATTTGACGAAACATCACCCGGAAACACAGTCGGCAGACTCGGCACGGCTCAAACAAACCATACATATATATATTTATGTATGTATGTGTATATATATACATATATACGCACACGTATATATGTATGTGTGTGTGTGTATATATATATATATATATATATATACAGTGCGTGCAAAGATTTTTTGGGGCAGGAGCAAAAAAGCATCCCAAGAGTGCACTTAAGCACGTTTTTCAACAGTCAGGCCATAAGGGGGGGGGGGGACCATATTTAGTCTTTCTGATATTTTTATTGACACTTACAGTACTTTGTTAACTTTTATTACACGATGCAAAAATAACAAGCAAAAGGCCTAAAATGGCATGGTAATGTAATCCGTGTAATGTGGTACCATTCATTGTTCATTGAAATAACATTCTTCATAAAGGTGATGTTCCCCTTTAGGTTAATGTCCCTCTGTCAAATTACGTACCGTACATTACACAAGCTGTTCTGAAACAGGACAGAAAGTGTTTTTGTCCTTTCCAAATAGGATTTCTAGGTGTGTGCTAGGCCGCTAAATATAGCAGGCTGAAGGAAGCTCTGTCCTTAACTTGAACTCTACATACATGTGCATGCAGCTGCATTTGAAATCATTACATTAGTTGACCATAATATGCATGAGTATTTTGTCCAAAATGGTTTTGAGAGAAAGAGAATTGGTCACAATCATATTTTAGCATGTTGGTTATTGAATTATGGAAGGCATTTTTAGGTTTGTCAGGCCACAAACCATTATCTAGCAGCTTTCTGATTTGATTTTGATGAGGAAATGCTTCCTCTGCTGTGGCCAAATGGCACATGTGACACCTTTTTATACCAGGTAGTCCTGTTAGTGGACGTCCTGTCCTGAATCCTCAGTCCTGATTAGGAGTCATAATCTTGTGAGTGTGATTGGAAAGTGTGTGAACAGAAAAACAAAAAGGCAACGTGATGTAGAATTTCTTTATATTCTATGTTGCAGGCAGGTGTGAGATCGCAGCATGCATCCAGTCCAGGCAGAGATGTGGGACCCCCAGCCACCGTTTAAACATGCCTCGTCCCTCCCCCCACAGCCCCCCTCCGGCATACGCCTGGCCCATGTGACCTCGGCAGCCCCGGCCAAGCGGATCACTTTCTACAAAAGCGGAGACAGCCAGTTCGGGGGCGTCAAGATGGCTATCCACAAGCGCAGCTTCAAATGCTTCGACGCCCTGCTGGACGACCTTTCCCAAAAGGTTAGTGGGACAGGTATTGGAGCTTTTAAAGCTGTGAAGTTGCCCTTTAATCTTTTCAAAGAGATAAAGATATGTACCATATATAGATGCATATGTGTCCACATACAGGTGCCCCTACCGTTTGGCGTACGGACTGTGACCACTCCCCGTGGCACCCACGCCATTAAACACCTGGAGCAGCTCCAGGATGGTGGCTGCTACCTCTGCTCTGACCGGCGCCAGGCCAAGCCAGTCAACATGGAGCTTGCCAGCAAACGCCCGAGCATCTGGTACTATCACGGTCGGAGGCCCCAGCGGCCCGAATACTCGCCCACGCCGCCTCCCGGCCACTCGTCTCACAGGCAGCGACGGATCCTGCTGGTGAAGAACAGCGAGCCAGGGACGAGGAGGAGCGTGGTGCTGAGCAGGAGGTCCAACAGGAGCCTGAGGGCCTTTCTTGATGAGGCGTCTGAGGTGATGCAGTTTCATGTCCGTAAGCTCTACACTGCTGAGGGACGCAGGGTAAGACGTGGCTTGTTCTTGAATATTGTGATTTAGAGAGAGGAAACTGATGTGACTGTGTGAATTTGTGTCCAGATCGACAACGTGCAAAGCCTCATGACTTGTCCTGGTGTACTGGTGTGTGTCGGCCGGGAAGCCTTCAGCCCGATGCTGGTAAATTTTATCAGGAAAAGCTCAGAGGAAAAACTGCGCAGTCTGGGCAGCAGATCACCTGGTCTCGGCCCCAGGACTCCTGGAAATGGGGCTCGATCTCCTACCACTCATGGAGCGAGATCCCCTCCTCATGGAGCTCAGTCCAGAGCTAGCGAGTACAGTGAGGGGCAGGAAAGCAAGAAAAATGGTAAGCAATTTGCGTAAACACACGAAACACAAACCTAAATTCCAACAGGTCTGAAGTAGAAAAAGTGAAATACTGAATGCTTTTACGTTCCCTTTTCTCTCTCTCGCTTTCTGTTCAGTTAACTTTGGTCTGGAAACCAAAAAAAGCATCATCCACCCTCGTTCAGATTCCTCAAACCGCTCCACCCGTTTCTCCTTGTCTTCAGAGAAGTCATACAGCAACGGTCCCAGCGCCTACTCTCAGGCCAGACCGGCTATTACAAATGACGACATTGAAAAGCGCGTCCTGGTCAACAAAGATGGCAGCCTCTCAGTAGAGATGAGGGTGCGCTTTCGCCTCCACAACGACGAGACCCTCCAGTGGTCTACGCAAGTGAAGAAATCCCCAGCACTGACTAGCGAGTGTTGCTCCCTGGGCCAGACCCAGTCCAATTATCTGCAACAGGGCCAATCAGAGAGCTGCTCCGACCCTGACTCCACATCCTTCGATCCAGAGGGAAGTCGCTGCCCTTGTTGCTACCAGAGACCTGAGCAGCAGTATGACTTTTGGGAAAACCCAGCCCACATCCACAAAAAGCCTCCTGTCCCTCCCCCACATACATCCAGCCACACCATTAGGAGACACACACACTCTTCGAGCTCTTCCTCATCATGTAATTCAAGGAGGTTGGTGCGCTGTCGAGCACGAGTCTCCAGCTGTGGAGAAGGATCACAGCAGAGCCAACTGGTCCAGGAGATGTTTGTGACGGAGCAGGTTGAGCGCAGAGTTGAGCAAGATGCAGACACGCATGTGGAGGTGTGCAGGGTAAGCCGATGCTGCAGCCACAGTGAAGTAGTCTCCATTGATAGCAGGAGGTCAGCAGAAGATGAGCTAATAATGGAGGAAGAGGGGCAGCGTCCTCTGTCTGCCATCAGTAGCTCCTCACGTGTCCTTCAGTCGCTGAAAGAGGATGACGACTTTCCACAAAGCCCCTCGCAATGCTGTCAAAGCAACGAACCATCTCCATTCCCAACCGGTGACAAACCAACAGGCAATGTCTCGGCCAGCTCTGTTCACTCCAGTGAACACAAGACACACAAGGAGGAGTCAGGAAGCAGAGCACCATCTGTAGCCTCCTCCTGTCACTGTGGAGCTGAAGCTGAGGAGGTCGGTCAAGCTTCCAGCTCCATGTCAAGATCCTCTTCTGGCAAAGCCAAGATCCCAAACTCAGAGGGAGAGGAGGCTGCAGATAATGATGAAGAAGAGCTAAAGAGGACTGGTAGTGGCTTGTCTGGTCACACAGGACTTTCTCTGCAGTCAAGGACATCCAGTGTGTGTCCTGATTGTGGCGGATGCAGACGTGGGGTCAACTCTTACTCCGAGAGTAGAGCATCACAGAGGTTTCCAAAACCTCCCACGCCTCTTTCTGGCCAAGAGAATGCAACTAACGATAGTGACGATGATGCCGCCGAAGATGAGAAGGGCAAAGTGTCTAGTGCCAAGGCAGCAGGCAAAGAGGAAGAAAGAGCCAGTTCAGCAACAAGTCACAGGTCCAACAAATCACTCAAATCTGACTGTAAAGATGGCACTTGTAGTGCAGCAGAAAAGGAGGAGGAGAGAAGCTCCAGTGCTGTGACAGCTCAGTCCAACAGGTCTGCCAAGTCCAGCAAATCTCATAAGTCCAACTGTGGTGGGACAGCTGAGACAAGAGAGGACACTGACGGAGACACTATAAAGAGAGCACCGAGCTCCTTGTCAGCAAAATCTGGAGCTTCAGCAAAGACCACTGCTCCAGTCAAGAGGGAGGGAACAAGTCCAAGTGCCCTTTCTGTTGAACCCGGCACGACGGAAAGACCTGAGACTGTTCTGTCTGCTAAATCAGCTAAATCCTCCAAATCAAATGTGTCAGCAAAGTCTAGTACATCTCACAGGTCCACTTGCAGTCACTGTGCCAGGGCAGTATCTCTAGGCACCAAGGAAGCAGCCGAACCCGAAGCAACAGGACATGAAGAAGGAGGTGAAGCACAGGAGCGAGTAGCGAGTGCCATGTCAGCTAAATCCACTCTTTCTGCCAAGTCTAATAAATCCTATAAGTCCACCAAAGCTCCGGAAAGGCCTCTTTCTTCCAGGTCAGGTACTGGAAAAAACGGCGATGAAAGGGCAGCGAGTCAAGTATCTGGCAGATCAGTCAAATCTAACAAGTCATCAAAGTCATGTCAGTCTGAATCTAATGGCAATGAAAGTGTGACATCTCCTAGCTCCAAGGGAAAAGAAAATGAGTTGGTAGAGGAGAGGATTTTCAGCGCTATGTCGGGGAAATCACACAACTCTGCAAAGTCCTCCAAGTCCCATAAGTCAAACCAAACCACATCCTCTGCCAGTCCAAATGAAGTTGACATCCCTTCCATCGAAACAAATGGAGAAGAGGAGGAAAATGAAAATCAAGAGCGGGTGGCCAGTGTCATGTCTGCAAAGGCCAAATCTTCCTGTTCATCAAGTCCAAATGTTGTCACCATTAAAACACCAGATGGTGTTGATGAGGAAGAAAATGAGACAACAGTCAGAGCACAGAGTGCTGCATCTGCTAAATCACAAAAATCTAACGTTTCATCTGTTGAATCGCATAAATCCAATCATACCAGTACATCTGATATTGCTGTTCTTGAAACAGCAGATGTGGGGGAAGAGGATGCAATGAAAAGTAAATCTCAAAGTGAAACGCTGTCACCGAGGAGAGCAGAGTTGTTGCCTGGCGAGACAAGAGGACCCAGTGCTTTGTCGGTCCACTCCACAACCTCTGCTAAATCTAGCAACTCCAAATGTCGCTGTGGAGCCACGTCAGCAAAGGAAGACAAGAAGGGGGTGAAAAATGAGGAGGCTTCTGAGCGATCTGCCAGCATCCTGTCCTCCTCAACCAAAAGGCAGAGGAGAGAATCAGGAGGCACCGAGCAACCGCTAAGTCGAAACTCATTGGGTTCAGTTTCTCTGGGTTTGCCAGAAGACCAGGACACAGCTGACTCAGACAGTGGCAAGTCCAGTGTTTCTTTTCACACTAAGTCTGAGAGAGAGGGCAGAGTGAAGACAACAAGTCCTCATGTCCACAAGAGCACAGAGCAGTCAAAGGAAGGGGAGGGGACAGGGTCTGTCATGTCGCCAAAGTCCAACAGTAAAAGCACTCCCAGTCAGTCTGCAGTCGGTATCCCGACTATTGAACCACCAGGAGAAAGTGAGGCTAAAGGTGAGGAAAGTGGAGAGAGAGGAACCAGTGGATTTTCAGCCAAAAGCAGCAGATCTCATGGTTCTTGTTGTAACTGTGGCGTCGAAGCAGCTGAAATACTTGACAGTAAGCCGAAAGCACGACACACTAGTGCCAGCTCAAACAAAGCAGGAAATGATCTCGAAACACAAAGTGTGAAGTCTTCTTCAACAAACAAAGCACACAAAAACAGGATGTCATCTGCAGCGTCATCGGCAAGTGCTAAAGATCGGAGCAAATCCTCGTCACGTGCCAGAGCTAAAGATGCTAATGGGGCTGGAGATAATGACACTGACAGTCGGGTCGTCAGTAGACCAGTTAGTGAGGCTAAAGGGAAAGAAGGTATTGTAGACAACAAGTCGGCTAGTGTCCGCTCCAAGAGTCCCTGTTGTCTCAGGCCTGAGTCGGCAGCAAATTCAGTGAAAGAACTCAAGACCAGATCCAGATCCAGTGGCAGCATCAAAACAAACAGTTCTCAACAGAAAGAATTCAAATCCTCAAGCCCCTGTCTTCTACACGATGGCAAAGTTGAGATACGTAGTGAAAGCACTCTGAAGGAAAACATGGCTGCTGCACGGCCACACAGCCACCAGTCAAAAGCCAGTAAAGCCAGTGAAAAGTCCAGGAGTGGAAGGAGTCAGAACCAGACGGATCCGGAGGAGCTGGAACTGTCGCCTGCCTGTCTGCCCAACGCTTCGCCCCATGAGGTGGTTAGTGACTGGCTGCGGAGTATTCCCACTAACAGCAGCATGCTGGCACTTGGCGATGAGCCGAATGAGGAGGAGGAGCAGGAGAAGGAGGCTGCAAAAGAGGAGGAGAGTCTTGAGAAAGTGGAAGAGGAAGCTGAGGCAGAGGAGAAAGAGGAGGCAGCTGAATGTGACCAGGCAGTGGGGGTGCAGAGTTCAGATCCAACTCCAGAGGATGGAGTTGGGGCTTCTTCTCACCCAAATAATAAGGTGGCGTTGAGTGGCGAGCCTCTACCCAGGAGCTTACGTTCTTCAGCTGCAGTGATGAAAGTTCTCCTGAGCTCCTCTCTGGGTCGATGTCAGAGCATGCCTGAGGTAAGCCAATGACTTATGACTTGGGCGAATGCAAGTTTAATTCTATAGATGAAAATCTTGATTCCCTTTTGTCCTCTTTAGGTATCTTCAGTTTATGGTCGTAGACTGAGCACATCGGCCCAGGGGTTACTGGACTGTTTGGCCCAGCTCCAGCTCATTGAACCTGCAGGGAGTCCTGGCTTTGACCAACAGAAGGATCGGCACTACGAAGACATAATGGCCATCCTTCAGTCCCTCTGGCTCTCTGAACCCAGGAACACTGATGCCAAGAGGGCTAAGGACGTTAACACAGAGCAGGTTAGTCCTCCAAGGTCTTCATCCGGTGTAGGTATGAGCAGTGGTTCTGCTGGATCAGGGAAGGAGAATGATAATCAAAGTGGAGATAAAACAACACAAAACAAGAAGTCTTTACAGGGGGGTGAAGATATGGAGAAGGCTGTAGAACAAGAGGAAGGAAATGCAGAAGAACACAAGGAAATGGAGGCAAAGACAGAGAACATAGACCGAAGTACAGAACCTACAAGTCCGGACAGCCCAAAGGCCACTGAGAATCCCTCGTCAACGGACAAGAGCTCTGCCAAGGACAGCTCCAAATCCACCACCGATCATGAACCAGAGACACCGGAAGACTCCAGCTCAGGCACGCCCCCGACTGTCCTGCGAGCACCCCTGACAAAAAGGATATCCCAAGAACCCGACCCAGTGTGGGTCCTGCACCTTCTGAAGAAGCTGGAGAAACAGTTCATGAACCACTACATTGACGCCATGGCGGAGTTCAAAGTTCGCTGGGACCTGGATGACAGCCTCATCCTGGACACCATGATCAGCGAGCTAAGGGACGAGGTGAGTCGGCGCATCCAGAGCAGCATTGAGCGCGAGGTGCGCAAGATTCAGAGTCGTGCTGGAAGAGGAGGGAGAGCGCCGCAAAGAGGGATCCTCTCCAAGGAGTCTACCATGACGGACAAGAGGCGCAAAATACCGAAGGTAAGTCCACCAAATCCTCTTTACGTAAAGATACTGCTGCTTGAAAGGCAGAAAGACAATGTTTGTTTGTATTTCAGGTCATGAAGAAACAGTCGGTGAAAACTGGCGACTCCTTGAGCGACACAGAGATGACCGGTGAGTTCAGTGACCAGAGAAGCGACGACGAATACTGCCCCTGCGACGCTTGCGTCCGCAAGAAAATGGCCACCCGACCTCTCAAAGTGAACCCACCGGCAGCCGAAGCACCGGTGATGATGGAGTTTGACCTCCTGAAGATACTGCAGCTGAAGAAAAGCCCATCTCCAGCAGCTGTGCCTGAACCAACAGACAGGGGAGGAGATAGCGAGGTCACAGATGAGGAGGTGAGGAGTTTAGAGGTAGTGAGGGAGGAGGAGGAGGAGGAGGAAACAAAAGAGGATATCAAAGCTGAGGTTGTTTTAGAGGAGCCGATCCCGGAGGAAGATGAGGAAACAGGGAAAGATGGAGACGGAGATGAGGCAGAAGAGGAGGGGGAGGTAGAAGCTGAAGAGATGGAAAGTAGTGCAGGTGATGAAGAGGAGAGTGAGGAGGACACATCAGAAAATGGAGAGGAGGAGGAAGAGGCAGTATGCCAATGTCAGTCTGATAGAAATGAAGAGGAAGAAGGAGAGGACAACGAGGATGAGACAGGAGATGATGAAGAGAGTGCAGGGGAGGAAGAGGAGGGGAGTGACAAGGAGACAGAAACCGAGGCCACAGGAGGTGAAAAAGGGAAGGAGGAGGCAGAGGAGCGCAATGTTAAAGAAGAAGAAGAAGAAGAAGAAGAAGAAGAAGAGGCATCTGGGGAAATGGACGATAGTGATGATATGAAAAATGAAGAATCCCCTCCGGTGGAGGAGTTCACCACAGAGGGAAACGCCAGCGCCTCGGCAGAGGATGAGGATGACACCGGAGAGGAGTCACAGGGGGAAAAAGGAGGAGAGAGTGAAGAGCAAGGAGGGGAGGCATCGGAGGAGCAGAGCGCCTCGGCACAGGTAGGACGGATGATCAGACTTTTTATACGTTGAGTGCCAAAGACGTGTTTATACGTCATTTAAAAGCCAACGCTTGAGTGCCATTGACATATATTTACGTCAAAGTGGTTTTTCAGCAGCTGGCACAAGAGAGCACTCTCATACGGCCTGTGAGTAATGTTGGGGCTTCTGGGATTTGTAGTCGGAGCATAAAGAGACGGTATACACCACAGAGATCAAAACAGGAAGTGGAGACGATCGAGATTAGAGAGCAAAACAAACAGAATCTGGACAAAATGTGGTGATTTTGGTGAAAGTGGCCTCTACCTCTATTTCCTGAAATGATTGCTAGAAATTGTCCGCTCTGTGGCGAATCGTGATTGATAAAATAACGAGTCGTGATCATATTATTCATGATTTATATGGATAATAAATATGACATTTAGAAACCAAACAAAAACTAAAATTTTCATCTTTTTAGGATTTCCAACAAGACATGGAGTAAAATTAATTGAACGAGATTAATAATATGAGTATTCATATTTTTAATTAAACTACATTCTAGCACCAATTTGAGCGGCAGCTCTTAAAACACCACTGAACATCTCCTGCACCTTAAAGAGGAACCTGACCTACTGCAGCCCGACTACTAATACTAATCCTGTGAGAAAAGATAATCTCCCTATCCAATTAGAAACACCGAACAAATCTGTTTTGTTCGGCAGCAAAGCAGCGCTTCAAACTAATGGACGTCTGCTGTTATTTCCACACTGAAAAACCTGATTAAGAGTCACCAGGGGCGTCATTAGGCCTATTTTAGGGGGGGGCTGAAGCCCCTAAACCCTCCCTAAAATATATTGTGTTGGTTTATTTTATTTTTTTTTTAACAAAAATGTACCAACAAATCCAATATAAAGAGGCCAGAATATGAGTTTAAACAAATAATCATATAACCATTGAAAGAAAATTCCGGGTGGTTGTGCTTCTCACTAGAGGTACTTATTTCCCACAATGTACTTTAATTTCCCACACTCGGGTAGGGGTTTCCTGTCTTTGAGGGGTATTCCTGTATTAATTTCCCACACTCTAGAACAATACTCAACAGGCAATATGTAATCTGACTCCAAATAAGATTAAATATACCCGCTTTTTCCTGCGTGGTCGTTGATGAGAGGGAGAGATGACGAGGAAGTCGAGGAGGTTTCTCAATTAAAACCTCTATTTAATAAGTGAGACAAAGAATGTTGGGACAGATCTGGGTCTTGAGGCCTTGGGCGCTCCAAGAACCTCGCACAAGGCTAAGTCCAATCCTTTTATAGCTTTTACGAAAGTTTCACTTTCTAACTAGGCATTGTCTTCGGGGTGTTGGATGTCATCAGTTCTTCTCTTCATTGTTTGATATTTGGTGCAAAAGGGCGTATATATATATATATATATATATATATATATATATATATATATGTGTGTATATGTACATATACACACAATATGTGTGTGTATATATATATATATATATATATATATATATATATATATATACTGTACATATGTTTCTATATTCAAATTAGCCTAACTTGGGGGCTACGCCCCCCCGCCCTTAAATCCTAGTGACGCCCCTGAGTGTCACTTATGTGAACATCAGCTCCTAATTAGCTCTGTAGCTATAATTACTGGACTGTGTCAAGGTAATTCACTGTTATCTTGTTTGACCCTCAGGTCCAGGGGGTGACTGAGGGAGAGGAGGCCGACGCCGAAGACTCAGACACTGACTGCAAACGTCCAAGCGACACAAGCGCCGACGAATCGAGACAGGAGGAGGCTGAAGCCACAGGAGACGAGGAGGAGCAGGAGGATGCTGTTGAGGAGCTGAACAGCGGAGAGATGAACAAAAAGGAGGACGCCGCTCTCCCTCATCAGTTCACTAGGACGTCTGTAGAGAGCCAGCCCGGCTCCTTGGAGGACATGGAGGACGTAGAGTCACCCCAAAAAACTGGCAACTCCATAAAAGTGCCCAACATGGCTGCAGGCGTATCCGCTGGTGGCGGGGTGGGCCAGAGGAGGAGCCGCTCGCCAGGCAGGGTGAAATGCCACAAACCTAAAGACGGTGACGTGGAAGTGGACGACTTTTAACGCCGACTCGTGGTCACATGACTCCAGTAACTACTGCTCTGTCATGAGTTACGTCAGTTCGAAAACTGAAACCAAAAACACTTGAAGCACTTTATCGCTCCAGATGTAGCGTAGAATCTCAAAACTTGAAACCACCACTGTATCCTATTTAATTATATTTATTTTTTATGTACAAAGGGATATGTCTATTTCAGTAATGTATGTGTATGAATAAGGTATTATACTTTAAAAAAAAACATTTTGACATCTATGGGTGTATTTTGTGATGTGTTCAATGGACAAAAGGGTTAATGATTTATTGAATCATGTAGCCGCTAACACACAAAGTACCTCTGAGATATTGTTAGGTATTTTGGGAAACTGTTCGCTTTATTCCCAAGAGTGAGACGAGAGGATCAATACAACACATGGTAAGGATGGGTAAACAGCTAGCAAGCTAAGCTAAGCTATGCTAAGCTATGCTAATCACTCCCCAGCTCTGGCTTCATATTTAATTTGCATTAATAATAGCACTATTTTAAGTTTCTTTGGATTACTTGTTTTTCCAAACTTGACAGAAAAAAAATAAAAAAATATAAATCAGAAACTGTACTTTAGTAGTGTTACTTTAATATGTTTAAATTTTTGGACATTCTGAATTTTTTTTTTTTTTTTCCCCTTTAAACAACTGCACCTCATTTGACGTGAACCTTTATCTTTCCTTAGGTGTGTACAACATGCTGTAGATTCAGGTGAAGCTGATGCCTTACTGTATCCATGGTTACGTGACGGTAGATGGACAGAAACAGAGGGGCTGTCTTCAAAGATGCTCTTTAAAATATTTTAAAACCCTTACAGAGTGTTTTTTTTCTTGTTTAACCCAAGCTTTGTGTGAATGAGGAAAAAATGTATGTATTGCTTATTTTGACGAAAGTCCTGTGTGTGTGTGTGTTCCTATGCTGTTATTGGTCCATCATCAAGTGGACATCATGTACTTAGATATTAATGTAATGATATTGTTTTAAATAAAATAAATGCACAGGAAGGCATATCTCATGCTATGGTTGTGAACATTACCTTCCTTTGCTCTGGCTGAGCTGCTATCAATGCCCACATACACCACGTTAATCCAGTACCTGTGTGTGTGTTGAGCCTCAGAGAGGATTGAGGTTGACTTACATCACATGAACCAATATGGGAACCTGTCGCAAACTGTTACAGCACACAGGGTGAAAATATCAGTGAGGCATCAAACAGAACCCCAGTACCTATTGTCTATTATATTAGGGGCAGGAGCGTCACTAGGTTTTCAGAAATTATTGTATTGAAATTTATTGTACCCTTGGGTAAATTTGGTTTACAGTGAGTGAATAATGTCATATTGTAACACACAAAACTCTCAATGAGTGCCACTGACAAGTTTTGCTGTCAAAGTGGTTTTTCTACAGCAGGTCGCGTATATGTATATATGTTTATATATATATATATATATATATATATATATATATATATATATATATATATATATATACATATATATGTATGTATAGGTATATATATATATATACCTATACATACATATATATGTATATATATATATATATATATATATATATCTATATATACGTATACAGATATATATATATATACACATATACTTAATATATTTATATATATGTATGTATATATATATACATATATACATATGTGTGTGTGTGTGTATTTCTATATATATATACACACACACATATACACATATATATGGCACATGAGCTCCAGTGCTCACAGTTTGTCTCCTAATTGTTTAATTTTTTTTTATTTCATATATATGTATGAAATATATATATAAAATATAAATAAATAAATATATATATAAATACATATATACATATATGTACACGTTTTATATATATATACACACACACACACACACACACACACACACACCAATAAGCGTATTAGCCTCATATATATGTGTATGTATGCAGTGGCGTGCAAAGAATTTTTGAAGGGCAGGAGCAAAAAGAAACAAAGGGTGCATTTTTGCCAACCTACAGTGCAGTTTAGCATGTTTTGCCAAATGGGAGCACTTTTTAAGTGCCACTTTTTAATCAAGAGAAATAAAAAAAAAAAATAAACCAACACCAAACTTAAGATGGGGGGGGGGGCTTCAGCCTCCTTTAAACATTTAAAAAAAAAAACAACATTTTTGTCACTGACATCATCTTCGATCTTCTCTCTGACTACATTCACAGGTTATTATTACAACAAGGTCTGCCTGTATAGGGCTGTCAAACCTGCCCCCTAGTGTTAAAACATGATGTTGCATTTCAGGTGGACATGAAAATCATCATAATTTTTTTAAGTGCTTGTGCTCAACAAATTGTGTATCTGGAGCTTCTGTCCACTTGAGTCTCTTTTGGCTGCAGAGAAAATAAAATAAAATGTTGGGACTTCATGATGACATCATTTGAACTGTGACAGGCGTGCTGCTTCCACAGCATCCCTCAGGATTGGCTGTTGCTCCAAATGAGTCTCGGCCTCCTTTAGAGAGCGACCAGTCAGCAAACAGACCAAAGCAAGAGGGATCACCTACACACACACATACATATATATAATATATCAGCTACCGTCCAGAGCTTTATCCACCGTACCGACTCCTCACCTTGGTGCTGTTCCTGGCAGCTCGTGAGTGCATAGTGACATCACAGGAAGTGATGTCCGCTGTCAGCTCGTCCACTCGGTAAACGGCCTTCAGGAGCGCTGCCTCACACTGAGACTCAGGACATCCAGAGAGCTTCTGGAAGGAGAGGAGACACAATTTAAATCCAACATCACACCCATCATCCCATTAATGTGTCGTGTAGCTGTTTCTGTACCTGGAGTAAATGTGATGCTCTGCGGTAGAGTTTGCTGTTGACGACCTGCACGTCCACCATGTGGTTCTGGTACACCTTCCCCTTTAAGACATGAGCTCCAGTGCTCACGGCGTTCAGCAGCAGCTTCGTGGACAGCTCCCACTGCTGACAGAGAGGCACATTTCATTTCATTTACTCTGCATTTAGAATATACTGAAATGGTTAATGCAAACATAAGGAATAACCTGTCATATAAAATGAGGCGACAGAAAAAAAATCAAATGAGTAAAGACCAAATTAGCTTTACGGCTCGTAAAGCTCGTAACTTTTAATCTGAAATATTTTTAGGCCCCCTCTAAATAATTTGTTTATTAATTTGTTTAATAATTAGTTTATTTAAAAAAAATAACAAAAAGGGCTGACAAATTCAATATAAAATGTCCAGAATATGACATTAGATAAACAACCATGTGACTTGCATTATTCATTAATCACTTAAAGGGACACTTTGGTCATAATACAAGACCATACTTATGCCGAATCCTCATCGCCAAAAAAGCATAAAAGGGCCGTAAAATGACTGGGATCCACGGTGATAGTGACCGCCCAGGAGTTGACCCATTCCGCTTACCGTAGTTCCAACCATGTTGCAATGCATGCAAAGTCAAATTTAACCACTAGATGGGAGAAAAAAATTACATAGTGTCCATTTAAGAAACTTTTACTACTTAAATGTTCAGGTTTGAGGGTTTAATTACATTTTGGATTGACTAAGAGCACTATAGTTCAATAACTAAAATTAATTCTTAAAAGTACAACTTGCCTAATAATTATGCACACAGTGTATATATACACACATATATACAGCCAAAGTATCCTCACCTGAGGGCTAAGCTCCCCCCATCCTTAAAATCTAGTGATGCCCCTGAGGGTGAGAGGCAAAGAAAAAAGAGTAAATGTTGTTTCTCTTGCTTCTGTACCAATAATGTCTCCGTACCATGTGTAGTAAGCTCTCTGAAGCAGGTGACGGCCATGTGAGTTTTATCGAGGATATGCACAGCTTATTGATGTCATCCTGCAAAATATAAACAAAGAACAAAAACAGTGCAGACTTTATTAGCTGGATGGACAGACAGACAGACACACAGATTCCTACTTGTCGTACAGCAGCTGCAGCGTCTCCATCAACCCAGTGATAAACTGCGTGGAGGTTGGACGTCTTTTCCCTCACCGTGCTCGCCAACGCCGCCACTTCACCGACATCATCTGTGGAGAGAGGGCGTCATGACAAGAGTGTTGATTACGACACATTTATATAAAGGTGAAAAAAAATCACCAGAGTGCGTGTAGATGAGAAGAACGGCGTCCTGGTCGTCGAGCGAGGGCAGGACTAGATGCAAAAAATCCTCATGTGCGATGCAAAACTCAGGACCCTAGAGGAAAGAAAACACGATTCGTTCAAAAACGCCATGTAGTGTTGGACGATACAGTAGTTGTTACTTCGTGTGTAAAAAAAAACCATAAACTTTAATTGTTGATTCTTCAGTCATAAACATTTAAAGGGGACATATCTTGTTAATTTTCAGGTTGGTATTTGTATTTATTTTTTTATTTGTGCTTTAAGGTCTGAAAAACACACTACTTTTCTCATATGATTTGACTGAATGGACCTGCAATCACCCTGTATGAAACGGCATTTTAGCGCCCCCTAGAAAAAGTGTAGTGGAACGTAAAATCCTCATAGGAGTCCATTTCTGGGGTGAAATCAAATTATAAACATACGCATATATGGAAGTATATCTGTGCTATTTTATTTTGAATTTCAATTTCTAAAGTTGTTTTTTTAGCATCAAAATCAGACTTTGAATTTCAAAATCATCAAATTTCTGGCATGTATTTTTTTTTTTATTTCTGACACTTATTTTTCTCTGAATGGTAACATAAATTCAGTTTTTAAAAATTAAATATAAGAAAACTCAGCATCGAAAGATATTCAACATCAAAAAATTTGGCTGAATTTCAGGGTTTTTTTTAGACTGAATTTATTTTATCTTTGAAAAAAAAACTAAGTGTCAGAAATAATAAATGCATGATAGAAATTTTGACGTTTTGAAATTCAGTCTGAATTTGAATTTTTTCGCTAAAAAAAACAGCATTAGAAATTCAAAATCAGATGGCACAGATTAGGAACCAAAAAAACAATCATGAACCCAAAAAATGAACATGATAAGTCCCCTATAAACACTGTAACTTATAAACATACTATTAAATAATATTATTTTTCTCTCAAACATGGAGGCAAATTTCAAAAAGCCAAAGTCAAGCCCTACATTAGGACCATCGCCCAGCAGTATAATTAAAAAAGCAGAAAAAAGCAGATTAATTGAAAGAAATCAGACTAGGTTTCATAAAGCAGGTACAGGAGGATGTATTCCTTACTAATCCTGCTCTGTGTTAAGTCACATGCACCGGAGAAGATTTGTTATGAAGAGCTGGATTTCATTTTAATTGGATTTGTCAGGATTTTAATACTTTGTAAGGCCTTGAAAGTGTTTTGCCCGACTTGTTAAATACCCATAGGGTAACAGAAATCTCCATGTTTGGAGTCGGCATGTACTGAACTCCTGTCATTCCTGTCGTTTCGTATTGTTTCCCGTCACATACCAGTGGACCCTCATTGTTGTTCAGCTCTCTGTATCCGCCATTGATGAAGCCTCGAACATCTTCGTAGTCTCTCTCACATAGACACAAACACAAACCATCCTCTGATCATTAACGTCACATTGACACCTTCATGTGTGATTTTGCACAGTGTAATTGCAGAGTGTTCATTTAAGTGCAAATGAATGACGTGAATGGGCGCGTGACGTTCTCCTCACCTGCTCCGAAGGTTGGGATGCACTCGCTGGCGTCGATGAGCCCCATCGTGGCCATGGAGCCCCAGCCCAGGTAACACACCCGCCTGCCACGCCTCAAGCTGGAACAGCAACGCATCTGTGTGATCTTACACATTTTTGATGTCTGCAAACAGTGGTGTGCATCGGGGGGTCAGCAGTCAGCCCCCCTTGTGGCACAATTGTTGAAAAATGCATGATTAAGTGCCATCTTTGGAGGCAAAAATGTGTGCTAAAGTGCCTTCTTTGAAGGCAAATAATGTACACTAAAGTGTCCTCTTTGGAGGCAAAAACGCAGGCAAAAATGTTTTGTAAAGCGTCCTCTTTGGAGGCAAAAGAACGCACACTAATGTACCCTCTTTGGGGGCAAAATTGTGTGCTAAAGTGCCTTCTTTGGAGGCAAATAACGTACACTAAAGTGTCGTCTTTGGAGGCAAAAATGCAGGCAAAAATGTTTTCTAAAGCGTCGTCTTTGGAGGCAAAAAAACGCACACTAAAGTACCCTCTTTGGGGGCAAAAATTGGTGCTAAAGTGCCTTCTTTGGAGGCAAATAATGTACACTAAAGTGTCCTCTTTGGAGGCTAAAATGTGAAATAAAGTGTACTCTTTGGAGGCAAAAACAAAGGCAAAAATGTTTTCAAAAGTGTCCTATTTGGAGGCAAAAAAACAAACACTAAAATACCCTCTTTGGAGGCAAAAACGTGTGCTAAAGTACCTTCTTTGCAGGCAAATAACGTACACTAAAGTGTCTTCTTTAGAGGCTAAAACGTGAAATAAAATGTACTCTTTGGAGGCAAAAACGCAGACAAAAATGTTTTCTAACGTGTCCTATCTGGAGGCAAAAAAACAAACACTAAAATACCCTCTTTGGAGGCAAAAATGTGTGCTAAAGTGCCTTCTTTGGAGGCAAATAACGTACACAAAAGTGTCCTCTTTGGAGGCTAAAACGTGAAATAAAGTGTACTCTTTGGAGGCAAAAACAAAGGCAAAAATGTTTTCAAAAGCGTCCTATTTGGAGGCAAAAAAACAAACACTAAAATACCCTCTTTGGAGGCAAAAATGTGTGCTAAAGTGCCTCCTTTGGAGGCAAATAACGTACACTAAAGTGTCCTCTTTGGAAGCTAAAACGTGAAATAAAGTGTACTCTTTGGAGGCAAAAAAATGCACACTAAAGTACCCTCTTTGGAGGCAAAAATGTGTACTAAAGTGCCCTTTTCGGAGGCAGAAAAATGCTAACGTGTCTTCTTCCATCCATCCATCCATCCATCCATCCATTATCTACCGCCTATCCTCACATAGGGTCGCGGGGGGGCTGGAGTCTTTCCCAGCTGTCTTAGGGCGGAAGGCAGGGTACAACCTGGACAAGTCGCCACCTCATCACAAGACACATAGAGACAGACAACCACTCACACTCACATTCACACCTACGGACAATTTAAGTTAGCTAATTAACTAATCCCCATGCATGTTTTTGGATGGTGGGAGGAAGCTGGAGTACCCAGAGAGAACCCACGCAGACACGAGGAGAACATGTAAACTCCACACAGAAAGGACCCGGGCCGGGAATCGAACCCGGTACCTTCTTGCTGTGAGGCGACATTGATAACCACTGGACCACCGTGCCGCCATAAAGTGTCTTCTTTGGGTACAAAACCGCACTCTAAAGTGCCCTCTTTGGAGGCAAAAGCACACACTAAAGTGCCCTCTTTGGAGGCAAAAATTGCGCACTAAAATGCCTTTTTTGGAGGCAAAAACGCACATAAAATTTCCCTCTTGGGATGCAAAAATGCACTGTAGGTGCCCTTTTTTTATTTTCGCCCCTGCCCTTTGAAAAGTCCATGCACGCCACTGTCTGCAATAGTGTCTGTTTCATGAGAGAAAAGGCTCATACTGCATCTGCATGAGCTGTAGGAGCTTTAGAAAAAACTAATCCGCCATGAAAAATGTCATTATTGTGGGGTTTCAGATGCATTTTTCACCTTCAAACAAACATATTTGGCTGGGTTTTAAAATCTCTCTTGACATTTAGTGTTTTTATGAATCATCTGATGAGCCAGGATGCTGCTCTAAATTAGAAATAGTCTGTCTTGTTAAATAAGCCAAGGTAACAGTGAGTGGTGTAAAACAGGATGTTCCACCTCTTTCCTGCTGCCTCCAGCAGTGTACTTATCCCCTCTTTCTGGGCGTAAGTGATATCCAGGGTTTTCTCGTACGCTCTCATGTGCTGCAGGATGCCCCTGTCAGGAAAATAAACAAACACAAAGGAGCTAAATTAAGATATTTCTGTTGTACATTCAGGTGCATTACAACTAATCATGAATGTATTTATATTTATGTGTTTGCTGTGTGTATGTTGTAAAGGACATCAAATGATTTGGGGGATTTTTTTCAGCAATTGCGCTATATGTGCATATGCATCAGCAATAACCTCTAGAGGTCAGCAATGCACAATGGAAACACAATGGAAATATATTATCAAGTGAAGCAATGCACATGTGCCTTCATGTGTTAAAGGCAGGGCCCAAGCCTCTACACCCCTACACCAACTATACTATATATATATATATACGTATATATACGTATATATATATATATATATATATACATTATATATATACATAATATATATATATATATATATATATATATATATATATATATATATATATATGTATATATACGTATACACACACGTATATATGTGTGTGTATATATTCACACCTACGGTCAATTTAAATTAGCCTAATCCCCATGCATGTTTTTGGATGGTGGGAGAAAGCCGGAGTGCACGGAGAGAACCCACGCAGACACGGGGAGAACATGCAAACTCCACACAGAAAGGTCCCGGGCCCGGGATTCAAACCCTGTACCTTCTTGCTGTGAGGCGACAGTGCTAACCACTACACCACCGTGCCACCCATATGAATACATATATGTATATACGTATATACAGTACATATATGTATATACGTATATACATATATGCATATACGTATATACACACATATATGTGTGTGTATATACGTATATGCATATATGTACGTGTATATATGTACATATATACACGTACATATATATACGTATATATGCACACACATATACGTATATATATGTGTGTGCATATATACGTATATATATGTACGTGTATATATGTACACACATTACAGTATATACGTATATATGTGTGTGTATATATACGTGTATATACACACACATATATACATATATATACACACACATATATACGTGTATATATGTGTGTGTATATATACACACATATGTGTGTATATATATATGTATACGTGTGTATATATATATACTGTATATACACACATATATATGTGTGTATATATATACATATATATACACACATATATATGTATATGTGTGTATATATATACATATATATGTGTCATTCCCAAATTTGTGAAAATAACAACATGACAGTTACTTGGTAGAGGAAACGCTGAATGAAATATGAGCTACTATGGAGAAAAAAGTGAGCTAGCTTAGCTTAGCTAACAGGCTAATGTTCCAGAAGTTTCCATCACATGAACCACTAACAGACCCACCTTGCCTATGAAAGAACTGGTGACATGTTGTTGACCCTTCACTTCTTTCTCCTGTCTGAGCTTTTTTCTTTTCTTTTTTTCCTCCCTGTCGTCTCCTCCTCCGCTCTGTCTGTGAAAAGTTAGCTCTCTGCAGGCTGTCTGATGGAGCAGCTGGACTGAACCATTTTACTAAATAGAGAAGGGGGGTGTTTACAAAACAAATAAACTTTGTGTTACCAATACATTGTTAATGAAATGCATGTGTGACTGTAAGTTTGTCAGTGAGTGTCATATTATTTTGTCAGTATTATGACCAGGGGTGTCACTAGGTTTTAAGGTGGGAGGCTTAGCCCTCAGGAGATGCACAGGATGTCAGCAAGGTTATATGATTTTTTTTATTTCGACTCATATTCTGGCCATTTTTATACTGAATTCCTTGGCATTTTATTTGTAAAAAAAATAAATAAATAAATAAAACTTTAAAAATACAAAACACCAAATTATGTAGGGGAGATTAAGAATGTTTTAGGGGGGCTTCAGTCCCCTAGGCCAAGTGACACCACTTGTTATGATTATATTAGGGGTCTCTCTGAATCTGAACATGGAATCCTTCTCCTTATTCTCCTCTTTTTTGGCATTCTTGGGGGCCCCCTAGATGCCAGGGGGCCCTAAGCAGGTGCTTAGTTAGCTTATGCCCTGGGCTTGCTCTGGTTAAAGGAATAGTTCAGGTGTTTTGTAGTCGGGTTTTGTGAGGTTCTTCTCCATTAGATGTTTTTGTGTACAATATTCTTACTATATTTTCATTCATTTTTCAATGACACAATATTTTCACCTGAGTTTATTTATTGATGTTTTTGTGTGACATTGGTTAGTTTGGATTGATTGACGTCAAACAAGAACTCAACTCCTGTGTCCTGGAAGGTAAATTTTTTCCAATGGAGTCTGGTTAAATAGTCCATTAGAAACAGATTGTAAGCCTCTTTGCTGTTACGCTATGCTGTACTGCACTGACATCCTGAAATCATCACTCCTAATGTGAAAAGCATGTCTGGGAGGCTTATTGCAGTTTTTCAGGTGGCTGTCAACACAGAGAAGCACTTAGAAAGCTTCACGTTGTACCTTTGGGACCAGAGATGGACAAGATTAACCTGACTTTTCGCAATTTCGTTCCGCCTAGCTCCACACATTCATCTGGACTCGCACCCGATGGACTTCAAGGGAGCAAAAAAAAAATAAAAAATACTGCGCCAATCAGGAGCGCCGGGCGTGATTTTCATAGAAGTGACTGTTTGATTCAGACAACAATGGCGGCTCGCAGCGAGGAATCATACGTCGACATTGAGTCTGCTATTGTCGAATCTATCGCATATTCATTCTTTAAAAGATGAACAGAAAATGGTCGCTCTCATCAGCATTACGGGTTGGTTTCAATGTGAGTGGTTGAAGTCTGCTGCGTTCGTGTTGTCCTCGTAAGTTGTAATTTACGAGTTCCGAGTCGTAAATATCAACTGAAACGCCCCTCGAAGTCGGATTTCCAACTCGTAAACTTTTCAAGTCTGCGCCAATCCTGACTTGACCACGTCATAATCCAAGATGGCAGCGCCCTGGATTAGCGCCGTGTTACGTTACACGTTACAGCCTACAGTAGAGTTAAACGTCTTTTTCGCACATAATTACGCAGGAGAACAAACACACACCCTCCATGTCTTCTTTTGAGGACCTCATATTGCCACGTTACCTTTCTGCATTCCGACAGAGTAAGCACAACAAACTTTTCATTGGTGGCGTCCATCTTGGTTTTCTGACTTTTTTGCTCGAAGGCCATCGACTCGGGTGTGACGTCATTCCCAGTTCCGAATCCCTACTTCCAAAATCAACACAAACGCAGCAGTAGCACGTCATTAAAGATGACGGACAAGTGGTTTATCCAATCACATGTAAGGATTTTTGATGAGGCCCCGCCTTTTGAAACACATCTCCGATTTCGAGAAAAAAATCGAGTTTTATGGTAATCTTAGTGCATCAAATATGGCAAAATATTGGCATAACTGCAGACGCAGCCTGATTTCACCATGCTTACCTGTAAGTGATGGGTGCATTTGCGAAGGCGGCGGCGTGAGCGGCGGACAGGACGACCTCCAGGAGGATCTTAGTGGCGCTGCCTCCCTTCATCCTGGAAGAGCCGCTGATGGCTTCAGGCTGAACACATTCACGTACACGTGGTCAACGGGTTGCGTATAGACTCACTGCTGGAATGTATACAAATACTTACCCCGACTGCTGGGTTGATGAGGAAAGCCTTTTGACTTTTGGCGAGATCCTGCATCCTTTGCGCCACATTGCGAAAAGTGAATGCGCACCCTGGGATAGGCTCATCCCTAACATGTGAAATCAAAAGGGACATTTCAGACAAAATCATCCCTAATTTACCAGCATTACCAGACATAATATTCGGGGATGTGGCGATCACTTCCGATACCTGGGGTTTAGTATCGGCCGATACCGATCCGATATCGATACAGAATTACCACACAAACTGTGCCTCATTGTGCGGAAAAGACTGGGATCATTATATTGTGCAAGTGAGTCTTTTTTTCAAATAAATAAATGATGCTCTTTGGTGGATTATTTGTTTGCTGAATTACAGAAGAAGCTTGGACAGATTCGGAAAAGATGGATAATCTAATTTTATCAGAATGTTTTGTCGTTAGTTACAACTGCATTGTTAGTTTCCTTGATTTTTTTTTGAATGGAGCTCTGCTTCATGACCCGCCGGTTCGTCTCTGGCAACGCATTTTGGGCAGCTCGTCCAAGTAGCGTTACCTTCGCGCATGCTGCCGAGTTAATGCGGATTAAGCGTGTTAACCGGCTAATTTTGACAGCCCTGTATAATTATAACTTGACTCGCTCTATTTTGTAAACAAATATGATCCTCTACTCCACGCGTCGATAGCTTATGACGTCACCTATGGATCGGGTCCATTGTCACCGATACCTGATCTAGAATTTTTTTCAATATCGGTACCGAAACCAATATCGGATCGGAACCAGGAACACACCTGGCCTGATGTGTAGGGTTGAAGCCAACCAGTACAGGAGTGTAGACCTCAAGGTGCTGCAGGCAAAAGTCCAACTGACCTGCAACAAACGGAGCCTATACACAAACTAGTTATGTGAAAGTCTGCAATATTCAGGACCAAGTCCAACGGATTCTGGACAGTTAGAGTGACTTACAGATAAGCCACAGGAAATACCAATGAACAAGACACGCTTCTTTCCCTCACAGGCCTGCAGGACGCCAAAAACATGCAGCAGTCAAATGTTTGATTTCGTTTAATCATATTTATATTTCACACACACCACCTTGTTCCTGACCTTCTCCAGACTCATCCTACCCAGTTTGGCGTCATCTTCAGGAGCTTCTTGGGAAGACAGCAGAGCCCTGAGGGGAAAAAATTCTGACTGTAACTTTAAAAGTTTAGTTTTATTTGCCGATTAAGGGCTTCTTTTCATTTGTAAGTGACCAATTTTTTTTATATATATTTATTATTATTATTTTCTATCATTATTTTTACTATGTTTATTTTATTTATATATGTATTTATTATTTCTGTTTTTATTTTAATGTACAGCACTTTGGAAACCTTGTGTTTATTTAAATTGTGCTAAATTAAGTTGGATTGTTTGGAAAAGTAGGGGTGAGAAAAAATATCGGTTTGGCATTACATCGCAATATTTTTTTTTTCTCATATAATATTGATTTTTAATTTCTTAGTATAGATTCCCCTCCCAAAAAAAAAATAAAAAATAAATAAAAAATCATGTTTTGGGCCAATTAAATCCAGAGCAACTTCCACAAGTTGAAATAAAAAATAAGTAAAAAATAAAATAAAAAAAATAATCCACGATAACGTAGTAACTTTGACATCCTTAATATACTGTATGTATACATATATGTACCCTACATATGTAAATATATTTACATATATACATACATGTATATACTGTATATACAACTTGCTGCATTTTGATCCATGTAAAATATTACAATCGCAATGATGTATTGTATCTTGATTCAAGTATGTATCATATCGTGAAGTCCTTGCCAATACCCACCCTACTCAAAAGTCACACAGTCTCACTTTTAGTATGTGTGAAGAGAAACAGGTGAACACTATTTTCAGACGACACGAGTAAAAAAGGTTTCAAAAAGTAGCTTCTGTATTTGTTATTATTATTATTAACGAAACCCAAAGGTACCTGTCTCCTCCTGCAATGATGTAAGAATAGACTGAAGTGCGGTGCAGCTCCCTCAGCGCTCTGTTGAAACCTGACTGACAACAAACACAAGCAAAACACGACACAGCAAGTCATTTTTCCCGTAAAAACCCAGACCCATTTATCCTTAAAGGAAAATTATGTGGGCTATACCACAGACCAAGCAGACCACATAGAACACATTTCTGAAGTTTTTTTTCAGAATAACACTTTTTATTACCAAAGATCTGTGTTGTTACATTTATGTCACATAGGGTGTTACTGGTAAACATATTCCTTATTTGAAAATAAGTAACAGTGACAGTTTCTATGTGCCATTTGACCTTTCTCAGGAACAAATGTGGAAAACTAATTGTGTTTCACTGATATATCACTCGGGCGGCACGGTGGTGTAGTGGTTAGCACTGTCGCCTCACAGCAAGAAGATACCGGGTTTGAATCTGTGTGGGTTCTCTCCGGGTACTCCGGCTTCCTCCCACCATCCAAATTAGGTTAGGGATTAGGTTAGCACAAAAAGGACTCCCCCAAACCAATGGGTGACGTCACGGGTCCTACGTCCATTCTTTTTACAGTCTATGGGTCAGACGTAAAGCTTTATAAGGAAGAGTCTGGGACATTCAAAGTGCTTGTTACACTGGTGTCACCTTGGGTCCTTATGGGTTAAGAGACATCTGATTAAATGCTTTTATTCTTCTTGAACAAAGTCTAGTGTACTAAATGATACTTCAGGGCAGCTTTTACCGTGACGAGGAAAGCCAGGCGACCAGATGTCCCACAACCACTCAGTACGACTAGGCTGTCCTGAGGATCCTAGAGAAAAAGTAGAAGACTTTAACACCAAACCTTACTGATTAATATTAATACATAAAAACACAAACAGAGAGAGAGGCCATACCTTGAGGATGAGCTCCACCTTCTTTGCGACCTCCATTAATGTTTTCACCACTTCTTCACCCAAAAGCCTCTAAAATATCCCATTCAATAATCAGAAAAAATTTCAAAATAAAGTTCCGACAGTCAGTGTTAATGAAACATCGGTACCTGGTAAGTGGTTCCAGTCTCTTCCTGAAACATCTGGGCATCACAGGCCTGTAACATCCTCACAATACAACTGGCTGAAGCCCGGTCGATGTCACGTGTCAGGGGGTTGGACTTCTCCGAAACAGGAAGTGATGGCTCATAATCTGGGGACTGAGGAACACAGAATATCAATTTAGAAACTGTTTAGCACATTTTCAGAAGAGAAGACTGATACCAGCAGGGGCGTCACCAGGTTTCAGGGACGGGGGGGGCTAGCCCCCTAGTGAGGCTAGGCCTACTATCCTTCAAAATTTTCTTAAGTGTGCGTTTTTACCTCCCTCCAAAGAGGGTACAGGGGCACACATTTTTTGCACACTTGGCACACTTTTAGTGCATGTTTTTTTTCAACAATTGGGCCACAAGGGGTGGCAACCACATTTAAGTGATTGATGAATAATGCAAGGTTATATGATTATTTATTTATACTCTTTATATTGAATTTGGCAGCACTTTTTGTTAAAATAATTAAATAAATCAGCCCCCTGAAATAGTCCTTATGATGCCACTGGATACTACTCATGTCTTTATAATATATATGAAGCTACAGCCTAGCTTAGCTGAGCTTAGCAAGACTGACAATTAATGAAACAGCTAGCCTAGCTCTGGGCTTTATTCCGTTCCCTACTGTAGCTTAGTGAACAGATAAGAAAACGGTATCAATCATGTAACACAGCAAGAAAGCAAATAAGTGCATGACAAACATAAATTACCTCCCATTCACGTAAAGCAGTCAGACAGAAAGTCAAGCGCGATCCCGCCATCATGTACGAGTCTTTCCTTTTCTGCCAAAAACATTCGGCGACAGGAAATGTCCCTCTGTGCAGCTCGTTTGATTTGAAATGAAAAACCACAAAGGGCTCGGCTCTATCGGCGGTGACAAAGTTCACTTAAAGACCTTTGAAACCCCGGGGAGTGAAAGGAAGTGTGGATTTCTCCACGTAAATAAAAACCTCTGACAGTTAGATTTGTTCTCCAACATGCTCTGCAGCCCTGCTGTACAGTTTACAAAAGATCCAACTGATTGTCAGCACTGTGGAAATATTTACACCCCAGCAGATTGTGGCGTCTAATACATGCCGACGCTTTCAGAGTCAAACTGTTTGCTTCAGCGTGCCTCACTCTTCCAAACTCCCACTACTGTCTGTCATAACAAGGCGGCTATTTGCTGTCTGTGACACATCGGCGGGGAAAAGACGAACATTTGTTCTCTTTGAATTTAAAACTCCTTTTTAATTTCATATACAATAGGCCCAAGACTCTCTGTGGAGTAATGTATGCGGATCAGTCATTACTGGCTCACGCTGAGTATTAATGATAATCAGACATCTGAAGCACAGATTGAGTCAGTCCCACACCAGAGCTGTGCATAGGCTGGTGTGATGACGCCTCCGTGGTATCAACGCTTTAAAAGGTGAATGACCAGACAATGACTAAGACAAATCAAGACACATTTAAAACAAAAGCAAATCACATTTCAGCTGAAAAAGGGCTTCATCAGTGGTCGTCAGCATCATAGATGTGGGTTAGAAGGGGCCTGCTACACCTACTAATAGGTTTCCGAAATACCCGTCAATATTTGGGGGGGTCGTTTGTCTGTGACACACACCCCGGACCCCCCCCTCGTATTTTGCACATTGGTTTTATCACTGTTTAACATCGACAATCACTGAAGGAAGGACTAAAAGAGGATTATACTTAGAGACCTCCAGACTGACTGTAATAATCAACAGGGTGGAGGTTGGGAAACCAACTACGATGGAGCACTAGGACCACATCGAGAATTTTTTTATAGACTTCCAGAATAGTGGAAGCCATTATTTCTGAGAATAAAGTTATTATTTACAAGAATAACGTTGTAAATAAGTAATTACCTATGACAATAAAGTCATAAATTTACAAGATTAAAGTTGTAATTTTATTCGAATGAAGTCATAACATTCTAAAGAGTTGCTGCATATTTACGAGTCATAAACTCACAACTTTATTCTCGCAAATAATGTCTCAAATCTCATAAATGTACGACCTAATTCTCGTAAATAATATAATAACTTTATTCTCGAAGTCTGTGAAAAAAAAAAAAAATTCTCAATGTGGCCTTAATACTAGATAATTTCACTTTTCCAAGCTATTTGAACCCAAAACCCATAACTTTGCTAAGTGTTCAAAACAGCGTTTCACAATTTCACGTGATAAAATGTGTTGCTTTTAAGTTTAGCTTTAACATAACTTTTATAACCTCACTAGGTTACCTACTGACCCACATTTATGTGGCTGATAACAGGGTGGAGGTTGGGAAAGTACTCGGGCCACATTGAGAAAATCTTTTTTTTTTTTTACACACTTTGAGAATGAAGTCAAAATTTATGAGAATAAAGTCATTATTTAAAAGAATAAAGTCAGAATAGTCATAATTTATGAGAATAAAGTCATTATTTACGAGAAAAACCTCAATAGGTTACCTACTGACCCACAGGTATGAGGCTGATAACAGGGTGGAGGTTGGGAAAATACTAGGGCCACATTGAGAAAATCTTTTTTTTTTACACACTTCGAGAATAAAGTCATAATTTATGAGAATTAAGTCATTATTTAGAAGAATAAAGCCAGAATAAAGTCATAATTTATGAGACTAAAGTCATTATTTAAAAGAATAAAGCCAAAATAAAGTCATAATTTATGAGAATAAAGTCATTATTTACGAGAAAAACCTCAATAGATTACCTACTGACCCATATGTATGAGGCTGATAATGCACAGTAATGATCTGAATTGGCGACACTGGGCTCTTTTCCTTGTTTTGACTCATCTAAACGGTACACTCCGTCCTCACTGAATGATGCAGTGGCAGATAGTCTCACCACCCACTGATGATGTCTGGTTCACCCAGTCAGAGGAGCTCGGCACGCTCAGTCACATTGTTCAGGTGGCTTTGAAATATATGTGTAGTAGCTAAATTCCACTTGACCTGAATGGACCCTTGCGTTACTTGGAAGACACTGCACTGCTCATCGACCTTTGCATCAAACCTTGAAAGGTCTTTTGGTGTAGAGCAACCTCCTTCCCATCCTGCTTCAGTCTCAGAATTGCTCCTAATTCCTGACAAAGAAGCAACAAATTCAATATAAAGTGGCCAGAATATATATTTTTAAATGAATAATCATATAACCTTACATGGGGCGGAACGGTGGTGTGGTGGTTAGCACTATCACCTCATAGCAAGAAGGTACTGGGTTTGATTCCCGGCCCGGGGCCATTCAGTGTGGAGTTTACATGTTCTCTCCGTGTTTGCGTGGGTTCTCTCCGCGTACTCCGGTTTCCTCCCACCATCCAAAAACATGCATGGGGATTAGGTTAATTGGCTAATTTAAATTGACCGTAGGTGTGAATGTGAGTGTGAGTGGTTGTCTGTCTCTATGTGCCCTGCGATGAGGTGGCGACTTGTCCAGGGTGTACCCTGCCCTCTACCCTAAGAGGCATTAAAAATGCAACATTGTATTTTTTTCGATATTAATTTGAATTTTCACTTCACTTGGTATGATACTGAACATGAATGAACAAAAGCAATAGAAAAATTATTCGACATGGATTACAAATGTCAGTATCTTGTGTGATCGTCGTGGCGTAGACATGATGAGCGTGTTGATTTCGGCCACTGGAATCGCTTCCCACTCTTCCAAGAGTGCAGTACGGAGATCAGCAACCGTCACTGGCAGTGGAATACGACGCCGTACACGGCGATCCAGATTGTCCCAAAGGTGTTCAATCGGATTCATATCCGGGGAATAAGGCAGCCAGTCCATAACCTGCACATTATGTCTGTGCGTAACGTGCCTGCAGGCGTGAGATAGTGCATCTGTGGACGCCAAAATGCCTGCTTACCCTCGCTTCGGTCATTCCGGATCTCAGCATACCAATGGCCTGTTCCCTCATGTTTGCTGCTAAGCGTGGCATGGTGACCGTCTGTGACAGCTTGCATTTTTCCTCCGGGTTTTTAAAGCCTTGACCAGTTAAGCTCAAATCACCAAAAGAACTCATTGAAAGCTTTCAAACAATGTCCTAACGAATCACACATGCAAAAACAGGGATTGGTACCATCTGCCATGTTAATTTATTGTTTGAGCTGAAAAATGTGGCTCCATAGTTTTAATAGCCACGAGTGGTAGTAAACAAAACATTTTTTTTGTATACAAAGTAGTTGTATCCAATTTTATTTTACATTGACTTTGTTGCGTTTTTAATGCTCTTAGTATATATATCTAAATTAGCCTCCTCACCTGGCCCCGAAGTCCTGAAAACCAAGTGACGCCCCTGTTTGTGCAGTATTTTTGTCTTAATAATGCTTAATAATGGTGTGTCTGATTGCTGGAAGCTGGTTGAGGATGCAGCAGGGTCTCTTTAGAAACTGCACATGCACGCATTTCTTATCTCCCCTCGTCACAGTCAGATTAAAACTCTCACTCTGATTCCAATCATCCCAGAACACGATCGCCGCTTCGATCTTTTGAGGTTTCCTGCTGATCCAGGAGCTGCTGCTGCCGTCCTTCTCTGCCTGCTTTTGTCTCAAACAAACCAGGAAATATTTGATCTGGAGTCCTCCTGAGGCGTATTTTATTTTTGCTAATTCATTATGGATGAGATTTGATATTGACGTCACACTTTTTATCTATTGTTTTCCTTCCAGAGCATATTTTTGTGGCAATAAAACAGCCTTTAACTCACAAAATTGGAGAAAAGTTTGACACTTGGACTTGATTGCTGAATAACTCAGGTGTTGAAACCACTCACTCTCATTATCTCACACACAAACTCATGCAACCGTCGGCTACCCGTCCTTCAACCCTGCAGCCATGGTTGTCATGACAACAGGGGGAGGCTAATCTCCAGTGGACAGAGACGGTGAGAGAGAAAAGTCCAAGAGCTGTGATGCAGCTAGGGCAAGTGCGTTCCACTTCAATTTAATGATTACATGACCTTCCTACAGTAAACCACCTTCCCTTCCCTCCCCAGTCCCTCCATCACTGAAAAAAAACATTGTCTGCCTCTAACTCCCTTTCTTCCCTGCAATATTTGCATCCTTTCATCCTTCTTTTTTCCTAAAATCCATCCCTCACACATATACAGTGTACATCCCAGTTTCGGGGAGAACACACAAACACATATTACAGCTGATTAGGCTTCCAGAGCCACAGGAATGATGGGATGGATGGATGGATGGATGGATGGAGAATGAGAGGGAAAAGATGAGAGGTGGGGGGGGGGTGCAGAGAGTGGATGCATGGAGAGGTGGAAACCTCATTTTTTTCCTCCCTCTTTAAGGAGGAAACTAGACGACTGCGTGCCGCACGTGCGCAAGTCCGCGTGCAGATGTGGATTCGGGGTTCTCGTACAAGAGGGCGGGGGGAGGGAGAGAGAGAGAGAGAGAGAGAGAGAGAGGGAGAGAGAGTTGAGGAAGCTGCAGAGGGCTGGAGCTGCGGAAAGGAGCGGAGCGGATTCGGGCTGCAGCGGACGCCGGGTACCTGCAACTGGAGCGCGGCCGGGATGAGGGGCAGGAGTCGGTGGTCCTCCGGTTGATTGAGGGAGGTTTATAATAGAGGTTCTGGTAGTCCGGAGCGCTCACACTCTCACACACACACACAGGCACACACACACACACACACACACACACACACACACTTAAAAACACATGCATTACGTCATAGCCTCCCGCCGCCCTAGATGACCGCGCGCACAGGACGGGACGATGCAGGACTTCCGGACTAGAAGGGCACCCGATTCCGCCGCTGCTGCCCGCGAGCCCCAGGTGGCAGCGTCTCGAGCGCACGAGGGAGAAGGGGAGCCGCCGTCGCGCGGCCGCTGGCTCTGATGGCTCCTCGCGCGCCGGACGGGAAAGAGACGCAGCAGTCGCCGCGGCGCGAGAGCGAGGGGGGCAGCAGGTATCTGGGAAGTGACGTGGCATCCGCGCCCCGCGAGCAAGCACCACGGTGCGGCTGTCGTGTGTTTCACAGGAGGGCAGGAGCGGGAAGGGGAACATGGCCGCGCAGTCGGACGGTGGCAAAGCCGGGGTTGGGTACGGCGGCGGCGGCGGCTTCGCCCAGCTGTACGACGTCGATGCGGAGGAGCCGCTGGACTCCGCCGCCATCCACATCTGCCAGTGCTGCCGCTCCTCCGCTTGCTACTGGGGCTGCCGCTCAGCCTGCCTCGGCTCCCTGCTCGGAGGGAGTCAGCCCGCTGGAGGGGTCGGCATACGGGAGACCCACTGCCCACCCCGGGAGCAGCTGTGGCTGGACTGCCTCTGGATCATCCTCGCCCTCCTCGTCTTCTTCTGGGACGTCGGCACGGACCTGTGCTTGGCCATGGACTACTACCAGAGGAAGGACTACCTCTGGTTCGGCCTCACACTTTTCTTCGTGCTGGTGCCGTCCGTGCTTGTCCAGATACTGAGTTTTCGCTGGTTCGTGCAGGACTACACCGGCGGGGGGCTCGGGGAAGTGGAGGGGCTGACCAAGAGGGGGGCGGTGGCTCTGGGGTGCCTGTATCCCGGCAGGGACCGCCTGCAGCTGGCCACCATTTGGCTGTGGCAGGCCACCATACACATCCTTCAGCTGGGACAAGTGTGGAGGTAAGGGGGTGGGGGGTTCAAACATATACCTGATCCTGACTTGTCACCACACAGACACACACACACACACACACACACACACACTTCATGTAGCTAATGGGCTGAGCAGCGTGTCGACTTGATGCAGCTACCAGAAAGGAAAGCTTGGCTTCACACTGACAGGCAGGAGATGAGGAGCAGCAAAAGGCTCTCTGTGACCTCCAGGGCACTTGACTTACTATCTGAGGATGACAGACAGACAGACCATTAGTAGAGACACGGTGATCCCACTTTGGACAGACTTTCTCTTCTTTCTATGGGTTATGAAAAGTGAATTCTGCGACTCATCCTGTCCAATATCCAAGCAGTGGCATCCTCGCTTTGTTTTTAAGACTGCAACTAATGATTCTTTTCATCATTGAGTGATCTGAATCGATTGGTTGTTTGGCAAGGGCATCACTAGGTTTTAAGGACAGGGGGACGTAGCCCCCGGTCAATAGTTTTTTTGAAGGGCAGGATGCATTTTTTGCCTCCAAAGGGGTCAATTTAGTGTGTGTTTTTGCCTCCCAAGGGGGAACTTTAGGGTGTGTTTTTGCCTCCAAAGAGAACACTTTAGTGCACATTTTTGCTTCCAAAAAGGGCACTTCGGTGTGTTTTTTTTGGGGCCAGGAGCGGTGGCAACGGTATTTCGGTGATATTTAAATAATGCAAGGTTATATGATTGTTGATTTAAACTCATATTCTGCCCACTTTATTTAGATTTTTTTTGTGAAAAAAAACAAATAAATAAATAAGCCAACACCAAATTATTTAGGGGGGCTGAAGCCCCCCGAAATAGGCCCCAATGTTGGTTCACCTATAAACAACATCCTTAAAAACATATGGAGCTTGTTCTTAGAGTGGAGTAAAGGAACACTTGAGACGCTGTCCATGGTGCTGATGATCTCAGCACCACAGACAGTGTTTCAGGACTGTGTGTGTGTGTGTGTGTTAAAGTGTGTGTTAAAGTGTGTGTTGACCGGTGGAAAAACGGTGTCATTGCCCTTCCTGTGAGTGTCAGCATGCATGGAGAGTACAAAGAGGAAAAGCATCTGCGCTTCTGGCAACACGTACCCTCCTTCTCTGTCTCACACTCATATAGACCCACAGTTGGATGAGGCTAGGTGCTAATTGTGGCGCTAAAAGCACTGGCGGCAAAAAAAACAAAAAACAGGCGCACACATGGACCCTTTCCCTCTTATACGCACACACATCTTTCTATTGCAACTGCTCTTGCCACTTAATTTGACAGAGATGCTTGCTCGCCTCCTAGCTTCCTAGCCTCTCGCTCCCTCCCTGCCCCTCTCTCTCCAAGAAGACTCCTTAATGGTGTCCACTCGCCTCGGGGGAGAGCACAGTTATGTGTGTGTTTACATCCTGCTGTGCTACACAGCTTCTGCAGTTGTAGGGTTAAAAAAAACTATCACATGCACTTCATGCACCCCACCCAGTGATCACCCCCCCACCAAGCCTGCAGAATGGACTCTCCCAATGTGGAGAAAGTGGAGGGGGTGCAGAAGAAGGAGGAGGAAGAAGAAGAAGGAGGGGATGTTTGTGGTGGAGGAAATAGTATGGCCTGATTGAGACAGATAGCTTAGAGATGGAGAGGCTGAAAGGAGGAGGACGGAGGAAGAGGATGCACATACACAATGGGTAAACTGGGGGGAGGGGAGGAGAAAAAGGAGTGAGAGTGGAGAGCTGGAAGATCTACTGTATTCGGCGCATGTGGTTTGAAAGCACAGCCCTCCATGCTAAGAGTCCGTCAGGGTCGTCTGCAAATCCTAAACCAGAATGCAAATACAAACACTTCCCGTTTACAGGTGTTTAAAAAAGCCAACAAATGACGCTGAATGTTTCTCCTTCATTCTTGAGTCAAGGACAAACAGCATGCTTCTTATTTTGAAGCTACATAATCCATAATTTTGTAATGAAAAGGACAGCGTAAATGCTGAGGTGCCGGAACGTCACTGAAAACACAGGAAGTCAGAGTGGATGGTAATTTGTCACTGGTTAGTGCAGTTCTCTAGATTGTTAATTAGCCAGGACGGCCTCTGTGATTGGTCACCTCGACACTCTACCTCCAAGAGAAAGTGATGTCATCTGGAAGTTGAGGAAGCACAATCACCTCTGCAAGTGGACAGACTTTTAATCTTGACTTCCAGTCCGAAGCAAAGGAAGAGGGAAGGTCTTGGTAGGTTACATCTGGACCAGATGTTGGTTAAATTAGACTTTGCATGCCTTGCAACATGGTTGGAACTACGGTAAGCGGAATGGGTCAACTCCCGGACGGCCACTATCACCGTGGATTCCCAGCCCCTGGCCCGGAGCTCCGGTCATTTTTCCCCGGACCTCCACAGCCCTCCATCGGTCCGGAGGACTTCCCGGCGGGCCCCCGCCGGCCATGGACGGGCACGGGGCGCTCCCGGGCGGCCACTCACCGCGGATCCCCGGCCCGGAGTGCCGGTCATTTTATGGCCCTTTTTTGGCGATGAGGAGTCGGCGTGGCATAAGTATGGTCTTGAATTATGACCAAAAGTGCAGTGCAGGTTTTAGTTTAGTGCCGGGTAAGTAAAACTGGCGTCTCCACCTTGCTTCTCTGTGAAAAGTTAATCGCAAAACGCGGAAATGCATTTTGTCGTATGGGTAGTGCTTTATGTCCCTCTCGGCAGTTCGTAGTTTTTTATAGACTGGAAAGACATGGAAGCCTCCGTATGAGCGACCCGCTCTATGTAAAGACAGATAATTGATTCTTCGCCCAGGAGGATAAGTCAGATTGTTGGCATATGTTATTTTACACCAATGAGGATCTATTTATGAATAAAGATGTTGATTTGTGGTAATACAATACTTTAAAGGTGTCCCTTTAAAGGTTGGGGATGTCAAGATCCAATATTGATTGGATTGGTCCAAGATCAGCAAAAAAAAAACCAAAAAAAACAAGTATTGGATTATATCGTCCTGCATCTAGAATCTCTGATATCATCACTCTGATACCTTCCCATCAGTCCATTCCAGACTCCACTCCAGCTCTTCTATCCAGCAGCAGAGCCCAGTGATCACAACAACAGCTGTGCAAAGGTGCTAACAAAGTATAAAAAGACGTTGAACCTGAGTGCAAAACTTGTCATGAACAAGTTTCCTGTGGTGGAACAGAACTAGGAGCTAATACGACCAACCTCATCAGCGTTTGAAGTAAAGTGACCAGAAATAAAATGCGGGGACATGCCAGCTCGGAGATAGCGAATGGCTGCGGTAATAACCATTGTTCTAGTCAAAACATTTTTTTTTTTTTTCTCCATCATAAAACGATGAAATCTTTGACATTTTCAAGGGACAGCTTTGAAAAGGGACTGGTCATCCAAAATGGGGGTGGACAAAAAAACAGTATGAGGATTTTCAGGGTCTTATAATTTTTTTTTTCATTTATTCTATTCAATTGTAGAATATTTTTGTTTTAGGTTAAACTGATGTAACCCATTGGTTAATAATAAATGGGTCAGTTTTTTTTCTCAGACCTACTGTTGCTGACTATTGTTCCCTGTAACAGTAATATAACTTGATCAAGACTTTTCTAACACTCCATACTACAAAATAAGTCATAAAAGTATTTATGATTCATGCTGATACCATATCAGATCGATTTAAGTTGTATCGGGACAACCCTAGTTAAAGGTTCCTTTTACTCATACTGAACTGAGGAGGCCTTTGACCTCAGTCAGGACCCTGCTTTGTCATTGTCTGGAGTCCTTTATTCAGACATCACTGAAAGGATGTCAAAGTCCCTCACATGCTAACTGGCTTCTCCTCTCTATACTTTGGTAGCAGCAGGAAGTTGTAGATTGCCGCTCCACCAGTTTGGCTCTTTTTGGTCATGTTCCTGTGTCAAATCATCAGTAGTGGACTGATATGTGGTTCTCCAAGTTAGTATGGCTGCTAGCTCTCAGCAATCTGGGTCCCTGCAAGCGTTGAATGTCAGCAGTGCCTTTAAGATAGCACCCTTGACCTTTCAATCAGGAAACCAAGGTGAATGTCCGTGTCCGAATCCATATGATTGTTAGGGTGGCGTTCCAAAAGATGGGAGCCTCATGGGTAGAAGTTAGGCTGGTCCATGAGAGAGTTTACAGACAGTAGAAACGCTCCTCACCGTGCCTCAAGATGGTTAATTAGTCAGAAGCTGCATTAAGTCAGACTGATGTGAGCCTGTCTAACATAGAGGCATTTCCGACAGACGGTGCATTATTTATGTTTCGTGAATTCAGCTTGTATGTTTCGAGCCAGATGGCTGTAATAGCCTTATGCATGAATAATGTAGGAGCACATGCACACACGCCATGACACTCATGTAGCAGTCATGCACTCATGGGGAAGCATGTACACACACACGCACACACACACACACACACACACACTCACACACACACACGGTACGTGGCCTCAGGCATTTTAATTGAAATCACTGCCCACTTTCCACCCACATGTGCTGTACTTTCTAGAAATCCACTCAGTGTGTATGGTTGAATGTCTTAGTCACAGCCGTTTGTTCACGTACCACAAAACATGTAGCTACTTTTTGTTCTGACTTCTATGTCGTGTTGGTAAGATTAATCCGACTTTCTGAGTTGGAGAACCAACTTCACGGAGGGTTCTGATTTAAATTCTGACTGGAAATTCCGACATTCGTGTAAAACTAGAAAGCATCATGAGTCAAAACATGTAAATACCAGGCTCCCAATTATGCTGCAACGACATTAATCCTCTGTTTTACCGGTGATGTTTGTCTTTTTATACTGGAAAGTGGGGGGACAGATCAGTGTCACTATGAATCTGAAGGGGACGTGTCCCCCCGTCCCTAGAGACATCTGATTGCATGATTCATAGACACTTGTTTATTGGAATTAGGCACCGGAAGGTGATTAATTTTTTGACACTCGATAGGATCTGAGCTTTTCGGTCGGTGCTACAAAAGTATTAAAGTTCGGCACCCAGCCGTAGAAATGAGTGATTGTTAGGAAAATCATATATGGAACTGCCACTAAGGACTATAATGCATCCGTGGTTCTCCTCTGAGCCATTATGGATAAAAGAACAGTTGAAGAATTTTAGGGTTACAGCACTCGTAGAGAGATGATTAGCTGTAGCAGTACAAGGCTCTTTGGTTCTTTCAAATCCACATTTTCTTGCACAGTTTGTTTAGTGTATTATTTTACCAAGGACTAATGACAATAACAGCAGCAGTGCTGGCAACAGTACCGATAAACAGAAACTACAAGTATCAGCTAAAAGTCACTCACCATTAAGGATAAAATGTTGTTTCTTACCTCTGACCCTGCAGATACATCAGGACGCTGTACCTGGGCATCATGTCTCGTCGGCAGAAGGAGCACCAGCGGCGCTGGTACTGGGCCATGATGTTCGAGTACGCCGACGTCAACATGCTGCGTCTGCTGGAGACCTTCCTGGAGTCGGCGCCTCAGCTGGTTCTACAGCTCTGCATCATGATCCAGGAGAACCGGGCTGAGACGCTGCAGTGTAGGTGGATCCTGGGTTAGACTGTACGACTCCGAAAGGCACCTGTAAAGCCAAAGAGATCATATCTACTTCTTGCCACATTTACCAACAAAACACCACGTCTTCATGTATCCTACAAATCAACAACTGCACAAACAGTATTTAGCAATTTGCACACTTAATGTTCATTAATTTGAGGCTGCAGATAGTGGTGTTTTTTTGATCAGGAAGTCCTGAAAAGAAAGCACAGTCATAGTTGTCCGAGGGATGTACTAGCCCAACTCCACCAGCCTCCTCTTCCTTATTCATCCGTGAAATGTGTCATCCAGGCAGCCGCCCACTGCTGTTATTCATCCCTATCGCTGTGGAGTTTTAAGGACACCTTCTCCTCTAATGTAAATATGTGACTAGTACAGGGGGTGGGTGCGCACAGCAGCTGGGACATTAAAAATAACTTCATATTTCAGACCCATTAAGCGTCATTACCAAATGTTTCTGTTCTTATTTAAGGATGTGCTCACATTATTACGTGAAACACCTCCACTGATTCGTATTTTGCGCTACTTTGGTCCCACGGACCATGAATTCTGGTTTGTCGTGATTCACACAAAGACTTGTCCACCTCTTCTCTGCCTGCAGGCATCTCCTCCCTGGGCTCCCTCTTGTCTCTCGCCTGGGTTCTGGCCTCCTACCACAAGCTGCTGCGAGACTCCCGCGATGACCAGCGCAGCATGAGCTACCGCGGGGCACTGCTGCACCTCTTTTGGCGCCTTTTTACCATCTCGTCCCGTGTCCTCTCGCTCGCCCTCTTCGCCTCCCTCTTCCACATCTACTTCGGCATCTTTGTGGTGGTTCACTGGTGCGCCATGGCCTTCTGGGTGGTGCACGGTGGCACCGACTTCTGCATGTCCAAGTGGGAAGAGGTGCTCTTCAACATGGTAGTCGGCATCGTCTACATCTTCTGCTGGTTCAACGTGAAGGAAGGCCGGACGCGGTACAGGATGGTGGCGTACTATGTTGTGGTGTTGGCCGAGAACACCATCCTCACTGGGCTGTGGTGGGTGAAAAAATAACACAGTGTCATGTTTGATCGGATGTGCATCCTTGAGTGTGAGGTAAAATAAAAATATCAAACCATCTTGCAGGTATGCCTACAGGGACCCAGTGTTGACAGACTCCTACGCCGTCCCCGCGCTGTGCGGAGTCTACATGACGTTTGCTGGCGGTGTCCTGGTCATGCTCCTGTACTACGGCTTCCTGCACCCCGCCACTGGCCATCTCCAGCCGAGCCCCGCCTCGTCCTGCTGCGCCCAGCTGCTCTGGGGTCTCCCCCTTCCCCCGTCGGCGCCGCCCACCGCCCCACCCACCCCTGCCCACATGACCAAGTCACAGACGGAAGAGGAAGTGGCCGAGACGTGTCTCCCCGTCTTCCAGGTGAGGTCGGCGCCCATCACCTCCAAGCCCGAGGGCCCGCTTATAAAGATCGACATGCCCAGGAAGCGCTACCCAGCGTGGGACGCCCACTATGTCGACCGGCGCCTGCGGAGGACTATAAACATCCTGCAGTACATAACGCCGGCCGCTGTGGGCATCCGTTACCGTGACGGACCGCTGCTGTATGAACTGTTGCAGTATGAGTCGTCACTCTGACACAAACATCAGCACACTTAAGCACATAAATAAAAAGGCACACGGATGTGATTTAAAGACGCAATCTAACACACACAAGTTGATGTAAGCACACAGATAAAAAAGCAATCCGTCATACATGCACACACACATTCCTTGCGGGGATCGACGACCCGTGAGTCCCATGGCCATGACTCAACAAGCTGCTTCAGCGAGAGTCCATCTCTCAGTTTATCCCTGATCGCTCTTCATCGGTTCTCACCAGTGTTGTGCTGGTTACTGAAAAATAGTAACTACTTGCAGTTACTAGTTACTTCATTCAAAAAGTTACTTTGTTTAATTACACCAAAAAGTAACTTTAAAAGTAACTTTTTAGTTCCTCTCTTCTGGGGAGTAAGGGTTTGCCTTATGGTGTGTTCACTGGAAGTCAGAACTTCATCAAGCTCAAATCATTGTAACCTCAAAGTTTAGTGCTCCCAGCTCTTCCAGCCTTACAGACGTACAACAAAAAATGTCGCTACCATTCATCAGTAGCAGAAAGCATGAATTCAGGTTGGTGAGGTTCGAGTTAGCTTCACAGGGAGGGTCTGATTTAAATTCTGACTTGGAGCTTGGAAATTCAGACATTCTTGTACAACTTGAACGCACCATGAGTCCAAACACACAAACACCAGGCTCCCAATGCTGCTGCAATGATATTAAGCCTCTGTTTTACTGGCGATGTTTGTCTTTTTATACTGGAAAGTGGGGGGACGGATTAGTCTCACTATGAATCTGGAGGGGACATGTCCCCCCATCCCTCGTGCCATCTGAGAGCAGTCTGAATTTATCAATTAGGAAATCATTTACCAAGTAATAGACAAAGACACCGTTACTTGGTAAATGGTAACTGCGTTTATTTGTTGAAAAAGTAATGAGTCTTAGTTACTGTCAAAAATAACTCTGAATGCGTAGCTGCCCAACACTGGTTCTAACTGATTGAAAATTGCTTGTCTGCGCTACGCTGTGAAGCAAAAACAAACAAACAACGTACAACGCGTGCAGTTTCTCACTGTAGTCTTTGACCATCGTGTGCAGTTTATGTTGCGCCGCTCACAGTTTTGCAGGTTTCAGTAGAATAAAAAGACAGAACGTCCCAAAGGAGTTTGTGAACATGTTCGTTGTTAGTCTAGCCAAAAGGTGGTGTATATATTTTCTGTGTACAGAAGAGATGTTTTTATGTACCGTTACCTTTGTTGACAACGACTGGGGACAAAGTTGGAATTATTTTTTGAGAAATATGGAGACCAAAATGGATATTGGCATTAAGCTATCACACTCAAACAAATTCTATCTGCTTTAGGAATAGCCTCACTTTGACATTTTGGGAAATACAAGGGCTGAGTATCACAATATTTTGCCACGATAACAATAATATCATGATACAGCGATTCTGCGATAATCTATATATTGCAAGAAATTTCATCCACGATACATCACAATATTTGTGTCACTGAAGAAATTCAGAACTGAATCCATTTAAAAGGAATTACAAAACAATGTCAATGATGTCAACATAAATGACATACAGTATATATTGTACGTATACATATAAACAGTGACACCTTGTTGAAGTCGTTCTGGGTTTATCGGCCCAAAACATGACTTTTCTAGCCTAGAAATCTAGACGCATCCTGACGACAAAAAATATTTTTGCCTAGCAGAATGGTCTCGTGGCACACCATAGGGGCTAATCCTGGCTCTGGCAAGGAGTCTGTCGGACCAATCAAACGCTCTATCTGCGTAGCGAGTCGTTGGGGCGGGCGTAGCACAAAGACGACGGGGCTGCGCGATGCTGGAGATAGCAAAACAACCAAGACGGCTGTGGCTAACAAAACAGCGGTCATTTGAATTGGCTCTGTCATCGATTTTGGAAGAGTTAGACTTGGGCATTTTGAGTACAAAGAAGCACTCATGTCATCCGTTTTAAAGAAGGATGTATTTCCTGTTTTGCTACCCGGTTACTTTGCCGACCGGCTACGGCAAAAGTCTAATATGCCAGCTGGCTCCGCTGGATTTGATGCCATAGTCTGGCTTATCAGGCTATGACTTTTCATAAAATCTATATTATATCGGGAGAAAAAGTATTGTGATATATTGCCATATATTTTTTCCCAGCCCCAAAACACACAAGAACAAGAAATGAGGGATGGCAGAGTGTTATCTATCCTGTTTTCTGACGCTCAGCCAGAAAAGCAGTGGGTGTATTCCCCAAGATGTCGAACTGTTCCTTTAAGGATGCTAACACTTTAGCATACACTATGTTAGGCGACAGCATTAACTTTAAAGGTGAGAACAAGATATCTAAAACAAGACCCAATAAGTCTAATGTCCCTGAATGGCTGCCAGTGTGGAACTAGGAACAACTCAATAGATCCTGTGCCAAAATAAATGTGTATTAGATGGATTAGTGGAAATATAATTCAAAACCAGACTAGCTACCTTGGCTATGCTGGGTCAGCTTGGTGATATAAGCTGAGGAACATTTTAAGGTCAGAGATCAGTTATATGTAGCTCCAGCTATAGATCTATTGAGGACCGGTGGATGATTTTGATGCCACAGTTCTTATTGCTAAACGTGTCCACTAGTCAATGTCCCTATCAGACACAGTGGCACCATCCTCTATAGATAACCAAGCACTACATGCTTGATTTGTAAGCCGTCTAGAGGTCTAACACTTCGTCTCCATCATTTCCTGTTGTGCTTGGAGGTTAGATTTTCCTGATTTACGCTGCCAGAGAATGACAAAAACGAGAAATCGTCTCCAAATTTTCATCAGAAAGAGCAAGCGATCAATGTCTACTACATTTTTGCGTGTGATGTCTTAATCGTGTCGGTTCCATGCTAACAGGGTGCTGCCACTGAAGCTGATATAAAACAGTTTTGTACTCTAATCACCACAACCCTCCCAATGAGTCGCCTCGTCCTGTAATGAGTCCAACATTGACTCCTCCAAGGCCGCCCACGGCTGAGCTGTGATGTATGGCTCATTATTTATTTTTCCGTTTGTTTATCCCTGTAATCCAAGCTGTTACGTTGGCAGGCGACAACAAATGAGCAGAGATTTCAGCCACCAGCCCCGTCGACGGGGACATTGCTCCTGAAAAATCGCACGCCGTCAAGGGGGCCTTAACACCGTGAGGTGGCAAACAGAAACAAATGTTTGGAAGGTGGTGAAAGCACCTTTCAGTCCCATGTTCAGTGGTAGAGCAGGTGAAACCCTGCCACGAGCCATCCCAGATGGTGCCGTTTAGAAGAGGAAAATACAAAAACATACACGCTTCTTATAGCTGATAGCTTATTATAGCTGCTGTCCAAGAGGATAGAGCCGACAATAGAAGATGTTACTGCATTTGAAAGAGCGTTTAAAAGGGATACTTCAACATTTTCAGGGTCAATAATTTATTAACATGATCAAATTATTTAATAAACTAGCAATCATGTAAAATGGGTAAGACTCATGAGGCTGGTAAGGGTCAAAACTGAGAAGTTCAAGTCTCAAAGGAAAGACGGGAAATCACCAATGAGTCCCAGCCAATCAGAGGCAGAGTGGGGCGGGTCATGCTGTCACTCAAGCAAAAATGTAAATTAGTGAAGAGGAATCGCATACCCCCAGATTTTTCTTGTCTTCAGCCTCACCTGACTCCGGAAATTCAAAATAAGAAAATAAAGCAGATTTTCTGATTCAATCAGAGATTCATCTTGTGACGCCCAGTTTGGGAACCACAGTTGTAGACTAAATATCAAATCATATAATCAATCAATATAATTAGTGGTTAGCACTGTCGCCTCTCCGGGTCTGCTTGGGTTTTCTCCGTTACTCCTCCTCCCACCATCCAAAAACATGCACGCGGAGGGACAACTGGCCAAATGACGAACGCCCTATGATGAACTGGCGACTTGTCCAGGGTGTACATTGTCTTTCACCCAACTTCAGCTGGGACAGGCTTCAGCCCTTGCGACCCTACGTAATCATGAAAATAATAAACTGAAAAAGGAAGGAAATGTTAAAGTATCCCTTTAAACGTGTTTTATGTGTATGAAGAGTTGGCTCACATTATTTTTCCGTGGTGCTAGCGGATTTAAAAGAAAAAGAAAAAAAAATACAAATCAGTTAAATTGCTGCAAACTAGATTCAAAAGCAGCGTCCGTGTTCATATGGTGCAACGAGCTACGCAGTCAATTGGTTGCCGATCCCCACTTCATATGGTGCAAAAATACGCTGACACACACATACTTAATGGTGCAATAAGGGCAGATTGTCTCTTTGAATTCTATGGTGCAACTTGAGTACTGCCTTCAGTTAATCGGCCAAGGCTGTGCCAAAGGCTCCGTCCAAACGGACAACTGCTCTTCCCATCCTGCGGAAGCTATGCAAGTCTCCGAGGAGATGTGCTTAGTGTACACAACACACAACACACACAACAGGGTTTTGTCCACAGCAGGGAGATAGTACACACAGTAAAAAGTAGTGTCACGACAACGGGGAGTGCCCCTACCTCACCTCTTGAACACACACACACACACACACACACACACACACTAAATGTCCAATAATCCCTTACCCCTTTATAATTTGGGAACAATATTCATATGGTGCTATTGAGTAACGCTGGATATTTTTTTTTTGTGTTGTCGTGGTTACAGTGGTATGATGAATTTAGCCAAATATGTGTAGAATGTTTCACATTCAGATTGACTGACTCAATCGACATAGAGTGTAAAGAAAAAGCAGCAACATCGTCCCATCTCCAGAGACGATGGCTTATCCGCTCGACCGAAGTGGAGGTGGAAAACTTCGGGGTTCGACGCGGGCTCGTGCTGCATTGGCATGACCATGCTGGATTTAGAGAACGCAGTGGAGACATTTTCTGTTCAGATCGTGCTCGTGAATTTCTTGCATGAATGTCTTAGATTTTCAAGGGCACACCCGGAGCACTGACCTTTGACCTTTTTGACCCAATACCACGGCCAGAGCTCCAGTCAATCAGAGATCAGGTTTAAACACACAAATCAGGTCTGATACAGTTCCTTCCTTATACAGAAGTGTTCATGTGGCGTTCGGACTCGACTGTAGCCTCATCATCAAACTGCAGATCTCATACCTTCTTACCATTTTTTTAAATCGCCATCATAAAGAAATAAAACTCATGGATCCACACTCAGTCGAGTCTGAACGCTACTCATGAAACATCCTTCACCCTAAAAACCCAGAGCCTTAGCCAGGCCCACTCTGTAGGGAAAGCCCAGTCAGTGTTATTATTGTATGGCTACACATCCACAGCTATGCAAGGTTACAGACAGAAAGGTTCTGGGCTTTGAATATCCTTTACAAAAAATACCACATCACTGTTCTCATGTATTCTGTCTTTTTTTTATTTATTTTCCAAATGAGAGGTGACAAAAGAGTTTATGTGCAACAATGCAAACAATTTGTTTGTAGTGTTACAAAATGTTAATTGGGTTAAGCGCTTCAGAATATTCTCCATATCTGTCTGCAAAATATTAAGCTGGGGCAAGCGACATGTTAGCTTAAGTTAGCACAATTTAGCTGAAAGAGCTAGCTCTGTCCAAAGGTAAAAAGCTGGATAGAGTTAGCTTAGCCAGAGCTGGACCTTTTGGACGGAGCTAAGTTAGCCATGATGCTAAGCCAAGCTAACCATCTCCTGGCTCCAGTTTTTTTATTGTGTCTTATGATGTGTTAAAATGCTAATTGGGTGAGTTAAGTGCTCCAGAATATTCTCCATGTCTGTCTGCAAAATATTAAGCTGGGGCAAGCGACATGTTAGCTTAAGTTAGCACAATTTAGCCGAAAGAGCTAGCTCTGTCCAAACGTAAAAAGCTGGATAGAGTTAGCTTAGCCAGAGCTGGACCTTTTGGACGGCGCTAAGTTAGCCATGATGCTACGCTGAGCTAACCGTCTCCTGGCTCCAGTTTTTTTTATTTTATCTTATGATATGTTAAAATGCTAGTTGGGTGAGTTAAGTGCTCCAGAATATTTTCCATGTCTGTCTGCAAAATATTAAGCTGGGGCAAGCAGCATGTTAGCTTAACTTAGCACAATTTAGCCGAAAGAGCTAGCTCTGTTCAAAGTTAAAAAGCTGGACAGAGTTAGCTTAGCCAGAGCTGGACCTTTTGGACGGAGCTAAGTTAGCCATGATGCTAAGCCGAGCTAACCGTCTCTTGGCTCCAACTTTTTTATTGCATCTTATGATGTGTTAAAATGCTAATTGGGTGAGTTAAGTGCTGGCGCAAGCAGCTTGTTACAAAAAAAATGCCACATTGCTGTTCTCATGTATTGTCTTTTTTTTTATTTTCCAAATGAGAGGTGAAAAAAAAGTTGATGTGCAACAATGCAAATAATTTGTTTACAATGTTTTGCTATAATTTAATTTTCTGTGCACTTAAATCACATTTTTTTCCTTTGGAGTTTGTCTGCTGGTGGGTTCAAATTGGTTTGGGAGTGTTAGAACTTCCCAACAGAGGAATGTGCAGTGAAACAGAACAGTTATTTTCTCGTTATTTGGATAAATGTTCCACTATCAGGGTCTGTAAAGCATATGAGGCCTGTGTGAGAGTGTGTGTGAGTGACGAATGAGTCGTTACCTCTTCATATGCTCTTTTTTTTAGCCAAAGTTTTACTTGCTTGGTCCAGAGCTGTGAAATAATCATTACACAAAGTGGTTTTGCAGAACTGGAAACTAAGCTGTTTCTGATCTCAGACCAGTTTCTACCAGATCTGAGTCCAACAACAGCTTAAATGCTCTCCTTTAAGTATTGAAGGGGTTTGGCACAAACACTCAGAATTCAATCCTAAAAAGGAGTCGGAGGGATTTCTGCAGTTCGACTCAGGTGTGGATACTATAAGCACAGAGCAGGGTCAAACTTAACCTTCACATGGATGTACCTATGAGCTTTTATTTTGTCAGGGTCATGCTTTTCTACTGTGTTCTTTAGCTTGGAAAAAAGTAGCTCTAGAAATTTTTGATGTGCAAAAAGTACCTTTTGTTTCTCGTGGTTGGCATTTTGATTGTAAATACCGTTTCCGTTAATCCTCCTCGGTTGGATCTGTGTTCCATGAGTTGGTTAGATGGCTCTTTCAAATGTACCAATAGTAAATGTTCTTTATAAATATCCAACATGTAAGATGAGAGAAGAAAAATATGGCTTGACTGGAAACTGTGTTTTCGTAGGAGTCTGTGCCATTGTGTTGTCTTGAGTATAAGCACACTGATATTAGATCTGTAGGCAGGATGGAGTTTCAGGAGGGGATTTGCTGGACAGCCACAACCTCTGTTTCTCTGGAAAATCACATTAGGATGAGCATATGGATCACGATAGTTAATATTTGTCTGACGAAACAAAAATAATATTTGGTAATTGTTCTGCAAAGAAAGACAGACAGAAATGTCCATTTTAATGTGTCTTATGTTCTGTTCAAAATGCTAATCGAGTGAGTTAAGTTTTCAAAAACATTCTCCATGTCTGTCTGCAAAATATGAAGGGGGCAAGTGGCATCTTAGCTTAGTTTAGCTTAGCTTCGCATAAAGAGCAGAAGCAGCAGAAAGAGCTATATAGCTCTGTCCAAAGGGAAAGAGCTGGATAGAGCTAGCTTAACCTGCGCTGGACCCTTTGGACAGAGCTAAGCTAGCCATCATGCTAAGCTGAGCTAACAGTCTCCTGGCTCAGTTTTTTTTTAATTGTGTCTGTGACAAGCAGTATGTTAGCATAGCTTTGCAAAAAGATAGGAAGCAGCAGAAAGAGCTAGCTAGCTCTATCCAAAGGTAAAAAGCTGGATAGAGCTAGCTTAACCAGAGCTGGACCTTTTGAACAGAGCTAAGCTGTTTCCTGGCTCAACATTCATATTTAGTGAACATGAATTATATAAAAAGTGATCAGAGACGCCATCTTTGAACCAACCTTTCAGGAAAATGCTGAATGGAGCTAGCTTAGCCAGAGCTGGACCTTGTGAACAGAGTTAAGCTAGTCATCATACTAAGCTAAGCCAAGCTAACTCCTATGGGTCTCCTATTTAGTGAACGTGAATTACATAAAAAGTTGTCAGAAACGCCATATTTGAATCAACCTTTCAGGTTAAATAAGAGTGATTTAGCAGTCATGTTTATTATTTCAGATGGACATTTTTGACTTTGGATATGATCGAATAATGTGCAGCAACATTTCATCAGTTCAAAAAATAAGCACATATTTTCATACATAATTCAAAAATGTTCAAAGAGGAACAGCGGTTTGATTCAAATGAACTCGGAGGCTGTCCGGCAAGTCTCCAGTCTTCACTGTAGAAACGATGGCTGCTGTCATCGACCATCAGCTCATAAAAACACCATTCAGGAATTTTTGAGTGGAGGATTCCCAAAAATCACACTGAATGTTTTCTGACCAACCACAAAAGAAACGGGAGAGAAACAAGACAACTAAAAGCCTATCTCGTTTGTCTGTGTATTCTATGTCCACAAAGAGTTGAATGATATTTTCAATGGCTCTCCGTAGCCAGCGTTAGAAAATGTGTTATTTTTGTTACAATACCTCCTAAAAATAAAGTCTATTTATCTGTGAAGAGACAAAGATTTACAATAATGCAGATGACCACATAGAAAGTATGACAGATTTTAAACAAATATAAAAAAAAAAAGTACAGTTCATTTGGTTTTGAACACGATAAAGAAATGTATGCGTCAGTATTGAGTTTGATTTTATATATTTACCATTTTATTACATTGTAATGTTGTGACTGCAATGGAGAAAAAAAAAAATCATAAAGGAATATAAATTAATTTTTCCACATGTGTCACTTTTCCTTTCCATTTAGGATTTTTTGTCTTTTTTTTTAATTAAAACACAAAAAGTCAGATTTTCAAATCAACTTTATTTGCATCAAAAAATAATCTCATCTTCAGTACTTTTTTAAAACACTTAAATACAGTAACTTTATGGCTCAAAATGCAACATTTAAAAACCATACTGTGATATGTTTGGTGGGACTGCCACTTCTTGGTCAATCTGTCGACCCATCGATCGTTCTAAATCAGCTGACATTCATACAGGATGTGTAACTGTTCCAAATGACACTTAAGGCCAATTCATACTGGGCCGGACTGTCAGCTGTACGGTATCCACGCGGACTGCCCGCTCCGCTCAGGGCTTTCTTAGTCAAGCGTACAGCCTTGCACTAGTTTCCTGTGAAATAGCCGGAAATCAGATGATCGGTGTCACATTTTACGCGGGTCGCTGTGAAAAACACATGCCGAGCAGTGTTTTGTGTGACACCAGCACGGAGCAGACTCTGTACGGACATAAAATTTTAACTTTGCGTGCACAAATCTTGCGGACTTGAGTATGAATTGGCCTTTAAATACATTCATAACATGCATGAACACAATACGCATATCCCTGGATGACGCTTGAGGTCTTAAATTCAGGCTGATTCATCGAACTTGAGGAATAACTGTCAGTTGAATACCTCAAGAATTCTTTATCGTTTCTCAGTAACCTATATGGCAGTATCACAATATCGCAATAATGTATTGTATCATGACTCAAGTATCGTGACACATATCGTATCGTGAAGTCCTTGCCAGTACCCACCCCTAACTTCCAGGGCCCCGGCTATCGGCCTCACTCTGCCTCTGATTGGCTCGTAATCACTGCTTTCATGGGTTGGGTTGCTTAGGTTTAGGCATGAGGAGATTGCGAAAAAGTCAGGATGAGAAGAACATTTCCTGAAACAAGTTTTTCGCAAATGTGACTCAAAAAGTAGGAAAAGTGGCTTCCATCCTCATGTCTTTGGTCTCATTTTTTATACTTACTGTAGTCATAGACTGCACACCTACACTTTCTGAATACCCTCTCCTCAAAACACACTTTCACTTGAAAATTTATATTTATAAATATATTTGTATTTATTCACGAGTAAAAATGTTTCCATTCAGGAGAATTCAGGCTGTTTCAGACTCAACCTGGATCAGGATCTCAATGACATTCAACATAAATGAGCTCCTGGCTCCCTCTGCTGACAAAATGAAACACCACAAGTACAAAAACATCACATCCACACACACACACACACACACACACACACACACACACAAGAGTTTTCTTTCAAAATGTCAAAAAACAGCATTTTTTTTAACAGTATTCTCATCTTCAAGTCTTCAGAATTTCCTCAAAACATGTTCCCTCCCCTCGTGAGACAGTAACATTTAGGAGAGTCAATGGTGATGACGTGTTTCAGCAGCAGTGCGACTCCTCTGAACATGTTACAGAACAGGTCTTTCTGCTTTGTGTAAAGTCACGACATTAAAAAGTACCTTTTGGAGAATTAACGGGTGGATCAGGTTTGGGCGCGGAAACCGGCTTGGACCGGTTTACTCCAGCAGGGTCTCGTCGTCGTCGTCAACCTGCAGCCTCTGGAAAAGCCTGGAGTCAGACGAGCGACGGCGTCTCAGACAACTGAGGACAACTGGAGAGAAACCATTTACTAAATATTACATTTTATATAAACTATGCACTTTAGTGATATTTTTTGTCTATCATTCCCATATTTGTGAAAAGAACTACATGACACTTGGTAGGGGAAGCACTGAATGCATAAATCCAGTCTAAATCTTCAGAAATATAAGCTAATTTGGGGAGAAAAGTGAGGTAGCTTAGCTTAGCCAACAAGCTAATATTCCAGAACTTTCCATCACATGAGCAACCAACAGACCCACCTTGCCTATGAAAGAACTGGGTGATATACTATCGACCCTTCACTTCTTTCTCAACAAAAAAAATACACGTTTCATTGAAAAATGCATTTGAAATTGAATGCCTTTGATAGCACACACGGCTCAGGAGTTAACGGTCATCAGAAAACAGGCTGTGAAATCCCGTCGGCGCCGACAGGTATGGTGGTAAAGGGTTAAAATATAAGTTTAAGTCTGTCATCTTTATTATCACTGCTTTGATTGTCAATATTGGACATTACAGCCATGTCTTTAAGCCTAAAATGTAAGTAGTAGGGTACAATGTAGAATATTTCCCACGCTTCGCATTGTTTGCGCCGCTGCTGGAAAAAAAAAAAAAAAAAAAATCGACAAAATTTGACACATGGGCCTCGACAATCGACTCTCAAAATCTTGTGTTGTTCCCATCCCTACTTTTAAATGGCTGGAATTCAGGACTAGGACTGAGTTTGGGGAAATACACTTTGAACACAATATTGTTGGATGTTTATCAGTGTATCAGTAAAGTAACTTAGGCTACGTTCAGATTGCAGCCTGAAGTGACCCAAATCTGATTTTTTCGCCCCTATGCGACCTGTATCTGATCTTTTAATGACACAGATCCGATTTTTTCAAATGCGACCCAGGCCACTTGGATATGTGGTCCTAAAACCGATACATATCCGATCTTTTGACATACGACTTAAGTCTGAACGACCAGATCGCATTCATCTGACCTACACCTCACCAACAAGCTACAAACATCACTATTCTGCGGCAGAAGCAGGCGGGCAGCGGGAAGAAAAACAACAAACATGGCGGACGATAATGTGGAGAGTAGTCAGTGGAGGGAAAACAAGGTTTCTCAGTTAATTCATATCAGAGGGATAGCTTTATTCAGGCTAAACTGGAGGAACTTATCAGAACTTTTCGGAACCCGGCTGTTTACACTCCACCGCTAGCGTTCATGTTTACTACCGTAAACACTGAGCACGCTCGCTGCATGCGACGTCGTCGCGTCCATGCGGGACACTTGTGAGGTGTTTAAGTTCACACTGGAGATCACATACAAGTCGCATTTAATTGGAGATGTGAACGACCTCGCAAAAAAATTGGATTTCACAAAAAATCAGGCATCAAGCCCTGCAGTCTGAACGTAGCCTAAGTTAACTTTTAAAGGAGAAATCCGTAAACAGATTACTCTTTCAAGGTAACTGTGGCAACACTTAAAGGTTCCATACTGCGATAATTTTGGGGTTCGTTCATGTACTTTGTGTTTCTTTCTTATTCGAACATGTTAAGTGCTGTAATGTTAAATCTGTCTGAAACACTCCATTTTAGCACATTTCAGTGGAATTAAAGTTTCCATTTTGGGTCTCTGTTTACTTCCTGGCAGCTGAATTGCAGATTAGTGACATCACAAAGTTACAGAAATCCTGATGGCTTGTTTTAAGCACAGTTTCTGGGTGTATTTCTCAGTGGGTTGAATGTTTCAATACTTAAACCTGCTTTATAAGACAAAATACATCAAAGTATCACTTTTCTCAATATGGGACCTTTAATTCCCAGTGAAATGTGCTGTCTAAATGCTACCCCAGGGGAATATTATCCACAGACACAGCACATAATAACATAGTGTTTCCACCTCCCAGACTTACCAGTGATTGCAGTGAGGGTCAGCAGGACGCCCACCACCATGCCGATCAGCAGTGGAGGGGGCTGGCAGCTCTCAGCAGCCAGCAGGCAGCGAGCTTGGGTCAAACTGCCGTTGTTGGGCCGCGGGGGCACCGACAGGAGGTGGCACATGAGCGGGTAAATGTCCACGCTTTGTAAAGAGCTGAGCTGGTAGCCCTGACGGAAGCTAGGCCCCGACGCCGCCATGAAGGGGTGCATGCTGGGCAGAGAGTTGTCATAGCCGTGGTTGCCCACTGAGGGGGGAATGAAGAAAAAAGGTGATGGGTTACAGAGGAGTTAACTAAAAGTCTATAAGAAACTATTAAGAGACGTACAGTTCACGTGCTCGTTCCCGTGCTGCACTATGTTGCAGCCCTCGTCAGCAACCAGTATGATCGGCTGGATGCGCTTGTTGTTGCGGTAGTGCAGCCGATCAGGGATGGACGATTTCAAATATGGCGTCATGTGGATGTGGCACTTTTTCAGTTGGGCAAAGAGGACCTCTGGGTCTGTGATGCACAGAAACAATCCCCCAAAAATGAAGTTAGGAGGAGAAGGAAGGACATGTTTGTATGCAATGTAATGAAAGCAGTTTTATTGCATGTTGAACCTGGTCACCTATAAGTGGGATGAGGGATGCGACGGGCGTAACGTCCACCAATCTGTAGGTGTCTGGGTGGACGCAGTCATCCAGCTTTATGACGCAGTCGGCCGAGCACTGGGCCATGCCATGGTCGCTGACCACCAGGAGGTTGATGTGACCCCAGAGGCCGGTCCTCTTCAGCTCCGAAACCAGCAGGCCGATGTTATCGTCAACCTGATCGCACAGGTTAAAGGAGTTCTGTACTTATTAGTGCTGGACCACTGGGTCATGAAAAGCTCAGGTCATTTCTACAATAAAGAGGAAATATTAACAAAAAGTCCTGCTTCTATCCAGCTTTCCTGGACCCTACACTATAAAATAACCAAACTACTGTACCTCCTTCAGAACTTGGCTCATGGCGGTGACGTTGTCTGGGCCGAATTTGTGTCCTGACTGGTCCGGCTCTTCCCAGTAGAGAGCTGCGAATGCCACCCCTTGCTCCTGGTGGAATGGGATGTATCAGACCCTTACGGACCCAAATGTTATTGGCAGTGGCATCATTAGGCCTATTTTAAGGGGGGTGAAGCCCCTGTAAAGGATTCTTGAGTCCCCCTCAATAATTTGGTGTTTATTTTATTTTTTTTAACAAAAAAGTCCCAGCAAAGTCACTATAAAGTAGCCAGAATAAATCACTTTAACATGGTCGCCTCACCTCGTAGCCCAAAAACTCGTGCTAAAGTGCTCCACACAGAACTGCTACCTATATGTAGCCAAATTAGCCTCACCTGGGGGCTAAGCCCCCCCATCCTGAAAAACCTAGTGACGCCCCTGGTTATTGGCACCAAAGTGCCATTAAAGGGGAAGTGCTGTTTTTACTAATTGGACCTTATTTCTGGGATAAAATACTGCCCTGCACTCACCCATATTACTTCGGAGTCATTTGGAGTATTTCTGACGATATTGGATTTGGTGATATGCATTTAACAGGAGTGAATGGGGCACAGAAATGCAGCCAGAAAATGACACAAATTTTACCATTTTCTTTGTGTCATTTACTAGCTGCATTTCTGTGCCCCATTCACTCCTGTTAAATGCATATCACCAAATGCAATATCGTCAGAAATGACTCTAAAGTGATATGGGTCAGTGCATGACAGTATTTTATCCCAGAAATAAGGTCCAATTTGTAAAAAACAGCACTTCCCCTTTAATACGCAGTTAGTACTGGAGAGAAATTATGGGAAAATGGAGAAAAAAACTTTTTCTACCTTCCCGTCTCCCAGCATCCAGTTTGTCACGTTCCTCACTCGCTGCTGGAACGTCACGTCAGGGTTGTAAGGAACGAAGTGCGATGCTGTGCGGTTGCCAATGGCTACACTGGAGCCAGGCCACATCATGGCCGCCGTCTTGTAACCAGAGTCCAGTGCTGTGAGCCAGAGGGGCTGCGCCTCGCTCCACCACTCCGGGTCGGATTCGTTGATGCCGACGTGGAAGTCCTTGTGGCTGACAGGATCATACATGACGTTGGCCAGGATACCGTGAGACTCAGGGTACAGCCCGGTTACCTGGAGAGGAAAAACAGGTCAAGATCATTAGTGGTTCTGCTATGATTGTTAGAACTCATCATCAGGGGCGTCACGATTTTCTGAGGTTTTATATATATATATACGTGTACACGTATATATATATAAAACCTCAGAAAATCGTATACGTGTACACGTACGTATATACGTATATACAGTATATATATATATACATAGTATATATATCCATCCATCCATCCATTATCTACCGCTTATCCTCATAGGGTCGCGGGGGGGCTGGAGCCTATCCCAGCTGTCTTAGACACGGGGAGAACATGCAAACTCCACACAGAAAGGCCCCGGGCCCGGGATTCGAACCCGGTACCTTCTTGCTGTGAGGCGACAGTGCTAACCACTACACCACCGTCTGATATATATATATATATATATATATATATATATATATATATATATATGTGTGTGTGTGTGTGTGTGTATATATATATACACACATAAATGAGGTTATATGATTATTTATTTGCCATTTTGTATTGAATTTGTCTGAACTTTTTGTAAATAAATACATAAATAAAACAGTGGATTGGTGCATCCCTATTTTTTACACTTTTTATGCTGTTCTTTCAAACACTTTATACTGTAAGTAGTAATAGTTTTTCTGTTTTGATAATAATAATGGGATTCCATTTGGTGTTGCAACTTTCTGTTGCGACAATGTAATTTCCCAGATTGGGATCAATTAGGTGATTCTGTTCTATTCCATTCTGTTCTATGCTGACACAAAATTCAATAAAGCCTTCCATAAGTTGAAGCAAAACAAGATCAAACAAAAGAGGGTTGTCAACCCTTCCCCTCCCTCCAGCGAGTGTAATTTTATCATCTCACCTAACCGGAACCAAAAACCTGTCCAGGTAAGGATGGGTGGGGACTGAGTGTCACCACAGTCAGAAAACATAACTAATAACTCACAAAATGGAAAAATGCTGTGGTCCCTGGGCCTGAGAGACCAAGACCAGAAACCATCAGTGGAGGTCAATCTCCCCCCTGAGAGACCCAGTAAGAGGAACTAAATGTCAGGGGCATCAGGTTTCAAGGACAGGGAGGCTTAGCCCCAGGTGAGACTATCTATCCATCCATCCATTTTCTACCACTTATCCTCACATAGGATCGTGGGGGGGCTGGAGAGCCTATCCCAGCTGTCTTAGGGCGAAAGGAGGGGTACACTCTGGACAAGTTGCCAGTTCATCACAGGGCCAGGTGAGACTAATTTGGCCTTATATATATATATACACGTGTATATATATATACACGTGTATATATATATACGTATGTATATATATATATACGTATGTATATATATATATATATACATACGTATATATATATAGTTGTAGGAAAAAGTTTGGGCACCCCTCTGAGGTTGCATAATAACTGACTCTGTCTTCACAGAAAATGATCACGGTGGCATGTCATGCAGACACAAATACACAAATTTTTAGTGTTGTAATATTCATTTGTATGAAATTATATCAAATGTAAAAAACAGGTTATGCAAAAACGTGGGCGGGACAACAAGGGATTGTTATTTTGTTGCTTTGACTACGTGTAACTAATTAACACTGAGTCATTGGAACACAAAATTGGTTTGATGAGCTCATCAAGCTTTGAACTACATAGACACGTGCATCCAATCATGACAAAAGGTATTTAAAGGTATCTTCTCTGAAGAGTGGCAACATGGGTGGGCTCAAAACAACTCTCAAATGACCTGAAAACAAAGATTGTTCAGCATTATGGGTTAGGGGAAGGCTACAAAAAGCTATCTCAAAGATTTCAGCTGTCAGTTTCACTGTGAGGAACATGGTGAGGAAATGGAAGACCACAGGCACAGTTCTTGTTTAAGGCCAGAAGTGGCAATACAATATATCTTAGGCAAAGACGAAGGATGATCAGAATGGTCAAAAACAACACACAGACCACCTCCAAAGACCTGCAAGGTCATCCTGCTGCAGATGGTGTCACTGTGCATAGTTCAACAATAAAAGCACAATTTGCACAAGGAAAAGCTGTACGGGAGAGTGATGCGGAAGAAGCTTTTTCTTCACAGATGCCAGGTATCTGTATGCAAAAGCACATTTGGACAAGCCAGCTTCGTTTTGGAATAAGGTGCTGTGGACTGATGAAACAAAAAAAATACTGGGTATTTGGGATACTGGGTATCTTGTTAAAGTTGAGGGCAGCATGGAATCCATTCAGTATCAGCGGATTCTTGAGAATAATGTTCAAGAATCTGTCACAAAGTTGAAGTTACGCTGGGGCTGGATATTTCAACAAGACAACAACCCAAAAACACTGCTCAAAATCTACTCAGGCGTTCATGCAGAGGAACAACGACAATGTTCTGGAATGGCCATCCCAGACCCCAGACTTGAATATCATAGCGTTGTGTCGTTAGTGAACGATTCGTTCGAAAGAATGAATCTTTTGAGTGAATGAACTGAACTGAATCACTTCCTGAACTGATTCGTTCTTTTCTCAGTTCACTTGAGCTCAGTCTCAGCGTGGTGGCCGGGAGTTGAACTGCCTCGTTCGTTAGTTCATGATTCGTGAATCTTTGATGAACTACCCAGCCAGCGAGGGGAGGGGAGGGGAGGGGCGACTCACTGAGCGAACGAGTGATTCTAGCAGGAAGTTGCGATTCATTCACTGAACTCGGAGCGAGTTCGTTGCTCCTCGGAACGAGGAGTAAGGGCTTCCTCGGAGGAGGAAGCCAGCGTCCTCTTCTCTGTGATTCGGTGAACGAATCTTTTTAACGGATCTTTTTAATGAACGATTCGTCCAGATTCAGTTCAGTCAAAAGAACTGTTTTGCCCATCACTAGAATATCATTGAAAATCTGTGGGATGATTTAAAGCGGGCTGTCCATGCTCGGCAACCATCAAACCTCACTGAACTAGAGATGTTTTGTAAGGAGGAATGGTCCAATATACCTTCATCCAGGATCCAGACACTCCCTAGTGGCTACAGGAAGCCTGTTATTTTTGCAAAAGAAGGCTCTACTAAATATTGATATGATTTTTCTGTTAAGGTGCCCAAATGTGGCGTGCATAGACTTTTTGAAGGGCAGGAGCAAAAAGAAAAAAGGAGCATTTTTGCCTCCAAAGAGGGCATGTTTTCCAACAATCGGGCCACAAGGGGGGCGACCATCTTTCAGTGATTTATGAATTATGAAAAATTATATGACAATTTATTTAAACGTATATATATTATATTGAATTTGTCTGCACTTTTTGTAAAAAAAAAAATAGTACTGAAAAAAAAAAAAAAAAAACACACAAAATTATTTAAGGGGGCATTGGACGCTCTACTTCCATTTACCTGCACCTTTATTTGCAACCATTTACGACCATTACATGTGTGATGAAGCATGAGCAGCAGGGTTACCAAGGTGTAGTGGTTGGGGAACGTCTTAGTGATGAAGACATTGGTGAGCTCCTCCACAAGGACCCCCTGGCTGTACAGGAGCTTCAGGTTCGGCATGGGGAACCTCTGCAAATAGTCCGCTCGGAAACCGTCGAACGACACCAGCAGCAGCGGCGGCGGTGGCGGGCCTCGAGGAGTCCTGCTGTTTCCTGCGTCCATGACTCTGACACCACACAGGACGGCCAACAGGATTTTCAGAGTCATGCTGAGAGGAGACAAGAAAAGGAGGTCAGAAGATAATGATGTAATCGAAGGTCATGAAGAGGAAGTGATTCTCTTTATGCTCTAAAAGCACACTTCATTCAAACAGAAATGACATCCAGTTTCAGTTCCTTAAGTACATTTAAGTCAAATGGATACTTTAATAACAAGGACAAAGTGAAACAGAAGAAGACATGAATAGAAACTAATAATAATAGTAATTTTAAAAGTTTTTTTCGATTCACTGCCCAGACTACCAGGTCTTTTTTCTACTCAACATTTCACACACAACTGACTGTCAGCTTGTAAAACTGTCATCACTCTTCTGCTCAGCTCGAACACAACCAGGAAGTCTCCGTAAGTGGCGACCAAAAAAAAAAAAGAAACGTCATAAAATATCATTCATTGTATTAATAAACTCTACAGCCAATGTAGAAGTCAAACGAAAAATGTACACTGCAAATTAACAACCCTGAAGACTCATTTTCCACCGTCAGCTGCTTAATGCTAGCTCCCTGCTAGCTCCACGTTAACTCGCTAATGTCACAACTTCTATGCGGTGCTAGCTAACAGTGTGTTTAACAACATTACCTGTCACAGTGCAGCTGTTCCAGCACATTGTACCGTTGGAAAACTTTTATTCCCTCACTCCCTCAGTCATCACTCAAACCTCGTCCAGCTAGCTGATTCTTCCAGGAAGTTCTGGCACAGCGTTTCAAAATAAATCTTTCTTCGACACAAGATACAGCGTGATGCAATAACAGTGACGTTTTTGTCGTCTATAGCTTCGTTACCTACATAAAAAGTAATGTGGCAGGTAATTCAAGTAAACACAAAACCTGCGACGCGTTTCAAAAAAAAAAACAACGCTTTTATTTTGATATTAAAGCTGCGGCCCCCTGCCCTTGTTGTGGCCGCCTTGACTCAACCGTTGAAGTGTACGTCACCGCGTTGGCAGTTCAGGTAGCCAATCAGAGTCCAGGGGGCGGAATTACATAAATACTGCTGATGAACGTCCCACTGTTATTGCACTTTAGTAAAGTTAAATTAAAATAACCAAATATCACTTAAACCTCATACTTAGCAGCATATAGTGTTCGTATGTTCTGTTTCTGTATATTGTTACATTGCTTAAATTGTTGGTTTTGTACTATATTGCGTTTCTGCACTACTCTACACTGTATATTCTTTTTAAATCTTTTTAATCTCCTCACTTTTACTTTTACTGCTGTGTATGGCAACTGTTGTAAAAAAAAAGTTTTAATATAATCTTGTCTTATCTTCAGTAAAATCCCTTAAAAAACAGAGAGATATTGTGGTAAATGAGTCTAAATTAGAAATGCATGACCAGTTACGACACAATACCCCTTAGAAATACATTGCAGCATTGTGCATTTGTGTGCTTGCCTCACACACATACTTTTTTTTTCCTTTTTTGTCCTCAAATTATTGCAAACCTGAACACACCAGAAGGTTTTGGTTTCAAATGTTAAACATGATCCTTTAAATAAAAGATACAGTATTCAGGGACAAGAAATAATTAACTTTTTGAAGCTACCGACTCGCACCAGCAATAGCAATAAAAATGCCATGTCTGAGCAACGTGCACCGTTGACCTTCCTTGGCATTGCCTCACAGCCTTCCCCGTTCAAAGTCCTGGGGTGCTTTTTGATAAGGTAGGCACTGTTGGCATCACAGTCACTCTGCTGCACACCTTGACACACTCTCCACCACTTCAGCTCGACCTCTGCTTTGACCTCTTCGCCCAGAATGGATCCCGTATACGAGAACCCGTTCACCTACGAGAACCAGTCGTCTGGCGTATACGACGTGGCCTACGAGGCGCCGTACGACGAGCCTGACAACCTGGAGGCAGAGTACCAGAACACCATGGCCAGAATACCTACTCCACCTGCTCTCCCTCCGCCTCGCATTCCCACGGAGGAAAGACGAGCTAGTTCCTCCTCATCCTCGTCCTCCTCGTCCTCCTCTTCTTCCTCGCGCGCTGAAGATGACGAGAAGGTGGAGGTGGAGGAATTGAATAGGGTGGAGGAGACAAAACAAGAGGAGAACGTGAAGGTTTTGGAGGAGAAGGAGGAAGATGGGGAGAGCAGCGAAAAGGCAATCTGGGAGAGGAGGTCTCCAGTGGAGGAGGGGTGGAAATCACCACGCAAGTCCTCATCATCGTCATCATCTTCTTCAGCATCTGAGAAGCAGCCAGAGCCTTCCACAGAAGGACCTGCAATAAGACTCTACATAAAGGTAAGGAGGACGAGTCACCCTGTTAGCTGATCCCAGTTCAGCCTAATCTCTGTGACATTTAATGGACATGTATGCAGCTTGCATGCTCAAAATGACAACCTTTGTAACAGGCCTCATAAAATCTTTCTGTTAATCACATTCATATCAGGGACAAGTGAGCAAGGTCGATGAGTATCTGAAGTGTGTGTGTGTGTGTGTGTGTGTGTGTGTGTGTGTGTGTTACCCTGTTGCTAAATATAAGTGAAGTTGAGCTGACAAGAATGTCCTGGGATAGCTGGGATATCTGTCTATCTTTCTATCTATCTATCCAGTGGTGTAAATTAGCCCTATTTTAAGGGGGGGCTGAAGCCCCCCTAAATAACTTGGTGTTGATTTTTTTTTTTTTTTTTTACAAAAAAAGTGCAGACAAATTCAATATAATGTGGCCAGAATATGAGTTTAAATGAAAAATCATTTAACGCTGCATTATTCATGAATCACTTAGATACAGTTGACCTCCCTCTTGGCCTGAGTGTCGAAAAATATGCATTCAAGTGCCACCTTTGGAGGCAATAATGTGCACTAAAGTGTCCACTTTGGTGGCAAAAACGCATACTAAAGTGCACCTCTGTTTGGCAAAAGACGCTGCACTGTTGGCTGATAAAGTGCCCTCTTTGGAGTCAAAAACAGGCACTAATTTGGCTATATATGTATATATATATAGCCAAATTAGCATCAACTGGGGGCTAAGCTCCCGGTCCTTAAACCTGCTGATGCCCCCTCTATGTATTTCTCTATCTATCTATCTATCTATCTATCCATACTGGACATTGTACCTCCACACCCAAACACACTATAAAAATGATACACTAAAGTCCAGTACTGGAGTATACAGACGCCATAAATTGGACACTTTGCAACTACAGCCTTTATAAAAGTGATACCTATCCCACCCTGAGGTTATTGCAGTAGACTAATGCCTCCCACACACTAGAAGACTTTTAGAAAACTTTGATAAAACTTTTAAAGACTGTCTATCTGACACCCTCTCACATCTAAAGACTTTGAGAAGAGTTTTTAGTCACAGACAAAACTCTGCAAAGACGGGGGGGGGGTCACTAATTACAAGACTACAACTAGATTCTCTTGAGATGATTTCCCATCATGCATCGCTTGGAAATTTCCAACAATTACTTTTGAACAGAGAAAAATGGAGCAGGTGTGGTGTAACCAGTGTTATATCCTCTATATGCTTTTATTGTGAAGGCTTACTTGGGGGGTCCGGGTTCCTCTTTTTGTACAGCGTCTTCCCCATGTTTACTACTTCCTGTTTGGTGCTGAGAGAGCGCACCCATTGGTTGTCTGTAATGGTGACGTTACGTTTCCATTATGACAAGCCTTAAAGGGACACTATGTAATTTTTAAGTATTTTATTACCTCAAATCAACATCTTCATTCATAAATAGATCCTCATTGGTGTAAAATAGCATGTGCCAACAATCTGACTTATCCTCCTGGGTGAAGAATCAGTTATCTGTCTTTACATAGAGCGGGTCGCTCATACGGAGGCTTCCATGTCTTTCAGGTCTATCAAAAACTACGAACTGGCGAGAGGGACATAAAGCACTACCTGCTAGTACCCATCGGACAAAATGCATTTCCACGTTTTGCGAGTCACTTTTCACAGAGAAGCAAGGTGGAGATGCTAAATTAAAATCTGCACTGCACTTTTGGTCATAATACAAGACCATACTTATGCCGCGCCGAATCCTCATTGTCAAAAAAGCGTAAAAGGGCCATAAAATGACCGGAGCTCCGGGCTGGGGATCCGCGGTGAGTGGACGCTCGGGAGCGCCCCATGCCCGGCCATGTCCAGCTGGGACCCGCCGGCAAGTCCTCCGGACCGGAGGAGGGCTGGGGATCCATGGTGACAGTTGACCCATTCCGCTCACCGTAGTTCCAACAATGCATGCAAAGTCAAATTTAACCACTAGATGGGAGAAAAAAATACATAGTGTCTGTTTAAGACTTACGAGAATATCAAACGTGATTAATATTGTCATAACGCCAAGACGCGGAAAAGACAGGCTCAAATTGGGTCGTACGCCCACCTTACACGAAACGACAGGGAGCATGGGAGTGCGCAGCAACTTCAACAAGACTGTAAAGATTTTATTCTGACTTTGGAATTTTGTCTGTGACTTTGAAATCGCGTGAAAAGTCGGTAGGTGTAAGGTCGGCGTAAGAGTGACTGCTCATATATATACTAAGAGGCATTAAAAACGCAGCAAAGTCAATGTAAAATAAAATTGGATACAACTACTTTGTATACAAAAGAATGTTTTGTTTACTACCACTCGTGGCTATTGAAACTATGGAGCCACATTTTTCAGCTCAAACAATAAATTAACGTGGCAGACGGTACCAATCCCTGTTTTTGCATGTGTGATTCGTTAGGACGTTGTTTGAAAGCGTTCAGTGAGTTCTTTTGGTGATTTGAGTTCAACTGGTCAAGGCTTTAAAAACCTGGAGGAAAAATGCAAGCTGTCACAGACGGTCACCATGCCACGCTTAGCAGCAAACATGAGGGAGCAGGCCATTGGTATGCTGAGATCCAGAATGATCGAAGCGAGGGTAGCCAGGCATTTTGGCGTCCACAGATGCACTATCTCATGCCTGCAGGCACGTTATGCACAGACATGATGTGCAGGTTATGGACTGGCCGACTTATTCCCCGGATATGAATCCGATTGAACACCTTTGGGACAATCTGGATCGCCGTGTACGGCGTCATATTCCAATCACACAAGATACTGACATTTGTAATCCATGTCGATTAATTTTTCTATTGTTGCTTTTGTTCATTCATGTTCAGTATCATACCAAGTGAAGTTGCCCACTAAATTATGAAAATTCTAATTAATATCGAAAAAAACACAATGTTGCATTTTTAATGCCTCTTAAGTGCTTGTTTTTCAACAATCAGGCCACAAGGAGGGCAACCATAATTAAGTGATTTAGGAATAACGCAAGGTTATTCTGGCCACGTTATATTGAATTTGTCAGCACTTTTTTGTAAAAAAAAAAAACAAACAAACCCCCCCCCAAAAAAAAAACAAAAACCTTAAGTCAACAAACATCAAATTATTTAGGGGAGCTTAAGGATATCTCCCCTAAAATAGGCCTAATGCCGCCACTGATCCTCATCACATTAAAGCTACTCACCACCACCCCATGCTATCCAAGGGGGTTATTTTTGCCCCACGCTGTCACGCCTCACTGCTGAGGCCTCTGCTACAAACTGAACACCTCACACACTCTCTCTCTGGCGCTCAGCTGACACTGACAGAGCTGCTATGGGACCAAACGGACTTCAACACATGGACCTGGACCTGCTGTAAACTGACACTGACTCACACACATACACACACACACACACACTGGTGGAAACAAACAAACAAATCACATTTGTCTTCACCATGACGGATGTTGCAGCCGAGGACGACAAGGACCCTGACATCGAGCTGTTCGTCAAGGTGGGACTGCGTGTGGCGTCCATTGCAAGCTGACCCTAGATCAGTTTTCCTCTAACTTCTAAAAACATCATTTGTCGTTGCATTCTGCCTGCAATGGTTTTTATTTCAAGCTGCATTTGCACCCATGTTCTCCTTTAAGAGTGCATGCCATGTTGTTGTTGTTGTGTGCTGATTTTCCATGTGTTAACCCGACACCCATGTGCACAGACAATCTCTCTCTTTCATTCTCTCTCCCTATGAATTATTACTGGGGTCCTTTTAGTGTCCAGAGCAGCTGCTTTAAATGGTCTGAACTTATGATACAATAGGTGATCGGATGTAGATATGCCTGTATTGATTACACACAGGTTTTAGCATGCCCTTTTGACATACTGCTCCCTTTTATGAGTTTAAGGACCAGAGTTTAACACATATTACTGATGAACAAATCTGCTTTTGTACTTTTGTACTATATATTTTTAATTTAGTATTTAAAGGAAGAGTTCGACATGTTGGGAAATGATATTTTCTTTTTGCAAAAGTTATAAAAAGACACTGCTCTCATGTCTGTCTGTTAAATGGACACTATGTCAGTTTTTCTCCCATCTAGTGGTTAAATTTGACGAAATTGTTGGAACTACGGTAAGCGGAATGGGTCAACTCCCAGGCGGCTACTATCACCGCGGATCCCCAGCCCCTGGCCCAGAGCTCTGGTCATTTTTCCTCTGACCTCCACAGCCCTCTACCGGTCCAGAGGACTTCCTGGTGGGCCCCGGCCGGCCGTGGACGGGCATTGATCGCTCCCGGGTGTCCACTCACCACCCTTTTACGCTTTTTTGGCGATGAGGATTCGGCGCGGCATTAAGTATGGTCTTGTATTATGACCAAAAGTGCAATGCAGGTTTTAGTTTAGCGCCGAGTAAGTAAAACTGGCGTCTCCACCTTGCTTCTCTGTGAAAATTGCAAAATGCGGAAATACATTTTGTCCTATGGGTACTAGCAGGTAGTACCCGCTCTATGTAAAGACAGATAACTGATTCTTCACCCAGGAGGACATGTTGGCATATGTTATTTTACACCAATGAGGATCTATTTATGAATGAAGACATTGATTTGAGGTAATAGAATACTTAAAAAATTACATAGTGCCCCTTTAAACACAAGGCCACACCTAGCTTGTCGGCTTGGCATAAACACTTGAAAATAAACACTACAAACCAACTGTGAAGTAAGCTTGAACCAGGCTATGCTATGCTATGCTAAGCTAACTGGCCCTGTTTGACGCACAGAAGTGAGAACAGTAGATAAAATTTCGTCGTCAGGGCTTGGCAAGGAACTTGTGTCTTTCTGCTAGCTAACCCCTAGCAGCTAATTAACCCCTGCTAGCTAATTTCCACAGGATGCGGAACGACGCCGAAGTTTTGTCGGAACCAATATTTTTCCATTCAAATCAATGTGTCAATTTCCACTGAATGCGGAATGCTGCGGACGTGCCGACGCCTGACGAAACAAATCGACAGAGTTTCTATTTTTGTGTTGGACGTTGGCACACGGCGATGAATTCATTCATCTAGTTTATTTTCTTATTAAAATAATAAGTGTTCCTGGCGGACCGTATAATCAATTTCCTTCTACTCAGTGGACTCAGGCTGGTTCTCTTTCACTGACAACCTACTGTAATACACGATTATAAGCCAATTTAGGTCTCGTTAATCAGCGAGATCTTGTTCTCGCGATTCCAGCTGTCCTGGTGCGTATCGACGGACGTAGTTCCGCATCCAGTGAAAATTAGTAGTAAGTGTCATATTGTACTGAGATGAAAGGACAGCAATGCTTCATTCAACACAGTAAATCTGGAGAAGGATGTTGACTCGCTTTCTCGGAAATGTCTGAAAATTAGTGTCAGCATCTCAGAGCAAGGGAAGTTCAGTGAAAGCGTGATTCATGCTGCAGCATCGTACAGTAAGTACCACACGTCCAAACGGGCAGCGAGGCAGCTAATGGAAGCAGCGTGGATTATTTATGCTGGACTCGGTGTCTCATTACGGTGTCCTGTTGCGCACACACACACACACACACGCACACAATTGAATGATGTGTGCGTGTGTGTGTGTGTGTGTGTGTGTGTGAATATAACTTATGTTTTGGGGACATTTTGAGGACTCGCTTTCCTTTTAAAGTAAATCACGACTGGATTTGATGGAAACAGTGTGTTGCACTATTAGTGTCTAAGCATCTTTGTGTGTGTGTGTGTGTGTGTGTGTGTGTGTGTGTGAGTGGGTATTACTTATGGTTACGGGAACATAAATCTGTCACATTGTGGGGACTCACTGTCCTTATGGGTCCCCATAGTGTAAACTGTTACATTTTAGGTTGAAAACTTGGACTTTGGTTAAGGTTAGGATTAGGATGCCATGGGTAGTGGTTGTGGTTAGGATTAAGGGAAGTGTCTAGGAAATGAACGAAAGTAAATGTAATGTCCCCACAATACACAAATACATATATAACTTATGTTATGGGAACACCTGTTGTGAGGACAAAGACATTGTGAGGACTCGCTTTCCTTTCGGGCAAAATTCTGGTCCTCGTTAAGTAAATCACGACTGGGAGCGATGGAAACATGGTGTGTTGCAGTATTAGTGTCTAAGAATGTGTGTGTGTGTGTGTGTGTGTGTGCAGGCTGGGAGTGACGGGGAGAGCGTTGGAAACTGTCCGTTCTCTCAGCGCCTCTTCATGATCCTCTGGCTGAAAGGCGTCGTCTTCAACGTCACTACCGTCGACCTCAAGAGGTAACAGTCATCTGTCACTATGTCCATGTTAAACCATTTCAATATGAAATGGTTTAAGGTCCTGTGATGGAGCTATATACCCAACATCCCATAGCTCGCTGTTTGATTAAGCGGCTTACAGATAGCTTAAGATGTGCATTTAATTACACTGGCTGCAAGTGCTGCTTTGAGAAAAGCGTGAATGTAATGACCAAAATCTCAGTGGGTCACATTTAAGAGAGCTTCATTTAAAAGGGGAATTGTTGTTGGGAAATGAGGCCCAAAGCAGCGAGGAGGATTATTTGTAAAGAGACATTAAATAAGTTTATCACAGATTGACGGCAGAGGTTGTAAAAGGATTCTGCTCTTGATCAGGAAACCGGCGGATCTCCACAACTTGGCACCTGGGACGCATCCACCCTTCCTCACCTTCCAGGGGGAGGTGCTCACCGACGTCAACAAAGTGGAGGAGTATCTGGAGGCGATGCTGGCACCACCGAAGTAGGCCTCTCCTGCCTCAAACACATCGAGACAGGAAAAGGAAACAGGAAGGAGCAACATGTCATATAACGCCATCTTCCTGTGTCTCAGGTATCCCAAACTCGCAGCGAAGAATCGGGAATCGAACACGGCAGGAAACGACATATTTGCCAAATTCTCCGCTTACGTTAAAAACACAAGCCCGGAAAAAAACAGAGGTGAGCACACCGTACACAAAAACTATTAATACATGCACTTATTTTGATAAATAAAGGAATATTTGTGTGATAAAAAAAGGTTTTCAAAAATGGAAAAGTGCAGAAGAAAAGCTAAAAAATAAGAATAAAATAAATGAGAAATGTGTATTGATACAGATATTATATATATATGTATATATATGTATTTAAAATACAATGATTAATTCAAAACTAAAATAAACAAACAATAAAATAAGAACTATATATAGAAATATTAACAAAAAGAAAAAAAATACAAATTTTAACTGAAGTATAAATTTAAATAAATAAGAAATATGTATAGATACATAGATTAGATTAGATTGTTTTTAATTTATATATATAAAAATAAAATAAAATGATTAATTCAAAACAAAAAGAAAAAATAGAAATGTATACATACAAATATTAACAAAAATAAAAATACAAATTTTAACTAAAATTATCAATTTAAATAATAAGAAATATGTATATGCATATTAGATGATATTATATTCAATTTATATGTATAAATATTTAAAATAAAATGATTAGAAAGTAAGAAAAATAAGACATATACACAAATATTATCAAAAATAAAAACAAATACAAATTTTAACTAAAATTCTAAATTTAAATAAATAAGAAATGTGTATAGATACATAGATTAGATCATATTCAATTCATATGTATGAATATTTAAATGAAATTATTATATTGAATATATATATATATATATATATATATATATATATATATAGAAAATAGAAATAAGAAAAAATAACAAATGCATACATGCAAATATTAACAAAATAAAAATACAAATTTTAACTAAGATTATAAATTTAAATACATAAGAAACATGTATAGATAGATTTTATATATATATATATATATATATATATATATATATATATATATATATATAAATCTTTTAAAAAGTATTAATTTAAAACAAACATAAAAATAAGAAAAAATAAGAAATGTTTCCATACAAATATTAACATAATAAAAAATATAAATATAATTATTATTACAAAGACAAAAATAAGGAAATGTGTGAATAATCTAAATTCACGTTTTTGACGTGCCCCAGCTTTAGAGAAGAGTCTTGATAAGGCTCTGGCCAAGCTAGATGAGTATCTGAGGAGTCCTTTGCCTAACGAGGTCCAGGAGGGCCACCGAGGCCAAGGAGGATCCAAACGCAAATACCTGGATGGAGACCAGCTGACACTGGCGGACTGCAACCTCCTCCCCAAACTTCATGTTGTCAAGGTAACCTGCTTTGGTTTGCTCTGGTTAATTACTGTGGTTAGTTTTTTTTTTTTTGGGGGGGGGGCACATAAGAATATTTTGGGGGGCTGGGGGTGTGTGATTTTATTTATTTATTTATTGCCATATGGCATTGTTAAAAAAACGTGCACCAATGTGCCCTCTTGGTTGGCAAAAACGTGCCCTTTTTCAGCCAAATTCGCCTCACCTTGAGGCTAAGCCCCCCCCCGTCCACAAAACCTAGTGACGCCCCTGATTGTGGCCAGAATGTCATCTTTGCAGTACCATTACAATAACTTGTTTCTCGCAGGTGGTTTCAAAGAAATACCGGAACTATGACATCCCTTCCGAATTCAGTGGGTTGTGGCGTTACCTTGGCAATGCCTACAGCCGAGAAGAGTTCATCAACACATGCGCGGCGGATGTGGAAATCGAGCTTGCCTATAAGGACGTTGCTAAGCGGTTGGGGAAGTAAACGCGTCGCAAACTATAATCTTGTTAGAACCTTTCACTTTGTTTCAAAAAATGAGCTTCAAACCCGATTAGCGGTTTTAACATGCTGTTTGCCACAAAAGCTTGACGGACCCAGCAACAGGAAGTCAACTGTCAAAATAAAATACAGATCTCAGATCCCGAATAACTTCAATCATTTCAGAGCTTGATTATTTGTCGTCTTTCCTCTGTGGATTATGCTGTAATATTTCATTTTTCTTTCGAATGTGTTTCAGCCAGACTAATAAAGTCTTTTAATGTGGCGGCATTGCTTTGCAGTGAATTTTAGATTAATTTAAATGTCATAAATCAGCTTTTAGCGAGACGAAAAAGCGCCCAAACAAACAAAGAGTGCCTCAGTGGGAATCAAGCTGTCTGCCTTCAGCTCTTTACGTGTGTCAAGTTAAATTATGTAATAAAAATGTGAATTATTGATGTCATCAAAGGGAGCTGTGTGATAATAATATAAAGGAAATAGAAAAAGATAGTCTTTCTGATGATTAGAACCGTGAACTCACTGTGTACATGTTGCTTATTTGAATAATAAATCTATTTTCTCAGAGACTGAGCTTGAGAATTGTGATTTTTTTTTTACAGTGAATCTGCATTCTCTCCACCAGCCAGCAGGGGGCAATACTGGTGTTTTCAAAAAGAAGTCCGTTTGTATTGAAATCTATGGGAAAATGAATTAGCATTTTGGTTAAGCTCACAGTTCATGTGAATTACGGATGCTCATCTCTAATCAAGGTCGCTCGCTAGTGCTAGCGTTAGCTGATAACATAGCGGTTGCTATGCAAATGGTACCAGTGTAATATATATCTCTGTTTCTGTCTACCTCCCTATCTGTGAAGAACTGATTGTCCTCAAAGTAGCGTCGCTGTACATTGTGATGTTTGTTCCCATTTACGTTTTTTAAATGAGGATTTGAGTGAAGAGCTAATGTTAGCATCATATTAACACATACAGACCAGTCTATAGGTAATATAGGTTAACACAGGTTAGCAGCCCCCCAGGACGAGGTAGCGGTAACGTTAGCATAGCAACCTCTATGTCATCAGCTAATGCTAGCACTAGCGAGCTAGCTCGATTAGCGATAAGCAATAGCGCAATACTGCTCCTCAGGTCAGATTGCAAACCAAGTCACGTCTGACAAGGTGGCCAATCACATTTTAGTGGTGGCACATGCTACCCCTGGCCACCCCCTAGACACACCCCTGCAGCGTGGGCCCAATATGCTGCAAGTCGGGGTCCCAGACCTTATAGAAAGCGTCTAGTTTGGAGTCATTTTTTTCATTAGGAATGAATTCCATAACAATGTTGAACCATTCTTTTTTCCTCTTTAGCCCTTGCAGCTGCACATCCAGCACTGGCGCCCCCCAGTGGTGTGCGCTCTCCCCACTCCTCTTCTCACTTCATACCAATGACTGTTTACTCTTAAGCCCAATTTATACCGCACACGTAATGGCAGCCGCTGTGAAACGCTTTCATTAAAGTCAGTAAGTCAATTTACACTGTCCGTGTATCACGCGCGACTTCGCAAGAAATACGTGCTGGTTCTACTTCCAAGCCGTGTCGCAGCCAAAACGCAACAATCTCCACTAACTAGATCGTGCAGACAGGAAGTCAGCCACCAGAATAATTTCCTGTGGATTTTCAAAATAAAATGTCACGCGTGAACTCCAGCTACTTAATTTTAGCAGCACAACCGGCGGAAGGACAAATAATGGATGAGGAAAGATTTATCATGGAAGTGGAGAAAAACAGACATGCCTTTTATAAAGACAGCAACAGAAAAGAGAATGCATGGAGAGAAACTGCAGAAGTGGTTGGAGTTGAGTAAATTCTACTGTAGCCTATGTGTGCAATTTAATGAGATTTCAAAAACTTGCCAAAATGGACAAAGGAAGAACAAGGGAGAGATCAGCTGTGAAGTAATGAGCGGCTGTGCACAGTAAACAGGAAGTTCACTACGTTATGTTGTGAATCTCAATGAAGCAGTCTCTGCTGTAAAACGCTCCCGGTGCAAATTGATGTTGCAAGCAATACGTTCGTAATACGCGCGAAAAACGTTGCGCTGCAGTTACGCGGGCGTTGTAAATTGGGCTTTAAAGTTTGCAGATGACACAACAGGCGTTGGCGATGAGTCTGTGTACAGACAGGAAGTGGAACTGCTGGCCCTCTGGTTTGGTCAGATCGGCCTGGAGCTGAATGGTCTGGGAGCCAACACTGACACCATTAGGCAGGGGCATCACTAGGTTTTAAAAATGGGGGGCTTCATCCCCAGGTGATTTATTTTTGACATATTTTTTATTTTTTTATTTTATTTATTTAATATTAATAATTTAATAAAGAATAAGTATGAACTTTTCCTCCCTCAACATACAACCTATAGGGTGACGATATACTACTTTGTTATAAATGTTTTAGATTTTATATTACAAATACTTATTACCTTTGTGTGCAATAATGGTAATAAACAGAAAAAAAAAATAAAAAAATAAAACTTTTTGTCACAATAATTGTGCCTTACTACTTTAATATTAGCTTATTTTCTCACAGAACATTTTTCTTTATATTTTTACATTACATTTACACTCCTAATTCTGTTGTGTATAATGACAATAAAGGCTTTTGATTTTTTGAGGGGGAAAATAAAAGGGACTGTTCATCAGCCAGCAGGTGGCAGTAAACACAAAGATTTTACAGTGAGGGACCGTAGAGTTTCACCTGCAACTCATATTTATTACCTATTTGTCGCCTTATTAATTACACTGAACTCTCCGCACCTCCTATTAAAAAAAAAAAAAAAAACAACAAAGGAAGATATTGAGGGTGACATTAATTTAGGATAATTTATCACCAGTATAAAAAAGGAAATACTCACCTTTGGATAAGGATTAGTAAATGTATCGCTGATAACACTAAAGATATCTCTTATTATGAAATTTATATTCCCCCATTATTACACTGAGGTGTCATAGGATGAGTCACATCTTAAAACATGGAGAAAGACAAGTCACTGACAGGGGCGTCACTAGGTTTTAGGAGGCAGGGCTGAGCCACCAGGTCTCATAACTGTGTGTGAAGGGCAGGAACAAAAAGAAAAAGGGTGTTTTTCCCTCCCAAGCGGGTACTTTAGACTGGGAGACTGAATTTCAGTGATCATCATTTTTTTTTAAATTACAAGGATTTTTTTCCTGCCAAATTTTTTTACGCAGAAATTTCTGATGTTGAATTTCATTAAATTAAATTATATTTACACTGAATTCATTTTATCATTGAGGAAAAAAAAAATATAGAATAGAATATTTTTTTTTATTCATCCCCCTTGGAAGGAAATTTACCCGCCATAGCAGCACAGACAAAATCACAGATACATTGCAGTAGTTAGAAAAAAGCAGCAGTGACATAATAGTAATCATAATAAAATAGAATAAAATGTTTACATATTTACAAAGAACTAAATACAATGAAATAAAAAAAATATATATTTATAAATGAAACTGTTGATTAAACACAATTATTATATATTTTTTTTCGATGTGAAAAAATATGCAATTTTTTCTGTGCAAAGTGATAGTGCATGAAAAAAAATGTGTCAAAATATGTGTCAAAAATAAAAATGTCTGCTAGAAATTTGACGGTTTTGCAATTCAAAGGTTGATTTTGATGCTAAAAATATTCAGCTTTAGAAATTCTACATCCATCAGACGCATCTTTTGTGTAATTGTCCAGACCTAAGCTTACCATAGATATAAGAACCGTGTGTTGGGCTTTCCTAGCCATAGTTACAGAGCAAAGAACTAACAATCTTGTCTGTGTAGGTTCTCAGTCATCCAGGTCGAGGTAAATCACAAAAGAGCAAAAAAAGTAAAGCTCAAGCAAGTCCAGTTGACTCTTTTTTGCTCATTTTTGTAGCAACAATCTTAAAGTTTTTTCTGCAATTTTACATAGATCTCAGACATCCAACAATATTGTATTCAAAGTGTATTACCCCAAACTCAGCCCTGGTCCTGAATTGCAGCCAGTTAAAAATCACTGTATTGAGCTCTGCTGAGAACAGACTGTTTCTGTGTCTGTACCTTTAAATGTTCATGAGCTGCGTCTGACCACGCCCCCTCTCTGGAGAGAGGATAGCTGTGTCCCAATTCAGGGTCTGCATCCTTCGAAGTGCGCATTTGAAGGCCGCTTACGTCACAACGCTGCGCGATGGTTGTCCCAAAACGTTCAAACTCGAAGGATCCTCCAAATGCAGCCTCCAAATGCGTCCTCCTTTCCCCCGAATTCGGAGGATGCACCGCTACTACCCTTTGCGGCCTCCCATATCCCAAGATGCTTTGCTTTGTTTTGTCTACAATGGCGGCTAACGACAGCAACAGCAGCGGCACTAGCGCGAAGTTCACAATTCACAAAATCACAATTTCTGGGTCCATTGTTGTCGTGTTTTAATTGTCGTCTGTCCGTTATGCATCCTGTGATCTGTCCGTTATGTCCGTTATGTGTCCTGTGATCTGTCCGTTATGTCAGTTATGTGTCCTGTGATCTGTCTGTTGTCTTTTCGTGTGTATTTTGTCGCGAGCGTGTGTTTTTCCCAGGCTTAGGGAGCAGACGTTACGACGTCGTGACGCAATCAGGAAATGCTCCGAAGGCTAGACCGTCCCATTTACCGACCGTTGACGTGGCCTTCGGAGGTGCCTCCGAAGGATGCATCCTCCGTAGACCGCGAAGGCTGGGTCCTCCGAAGGATGCAGACCCTGAATTGGGACACAGCTGATGTGACTCTCACATTAGCACTGCAGCTATCGCAGCTCTGCTAGCTGCAGTGCTCCCTCTGTAAACACTGTAGCAGTAGCATTGCAGCTAACAGAGCTAGCTAAGATGACAGGTATACCACAGGGGAAAGAGAAGGATTCATTCTCCTATTAAAGTGCACTCTATCACCCGCCCCAGACCCTTTGGTTGTCTGTCATCTTCCATGAGTGTTGGGCCTTCCTCCATCTGCACACCATTGGACCTTGGATAAAGAGTGAGATTTTTTTTTTGTATTCCTATTTTTTGTGGGATTTTTGACAGATCAAAAGAAACACCTGGTGCACATTTTTTGCTGTGCCGCGTCCGTGGTGTGGGACTATTAAACTATTAAAAACACTAGTTTTTTCCTCCTCTATCCCTTTCACCTCACTCACGAAAAGCACTTAAATAAAACTAAGCACTTGAGTGAGGATAAGTGAATGCGTGTTTTTATGACCCAATGACGTTAATCTGATGACAGTTCATGCCGAGTTTGTTACATGTCTGGATCTGTCTGGATCTGCTGGATCTTTGTGGACTCTCTTCGTAACCAGTGGCTTTTTTGGACATCTCTGGACAGATCTGGACATCTCTGGTGAGCTCTGGACACCTTTGGATCATCTCTGGGCAGCTCTGGACAGCTTTGGACAGCTCTGGACATCTTGTCCTGTGTTTGATATTGGACATTTCAGCTTGACTACGATGGATTTCATTTATTGCTGGACTTGATTCAAACTGACAGCTACTGGTGATGTCATAGGCTTGTCATCGATGTCACCTGACCTTTTACACAGAAAGTGATGGAAGGCTTGACTGTGCTGTTCACACTGGATGTCACACTATTTTATTCAGCCAGTCACTGTCGCTGCCTATGGGAATGTCTTGTGTTCTTTTGTTTCTTTGAGGATTGTTTTCTTTGATGACAATCCTCAAGCCTGGGCGTTGTCCATTAGCGTAGACTCTCTCTCCACAGGACCCCATTACCATAATTACAGACCATTTGAGCCTGAATAAATGGCTAATTTGTGTTCACATTTTTTTTGTTTTAATTTTAGCAACAATACGTACGGAACTTGGCTATTTTGTGTACTTCACGTCATCATCAATATTTATCTTTATTTTATTTTTTTTTTAACTCTGAGTAATTTTTCTGTAAACTGGGCTTTATCATGGAATCCGACTTTCCGAGGTGGAGAGCTGACATCACATGGGTTTCAACTTAAATTCTGACTTTGAGCATAGAAATTCTGAGCTGGATTTGGTTTCTCTGGCACCAGACTGCAAAATCCTGGATCAGCTCTCCGATCTGCCTGCCTCATCTGTGATGAAACCAACAATAGCAGAGTTGTCAGAGAACTTTTAGAAGTGGCAGCTCACTGAGTTGTGGCTGAAGCCTGCAGTGTCGAGGAGAACAGGAACGGACCCAGAACCGTCCCATGGGGGGCTCCCATGCTGAAGATGACAGTGTTGGACTGACACCTCTTGGCCCTCACATACTCTGGGCAGTTTGTGAGGTAATCCAAAATCCAGTTAGTGAGGAGGTGGTCAACTCCTGAATGCTCCAACTTGTTTTTCAGAAGCATGGGCTGGATGTTGAAGGCACTGGAGAAATCGAAAAAACAGTGGAGCAATTCTTTTCCAGGATGAAGAAGAAGGTATGCCAATGCCAGGCTGATAGGCAAACTGCAGCAGATCCATCAATGGTCGAAGGTGACCAAGGAACAGCCTCTCCAAGGTCTTCAGCTGTGATGTTATTGCCACCGGCCTGTAGCTGATGAAGTCCTTTGGGTGGGTGGTCTTAGGCACTGACACCACGCAAGACGACCTCCATAGCTCTGGTACCCTCCCAAGCTTCAGATCACATATTTTTTGACAATTTTTATGCCACCACCACAGAATATGTGTTAAGGGGTCTTGGTCATTTCACAGATTTTTGTGAGATCAGGGTGAGAAAGAGCTGTCATTGAGCATATGATGCTGGTCAGTTTCCTCCTCCCTTTTCTCTCTTTTCTCACTTACCCGACACATATCTCCACATACCTACACACAGGTAGGATACAATCTCCTCCTTATAGCACACAAACATGGCTAGAGCTAGAGACAGTAAAGGAGGGACTTACCTCCTTTACTGAAAAATAACCCCTCTAGATTTGGCTTGCATCTGCGTTATGTTGTCCAATTTCATTCATTAGCTTCAACAGGCAAGCTTTATTAGTAGCTAGTTAGTAGGCTACACTAGCACTAATTCCATTACATAGAAGTTGGGAGCTGCTCAGCATTTTTCCATGAAATGCTCATTATGCGTATTGCAGATATGCCAGAGCTTGATGGCTGCAGTTAATACCAGCAGTAGATAACACTTTTGCAATTAATAGGTTTGCGTGGCGTGATACAGCTAAATAATATCAGCCTGTTCTGGGCAGTGGGCACACTACTTACGGTGGTGAAATAACTTCTGATATCCCGTTTCTTTTTTTGGTGGTGGCATTGTTGCCTCTACAGCTAGATTATCTACAACGCAGAAAATCGGACAAATTCAGATTGAATGCCAACGTAATAATGTTTTAGGACTTCCGTTTCGGATGATAAACAAATAACTGACGTTGTCACTGTCAACAACATAGCACACGGGCGTCAGCTTTCCCCGTTTAGGCTACCTGGCACCACTAATTGCCACCACTCTGTTGCAGCCAATTAACTACAGACCTGACAAATATCCGTTTTGGCTGGGAAAGTCCCATATTTTACCCTTCTTTCCCGCTGTCCTCCCGTATTAGTATTTTCCCGTAAATCTCCTGTATTACCTGCCTTATTAAAAAATAATAATATGACCTGGGCAAAATAAAAAACATTCCCAATCTGAGCTCTGTCACTAACCTTGCGATAACTGCCACCTGCAGTAGCCTACTACAGGTACTGTAGGTGAGAAACCCATTCATTGTGTAGCCTATGTGGTCGCGCCGCGCTCTTGCAGGAGAGACGCCAGGAGCTGTAAAGAAAGGAGGAAAAAATGTAAAGGATGGACAAAAGGCTGTTTCTTGCCATATAGCAATTTGGTGAGCTATGGGACGAGACTGTAGCTCCTGGACGAGCCGAAACTCCCACATCCTGCCTCCCCTCAAAGTGGCAAGTACCCAAAGTCTTTTTCTGGCGGATATCCTCCTCATCATCCTCCTCCTCATCATCATCATCCTCATCATCATCATCATAAATAAAGTCAGGGCTTTCCGCTCGATCCGTAGCGGCACGGGTAACCCAGTCGTTATAGCTCGGAATACATCTTGGAGATGGATAAAATGGTAAATATTGGTAGGGACTATTTTGTCCTTCCAAAATATTGGTTGTGTCCCTACCGTCCCGATGCAAACCTATGCCCATGGCCAGAACACAGCGAGGTAAACAATGGATAGCATGGAAATGAGCGAGCCGCATGTTAACGTTGTTGTTTAGCGTAATGCATTTTGTCCCTTTTGCAAAGTGTAAAACCCAGCGCAGTACTAATACTAATACTAGTACGACTGCATACTGCCATGATCGAAAAAAAAGATGTGTCAGATCGCTGTACAAGCTGTATATAAACACGGTCGCGTAGTTCACACCGGGATTCCCCGATCGGTGGGATTTCCCCAGAATGATGTAAGACTAAATCACATATGTGCTCGCCGAGCCGGGTCAATTGCCGAGTCGTTGACCCGCGTCAAAAAGCAAAGTCGTTTTCGTGCACTGTGAAAGGGGCTACAGTCACAGCACTACCCAGTCTGGATTAGTAAAAGAAGACAACGGCAGTGTTGAGTGATAAATCTGTAAGACGTTAATATTTTTCTGACTCTCTCATTGATCAATCATTAATCCTGATGTGATTCGTGTTCGTGCAATATCTGCTCAAGTTTTTTTTTTTTTTGGGAATGAGAGGAAAAAAAAGCCCAGCAGCTGCACCTGAAACCCCTCAGGACTGAAAGACAAGAATGCTATAAGAGGATGTCATCTTGACTGACAGATTTTACACTCCCTGCCAACCTGCATGAAGTTCATTCCTGCAGCCTATACACAAATGAAGATGTGTGACTGGTTCAGTAAAAACTGCATTTCAGGTTGACATCAAGGGTTAAAGTTACACTTTAATATTATACACAGTGTCTCCCACTGACATTTGATTGATTGATTTTTTAACGGTGAAGTCTCATACCATAGACATAACATATGTGCTCTCACAAGGTAATTGTATTGTAGTGGAAGGTATTCCTTGTATGTGAAATGTATGTGAAACCCCAACAGGCCAGAATGCGATGTCATCTGGTGCTAATCATAACTTACTGTCAGTTGAAAAAGAGCTAAATGTACAGTGACACTCAGGGAGTGACTGAACAGGTAGCTCAGAATAATTGTGAATAATTCACGAAAGCATCATAACCAATAAAAAAACACAATGAGATAACGAGTTTCTGCAGTTACCTTAGGCCTACACATGCAGCTTGTGTGAGGTGACCAGATTTCTGAAATGAAATCCGGCTTGTTAGTGACCGGCTACCGTAATAACTGTTGTTCTAATCTGCACGCAACATGCTCCTTCACGCGTTCTGCTTCCTACCAGGATACCACAATATCTGTTGTTCCAGTCAACACACAACATACTCATCCCAATCATAAAAAGCTGAAATTGTGGACATTTTTGGGGACAGCTTTATGGACAAACGCACCTTATTGTCATAGTGATAGCGTTTATTATTTATTTAAAAAGTAATGGGATTTTAGTTACTGTCAAAAATAACAGCATTACTAGTAACTGCCCAACACTGCCTAGGACGCATGCATACACTGGCCACTTTATTAGGTACACCTTGCCAATAAAAGGTTGTCCCCCCCCGTCAGAACTGCCTTAATTCTTCATCCATGCTATTGGTCCACATTGACATGTGTAATATTTAAGCCAGCATTTCCTTCACTTTGCTTATCTGATGTGATGTTAGGTCGATAACTAAGCTCTAACGCGCAACGCCACGGCTCAGCTGCTTCATGGTGAGGTGTTACTAAATTACTGCCAAGATACTTTCCTCCATCATGACACTTTGTGAAAAATACATGAAAATATCACTTTTTTACAATGTAGGACCTTTATAGAAAATGTGTTCATGCCTTAAAAAAAAAAAAAAAAAAAAAATTCCTTCAGAGGATTTTGAAGATTACAAGATACTGTTAGAGGATGGTTGATCGCATGGCAAAGTATTTGCTCTTATGTTATTGTTAGTAGTAGTTCAGTTCAGCTGGTGGTTCTGGTGGAGTAGTTCAGCTGGTGGTTCTTGAACTTGGCTGAGAAGAAACACACTGGGTGCGTCACTCCATCTACGCCCTCCTGGAGAAGCACAGCACCAGTCGCACTAGCATCCACTTCCAGTTTGAATGGAAGGGAGAAATCCGGAGCAGCTAAAACCGGGGCATTGCACAGTAGGGACTTTGCAGCCTCGAAAGCCTGCCGGCACTCTTCTGACCACACAAAAGGAACCTTAGGACTGCAAAGAGAGGTGAGAGATGAAAGTACTGTGGAGAAGTTCCTACAAAAACATCTATAATAGCCCCAATCATCCCCAGGAACCGACGGAGCTCATGTCTGGTTGTGGGTACCGGGTACTTACTCACCGCAGCAATCTTAGCATCCACTGGTCTAACCTGGCCATGACCTACCTGCTTACCTAGGTATGTGACCATCACCTTCCTGAATTCACACTTTCAGAGGTTAAGGGTCAAACATACCTCTGCAAGCCGCTGGCAAACAGTCCGCAAACTGTCCACGAGGTGACTCGACCAGTCACCTGAATGAACCACCACATCATCCAGATAGACTCTACAGTGGGGAACATACCCCACCACCCTCTGCATGAGCCTCTGGAAGGTGGCAGGTGCGTTTTTCAACCCGAAAGGCATCACAGTGTACTGCATGAAATGGTCAGGCTTCACAAAAGCAGATACGTCTGAGGCTCTAGGTGTTAGTGGCACCTGCCAGTATCCTTTCAGGAGATCTAATTTTGTAATGAAGCTGGACCAATGCTGTCCACATAATCTTCCATTCTTGGAAGAGGAAATGAATCAGCCACAGTGACTGCATTATCGCTCCGGTAGTCAGTGCAGAACCGGGGGGTGTCATCAGCCATAGATACCAATAAACACGGGGAACTCCAAGGGCTGCAACTTGGCTTGGCCAGATTATTATTCAACAGATATTCAACCTCAGATTTCATTACCTCACGTTTTGGGATGGAGCAATGGTAGGCATGCTGCTTCATGGGAGCTGCCCCACCTACATCAATGTCATGCTCCAGGACGTTGGTACAGGAGCTCACATCACTGAACAGAGTGGGAAAGTCATTGAAAAGGTTCATTATATCATGCCGCAGCTCATCAGAGAGATAAGACAAGCGGGACTCAGCCTCACACAGGAACTCGGAGTTGGTGAGCTTGCCGACTTGCTGACCCACAGAAGGCACCTTAAGGCCATCATCAGCCTCAGCACACACCAAAGATGCAGACATTACAGGGGAGGCCGGTTCTCCCTGAGAGGATTCTCTGGTCAAATAGGCCTTGAGCATATTCACATGACACAATCGTGTCTGCCTTCTGCGTTCTGGTGTGGAGATCACATAATCCGTCTCGGACACTTTCCTGTCCACCACTACTGTGCACTACTTGGTACCGGTGACAACACAAGCACTTGGTCACCTGGCTTAAAGTGCCGTGCCACTGCCTTACGGTCAAACCACCGTTTCATCTGCTTCTGAGCAGCAGAGAGAGAATCTTTGGCAATGGAAGTTGCAGTATGCAACCCTGTTCTACATTTAGTAACAAAATCAAGAATGTTGGTCTTAGGAGGGGAGCTGGAGGTGAACCTCTCCTGCAGCACCTTCAGGGGCCCACGCACATTGTGGCCAAACACTAACTCCGAGGGGCTAAAACCCAAGGATTCCTGCCTCGTGTCACATATGGCAAACATCATGAAGGGCAAACCCTCATCCCAATCTTTACCTGTCTCAAAACAATACCGCTGTAGCATTGCTTTCAGGGTTTGGTGCCACCGCTCCAATGCACCCTGGAACTCCGGGTGGTACGCACTGCTCACAGTGCACTGCTCACAGTGCGTACCAGAGTGTGACACCCCCAAGGTCTTAAAGTCTGTTTGAAGGTTTTAGAAAGGAAATTGGTGCCTTGATTTGTTGATCATCTGATGATCCCACACATCCTGAGGCCAGCTCAGCGCAGCCGCGATCCACTCGAAGGCGCTGAAATACAGTACGTCTCAATCTCCGACTCACGGAACACAGGAACAAGGGGAATATTCTTACCCACATCAAAACCTGTTGCAGATGGGAGTGACATATTTACTGTCGTGGGACTATCCCTGGCCTTTATCTCTAGCTCCCTCATTCTCACTGCAGTGTCTGCTTCTAACTTTTTCAGCTCCAGCTCATGGCGAAACTGAAACTCCCTTTCCTCCCTCTCCTTATCCCACTGGAGCCGAGCTAGGCGCAACCTCTCATGTGCGTCCAGCCTCGAGCCAGGAGAGGACTCTGCCGACACTGGATCAAACCTGGGCAAAGTGACTGGCTTTTTCTCTGGCACTAACCGGGCGCTGGAAGTACGGTCGGCCAGCTGTGTCACGGGCAAGGGCGCAACAGCCACCTCAGCTGATGTCAAGTCAAGTTTATTTGTATAGCCCAATATCACAAATTATGAATTTGCCCCATTGGGCTTTACAATCTGTACAGGATATGACACCCTCTGTCCTTTACAAATGACCCTCGCATCGACTAAGGAAAAACTCCCCCAAAAAAAACCCTTTTAACAGGGAAAAAGAAATGGAAGAAACCTCAGGAAGAGCGACAGAGGAGGGATCCCTCTTCCAGGATGGACAGACGTGCAATAGATGCCATGTGTACAGAATAACAACAATGACAACACATTAACGCTACATATAAAATTGTATGGAAATGTCCAACTCAATAAAACTACAGCTAATATACAGTGTGTATATATAGAATTGTATGAGAGTGTCCAAGGGGATGAAGAGCATCATCAAGCTATCAGCAAAGGATGAGAAGCATGTCGTCCTCTCCACCACGCCAACCGGAAGAAGCCTGGGCAGCACGTCTTCCTCTCTCCACCACGCCAACCAGAAGAAGCCTGAACAGCACGTCTTCCTCTCTCCACCACGCCAACCAGAAGAAGCCTGAACAGCACGCCTTCCTCTCCACCACACCAAACAGGAGAAACCTCCGCAGGATGACCTCATCACCACCACGTCGCTCAGAACCAGAAGATGAAGCCTGACTGGTCTGCACAACCACTACTCCACCAGGTAGACTGGATCCATGGATACCTGTGAGATGAGAACGCACAGGGACTACGAGGCACAAAACTAATCTGCAGCATGTGTTAAAGGGAGGAAGAGTAAACACATCCTCTTCTCCACTACTCTAACAGATACAACCTGAGCAGCATCACCTCTTCTCCATCTCACCACCATCAGGACAGACGAAGCCTGGATGACACCACCTCCTTCTCAACAAGTAGCCTCAGCTCACGGACACCTGGGAGCTGAGAGCACAGGGACTCCAGGGAAGAAGATGAGTTAGTAAAATGACTTAATGGAGGCATCGAAATGAAGAAGAAGAGAAGCTCAGTGTGTCAGAGGAAGTCCCCCGGCAGTCTAGACCTATAGCAGCATAACTAAGGATTGATCCAAGGCAGCCTAAGTCAACCTTGGATCAGTCCTAACTATAAGCACTATCAAAAAGGAAAGTCTTAAGCCTACTCTTGAATAAGGGGATGGTGTCTGCCTCCTGGACTGAAAGAGGGAGTTGGTTCCACAGAAGAGGAGCTTGATAACTGAAAGCTCTAGCTCCCATTCTACTTTTATAAACCCTAGGAACCGCTAATAGTCCTGCATTCTGAGAGCGCAGAGTTCTAGCAGGATTATAAGGCACTATTAGCTCTTTAAGATAAGATGGTGCCTGACCATTCAGTGCCTTGTAGGTGAGGAGGAGGATTTTAAATTCTATTCTAGATTTTACAGGGAGCCAGTACAGAGAGGCTAACACTGGAGAAATATGGTCTCTTTTCCTGGTTCTGGTCAGAACACGTGCTGCAGCGTTCTGGACCAGCTGGAGAGTCCTGATAGACTTATTAGGGCAGCCTGATAATAACGAGTTACAATAGTCCAGCCTGGAAGTTACAAATGCATGGACTAATTTTTCTGCATCATTTTGGGAGAGAATATGCCTTATTTTTGCAATGTTGCGCAGATGAAAAAAAGTTGTTCTAGCTGTTTGTTTCATGTGGGTTAGGGTTAGGGTTAGGGTTAACCCTAACCCTAACCCACATGAAACAAACAGCACATGAAACAAAGGACACTTGAAGGACATATCTTGGTCAAAAATTACCCCTAGATTCCTTACAGTGGTGCTCGAGGCTGGTGCAAAGCCACCTAGAGTAAATAAGTCATTAGATAGGTTATTTCTGAGATTTTCAGGGCCAATTAGAATAACCTCAGTTTTATCTGAATTTAACAACAAGAAATTGTGCTTCATCCAAGTTTTTATATCCTGAAGACATGTTTGGAATTTAGCTAACTGGCTGGATTCGTCTGACTTAAATGACAAATATAGCTGAGTATCATCTGCATAACAGTGAAAGTTTATGGAGTGTTTCCTGATAACATTGCCTAAAGGAAGCATATATAAAGTAAATAGAATAGGCCCAAGCACAGAACCTTGAGGAACTCCATAACTGACTATGGACTGCATGGAGGACTCATCATTAATGTGAACAAACTGTGATCGATCCGATAAGTAGGATTTGAACCAGCTTAAAGCAGTTCCTCTGATGCCAATTAAATGTTCTAATCTCTGCAACAGGATATGGTGGTCAAGGAAGCACTTGTCTCTGCCGTAAGTAGTGCACAGACTGGATTTGGACTTGTATAAGTTTTCAGACAGATGTCATTGAATGCACTGTTCAGAAGGTCAGGTCAGTTGACACAAGTTCAATGTCTTTGAAAACATGAAACATACTGTGCAGTAGTTTTATATTTTTTCTACTTACTGAAACCAAACAGTTCTGCATGTTCAGCTTTCAGTGTTAACAGAACAGCATTTATGTTATTCATTCTGTGGCCAATAATGAGACAGGAAGAAAAGGAGTGGAGCTGTGCATAAAGTGCATTTACAAGATCTTAACAATGATTAAGGTAGAGCTTCAAAGTAAAACAGCTTTTTTCCCCACTTTTTTTAAGGAAAGCAAACGTTTTCAGTTTAAGCTTGCTTCTTGTAAGATGCTAAATAAAAGCATGGGTTGGACATCAGTCTGCTATGATTCTTGATAAAACTTGCAGAGTCTCTCCATATGATCTAAGTGTATCAGTTACAGAAACTCCTGGAGCTGGCAAGATGGCAACCTCTTCCAGCGAGAGCTCACGGGCCAGCTGAACCTCGGGGACTGACACAGTGCCTCCATGAAGACTGTGAGGTCCGTTCCTGTCCATCCCATAGTGTTCATAAACCTGAATGGAGGACAAGCATGATCAATCTTGTACTTAAAACTAGTCTGACATATCATTACACAAAATTTCTATAAAACTGAATAGGCAACATTTAATTTCTCACCAACTTGGTGACCAAAAATAAGTCTTAAATTAGTACAGTTATGCAGAGTTGTTATGTGCCGTAGAGTTTGTGGTGTGTGTGTGGGTGTCTTTCTGTTTGTTTGTTACAGGCGTGTGTGGCAGGTGTGTTCCCTGAATGGCCTCGCAGCTGGTGCCAATCAGGTGAAGGATAAAGGAGAGTGGACCAAGGCCGCCGTGGGGGGGAGTATGGACCGCTAGTGCTCCTCCTCGCCACCACATGTTTCAGTGTACCTCCTCGCATTTCGTTAGTGTAATATCAGTGTGTAGTGATATACCGTGTAGTGGCTAAAATCCGGTGTTTTCTGCATTTCTGTGTAGTGAATAAAACCTTTGGTTTATGTAAATCCTACCAGCGCTTCATTTATTTTTCCGTTTCTTCTCTTTTTCCTTCGGTATGTATTGTTTATTTAATCATTACGGTTACACAATAGAAACTACATGTCAGAGGTTGATCTCTGAAAGCTTTAACCTCTGAAGTAAAATAGTTTCTCCCATAATTCCTCTGGGGGAACAGACATTTAAAAAGTGTTAAAAGCTGATCTTTCTTTAATCTCAGTAGAATCCTCCATAGGGCCTTGTTCTCTGTATCTCCTCCAGAGTTGCTGTGGCGATTGATTCCTTTCACTTCTAAGACCATGAAAGTTCCAAGCATCCCTGAAAGAGTCAAGGCTTTGCTGGATTAGTGGAAGGAAGCTCCGGTGCAGTGCAAAAAGATGGATTCACTGTTCCCTGATCTTCCAGTGAAGTGAAGATCTGATAGAAGAGGTCCAGGGTATGTTCATACACATCTCTCCACATCCTTTCTATTCTGTGTTTAGGAAAAAAAAATGGACAAGGTGATAATTTATGTGTGACATATACTAAAGAAGTACATTCAACTGCTATGCTGCTTGTGTGAGCCCAGTTGCCAAACATATTCATTTACCGTTGATTGTGGACACTTCTGCCTGTGATGTGCGAATTCCTGTCGGTACCTCTGCTCCTGATCATGAATTCTCGCCCCCTTTATCACACCGTACCCTTGATGGCAGCCCGTACTGCTCAACAGCAGCGATAAAGCTCTGTAAGACTGTACTAGCTCTGCTATTGCCAGCTACAGTCAGGTCGACGACTAAACGACTGAATCCATCCACCCCACCATGGACAACAAATCTCCACCTGTCAGGCAATTGTGAACACAAAAAGGTACAACTTTATTGAAAAACAATTCTAATGACATCTATAGAAAGAGGCATTGTTTATCTGCTAGTATCACTGACCTGATGAGCTTATGATTGTCATCTATATGCCATAAAGAGTTTGGGCCAGGAACAGAATACTGCCGTCGTCTTAATACACGCAGTCTTAGACGCCTCATGTAGACTCCCTCTGCATCAACTCTGCGTAAAGACTCTTGCAGTCTTGAGATTGAGGGGAGGAAAATAAATTAATAACCATAAACTCAATGCCAACTTCATTAGAAACACCTGTTCAATATACTTGACCAGTACTGGAACAAAAATACATTTATTTTGAGGAAATGGTGGCGTCATAATAAAAGACAATATAATGATGTGTGTAAAACTACTACACTACAGAACCATCACAGGCTAAAAAATAATCAGAGTTCACTTAATTTTCTGAAAGAGAATAAACAAGTTGCAAACCATACTTCAGGATGGGATACTTTAATGCACGGCTTCAAGTAAACTGCAAATAAAATTACTGATGCATTGCAAATGGATACATGAATATTATCTTAAAATTAGCTAGGCTCACTAATTTACTTTGTAGTTCATATTTAAATAATAAATACATTAAAAATAAATTCAATTATACAACAGTTAGTTGCGACCAGGTAATTTGATTGGACAAGAGGCATTCCATCATCACTGGGACATGTAACAGTAAAATCACTTCTCTCACAGGTTTTCCAAATATAACCATTAATTAGCCAACTATTACACTCGCTATATTGTTGCAAAATGACGTTCACGCCGAGAGGATGGATATGATGACGTTTGTAGAGCTGTTGTAGGCTATAAAAGCAAAGCAAAGCTGTGATATCGTTTGAACTGAATTATCAATGGTCATTTGTTGAGGTAGGCTACTGATGAGGATGAGGGAGAGCGGAAGCTGTGTCCACATCCAGGTCAGCCGAACTGGACAAAGTTACAGTTGCAGATCAATAAGGCTACAAAGTAGCACTGTGATTGCCTAGTGTGTGTGCTGCGTTGCCTGGCAACAGACTAAGGGAACTGTTTTTTTCCGCGGAGCTATATAGCCTAACGTATCCTACTTATATTATTTATGTCATCACCGTTTATTAACATTTCCTTACTCAGCACTGCTAAAAGCTGTGGTTGAACTTTTGTATAAAAGCAATATCACGCGAGAGGTAGTGATGTTGTACTATCGTTAAATATTGCCCATATTATACTCAATTAGAACACGCACACCTCTTGCATTCAGATGACCACGCATTAGCTTGTAGCCGGTGTTTGGATGTCTTCTGTGGACTTCACTTACAATACCGTCCAACTCATCATTCACAGCTGAATACAGGTCTGTCTTCTCTGCACAAACAAAAAACATGGAGTGATTCACTAAATGTAATATCCTTTCTGAGTGGATGAGACTGGCAATTCATAAACTGAAAACTCATGAATTTAATGTAAATACCTTAAACCGTATTGTTGCATGTGCCTCCTGATGGTCCTCTTTGACACTCCGAGCATCGCTGCAATTTGACAGGCGGGTAATCCACGATGAACGTGATGTTCCAGAGCGGCCCTTGGTATGTCAAATGCCAAACGCCCTGGTCCCATCCTTTATTTTTAATATGCTGTATGTATAAGAATAAATCCTCAATGCAAGCTTGACTACGTTTATATAGAAAGACAATGAGTTATCTTGATGTGTAGAGTTTATTCTGAAGGACTAACCGGAAGTAGTGACATGCGTAAATATGCTGGTATGACAAAGTGCAGACCACAGTGCCCTTATAGATTTATTATCTTTGTTAATTGCAGGAGAAACACATATAAAAGCTAAAAGTACAGCTGGCAGCAGGTTGTATAATATGACTGTTGAAGTTAGTGACTCGTCCTCTACCAGCAGCACTAATGTTACCTACAGCAGAACATGACTGATATCTGTGCTCAATCTTTAGTCTTTATAAACTTTACTAACACTTTATTTATGAGATACTGATGAGTTGATAGAGTGACCTCTTTGTTAATGTGTTTTAAGAAGTAAAATCATTAATTTACCATGCAGGATTGGTGTTATGATATTGTTATTTTAGGTGACTGTCTCTTGGGATTGATTTGATCGATTTCCTGTTTCCTGACTGTAAAAAATAAATAAAGAATAAAAAATTAATAAAATAAATAAAAATAAATAGAGAAACTTCCACAGGTGATAAGCATTACGGAAGCCTATGATGAAGATGGATTCCACTCACAGTGCGGGCCACCATGCATCGTATGTGCTAGTAACCTCTCTATGGTGGCGGCCCCCAGCTGTGCAAAAAAGCACATGGGCTGAAGACCACCTCGTTTGTTCACCAGTATATAATCACAATGTTTGTTTTAAGTGTTCAGAGTATTGTGTAATCATTTATAATGAAGGGTCCCTCTCAGATGTTAAGGTTACATCTTACATGTCATCATTTGCATAGTTAATAGGGTAAATAAGAGGGGTACGGGTTGCATTTAGATTGAAAAGTGATTTCCATTTATATTATTAACAGGTGTTGTTTTAAATTGACAGTTTGTGTTTTTTAAGGGTATCCATTTTTTTACTTGATTCATGTTATTGGATGGCTATAGGGTCAATTTACGATTTAATGTTACTGATATGTGTTTTGAGATGTGTTAATGTTTCATCACAGTAATATTCCTGTAATGCTCGAGTAAGGTCTGTTTTACCTTCCCTCTTTGACGGTTGTCAGAAAATTAAAAAAAAAAGTAAACTTCTGTGTTTGGTATTGATCTTATGATCAATAAGAGGGGATTGTTATGGGTTTTTTTTTAATGTAGGAGTTCCTAGGGTTGGCTAGTGTCCTTTTTTTACAGCAGTAAATCCTTAATCATGTGACCTAATGACTCAAAATCAGTGCAGGATCACAGTACTCCCCTGGCTGGTTGAGATACACCTCTTTTTATTCCACTTTAACATTTCTGAGATTTTATCATAATTTTTTAATGTAAATATTAGCATTTTAGCTCAATAGCTTCCAGGTCATGTGACCAAATGACTCAAAATCAGTGCAGGATCACAGTACTACACTGGCTGGTTGAGATACACCTCTTTTTATTCCATTTTAACATTCCTGATCATCAATTTATTTCAATAGCCTCTAGATCATGTGACATAATGATTCAAAACTAGTAAAGATCACACTTACACGCCTTTCAATAACCCACATTTTATTTTGAAAACCGGATGTTGGTACACGCTGTAGCCTCCTAGCGCTGACGATCTCACCCGCAGCTGTCCATTTACCGTAAAGCCTATAACACAGGAGCACTTGAAATGTTGGTGCAGCTCGCTTGACTTCGCAAAAAGGAGAGACGGCTGGCTTGACCGCAGTACAGTGGTCTTGTTTGGCTTCAGGCTCAAAACTCACACTTTTACCAACTTTACGTACAAAGTTCACAGGACTTAAAAAAACACCTGATCTCACCTTGCCGTCTTCGAGTCCTAGACTCGTAGACTCGTAGGTATTACCTTTTACGCACAAACTCACAGGACTGAAATAAAATAAGAATAAAAATAAAAAATAAAAAATAAACACCTGTTCTAGTTTTGCCATCTTCGAGTCCCAGACTCGGTATTCAACACTTATTGTAGACAGACCCAGTACTATTCCACAATTATCTTAAGAGAAACAGAGGTGATTTAGTTTGTATTTTAAAATTAGTCGCACAATTACCTCTTTCTTAGGAGCAACAACACTGGACCTCAGAATCAGGAAGAGATGATAATAAATGTAATGGAATGTAAACCATCTCACCGGGTGTAGCTCTCGTGCAGATCGTAGCAGAGTCAGTCACAGGCCCCAGGACGCCGGGTCCTCGTCCTCGGATTTTTTTTTTTTGTAAAGCAAGAACGGGTTCGTCAACCCAGGTAAAAAAATCAGCCCCTCAACGACTCCGGGGTCTGGACGGGCTCTCGAACGATCCCAAAATTCTGACACCAAAACTGTGGTGGAAATTTTCTGTCAGGATGGTCTAATTTCCACAGGGTTCTTTAACCACACAAGAGTCCGGAAAATAATTTCACTGATTCCGTTGCCCAAAGAGTTACTGTCTGTCTGCAGAACAGAGATGAGAATTCAGACACACGGCACAGAGTGTTGTGAGTGAATGCCCATCCAGAATATCAGGAAAAACAATATTTATGCACTTCTGATACATACATGCTCACGTGAGTTCCTGCTGACAAGCAATACCGTCGTAGTGATAAACGAACATACTGTATGTTTTAATGTAGGCAGAGTCCACAAGTCAATCAGGCCTGATGGTGAGGAAAAGGCATACTGCACACACACTGTTCTCTAAACAAGATAACAATCTAGTGACATCATCATGAGTTCAGACATAACAGCTTCTGACACATTCTCCTAAATTCCATCACACAGCTTTCCCATACATAAATCAAGCTGAAAATGCCCCAAACACCTTTTCTCACCTTGAAAAGCTCAAAAAGACATAGAAAACAGATACATTGTGAATCTACATAACATAACCAAAAGTCATTATATTGTGTTGAAACATTATGTTTCTACTCAAATCTAACAAGAATAACCAATGTTTCGTGGAAAAAATGCTTCTGAATCGACAATACACATAAATCAGCTTTCCCATGCGTAAATCAAGCAATATTTTGTGGAAAAAATGCTTCTGAATGGACAATAGAGGTAAATCAGCTTTCCCATGCGTAAATCTTGCTGAAAATGCCCCAAACGCCTTTTCTCGCCTTGAAAAGCCCAAAAAGACATAGAAATCAGAGACATTGTGAATCTACATAACATAACCACACCTCATTATATCGCGTTGAATCATGATGTTTCTACTCAAATCTAACAAGAATAAGCAATATTTTGTGGAAAAAAAAGATCCAAAATGAAGAATACAGGTAAATCAGCTTTCCCCTGTGTAAATCATCCTGAAAATGCCTCAAACGCCTTTTCTCGCCTTGAAAAGCCCAAAAAGACACAGAAAACAGATACATTGTGAATCTACAGAACATAACCAAAACTCATTATATCGTGTTGAATCATGATGTTTCTACTCAAATCGAACAATAATAAGCAATATTTTGTGGAAAAATTGCTTCAAATTGAAGAAAACAGGTAAATCAGCTTTCCCATGTGTAAATCATGCTGAAACTGCCCCAAACGCCTTTTCTCGCCTTGAAAAGCCCAAAAAGACACAGAAAACAGATAGATTGTGAATCTACAGAACATAACCAAAACTCATTATATCGTGTTGAAACATCATGTTCCGACTCAATTCTAACAAGAATAAGCAATATTTTGAAGAAAAAATGCTTTTGAATGGACAAGAGAGGTAAATCAGCTTTCCCATGCGTAAATCATGCTGAAACTGCCCCAAACGCCTTTTCTCGCCTTGAAAAGCCCAAAAAGACACAGAAAACAGATAGATTGTGAATCTACAGAACATAACCAAAACTCATTATATCGTGTTGAAACATCATGTTCCGACTCAATTCTAACAAGAATAAGCAATATTTTGAAGAAAAAATGCTTTTGAATGGACAAGAAAGGTAAATCAGCTTTCCCATGCGTAAATCATGCTGAAACTGCCCCAAACGCCTTTTCTCGACTTGAAAAGCCCAAAAAGACACAGAAAACAGATACATTGTGAATCTACAGAACATAACCAAAACTCATTATATCGTGTTGAAACATCATGTTCCGACTCAATTCTAACAAGAATAATCAATATTTTGTGGAAAAATTGCTTCAAATTGAAGAAAACAGGTAAATCAGCTTTCCCATGCGTAAATCATGCTGAAACTGCCCCAAACGCCTTTTCTCGCCTTGAAAAGCCCAAAAAGACACAGAAAACAGATACATTGTGAATCTACAGAACATAACCAAAACTCATTATATTGTGTTGAAACATCATGTTCCGACTCAATTCTAACAAGAATAAGCAATATTTTGTGGAAAAATTGCTTCAAATTGAAGAAAACAGGTAAATCAGCTTTCCCATGCGTAAATCATGCTGAAACTGCCCCAAACGCCTTTTCTCGCCTTGAAAAGCCCAAAAAGACACAGAAAACAGATACATTTGTGAATCTACAGAACATAACCAAAACTCATTATATTGTGTTGAAACATCATGTTCCGACTCAATTCTAACAAGAATAAGCAATATTTTGTGGAAAAATTGCTTCAAATTGAAGAAAACAGGTAAATCAGCTTTCCCATGCGTAAATCATGCTGAAACTGCCCCAAACGCCTTTTCTCGCCTTGAAAAGCCCAAAAAGACACAGAAAACAGATACATTGTGAATCTACAGAACATAACCAAAACTCATTATATTGTGTTGAAACATCATGTTCCGACTCAATTCTAACAAGAATAAGCAATATTTTGTGGAAAAATTGCTTCAAATTGAAGAAAACAGGTAAATCAGCTTTCCCATGCGTAAATCATGCTGAAACTGCCCCAAACGCCTTTTCTCGCCTTGAAAAGCCCAAAAGACACAGAAAACAGATACATTGTGAATCTACAGAACATAACCAAAACTCATTATATTGTGTTGAAACATCATGTTCCGACTCAATTCTAACAAGAATAAGCAATATTTTGTGGAAAAATTGCTTCAAATTGAAGAAAACAGGTAAATCAGCTTTCCCATGTGTAAATCATGCTGAAACTGCCACAAACGCCTTTTCTCGCCTTGAAAAGCCCAAAAAGACACAGAAAACAGATACATTGTGAATCTACAGAACATAACCAAAACTCTCTATATCGCGTTGAAACATCAAGTTTCCACTCAATTCTAACAAGAATAAGCAATATTTTGAAGAAAAAATGCTTCTGAATGGACAAGAGAGGTAAATCAGCTTTCCCATGCGTAAATCATGCTGAAAGTGCCCTAAACGCCTTTTCTCGCCCTGAAAAGCCCAAAAAGACACAGAAAACAGATACATTGTGAATCTACAGAACATAACCAAAACTCATTATATCGTGTTGAAACATCATGTTCCGACTCAATTCTAACAAGAATAAGCAATATTTTGTGGAAAAATTGCTTCTGAATGGACAAGAGAGGTAAATCTGCTTTCCCATGCGTAAATCATGCTGAAAGTGCCCCAAACGCCTTTTCTCGCCTTGAAAAGCCCAAAAAGACACAGAAAACAGATACATTGTGAATCTACAGAACATAACCAAAACTCATTATATCGTGTTGAAACATCATGTTCCGACTCAATTCTAACAAGAATAAGCAATATTTTGTGGAAAAATTGCTTCAAATTGAAGAAAACAGGTAAATCAGCTTTCCCATGTGTAAATCATGCTGAAACTGCCACAAACGCCTTTTCTACTCGCCTTGAAAGCCCAAAAGACACATAAAACAGATACATTGTGAATCTACAGAACATAACCAAAACTCATTATATCGTGTTGAAACATCATGTTCCGACTCAATTCTAACAAGAATAAGCAATATTTTGAAGAAAAAATGCTTCTGAATGGACAAGAGAGGTAAATCAGCTTTCCATGCGTAAATCATGCTGAAACTGCCCCAAACGCCTTTTCTCGCCTTGAAAAGCCCAAAAAGACACAGAAAACAGATACATTGTGAATCTACAGAACATAACCAAAACTCATTATATCGTGTTGAAACATCATGTTTCCACTCAATTCTAACAAGAATAAGCAATATTTTGAAGAAAAAATGCTTCTGAATGGACAAGAGAGGTAAATCAGCTTTCCCATGCGTAAATCATGCTGAAACTGCCCCAAACGCCTTTTCTCGCCTTGAAAAGCCCAAAAAGACACAGAAAACAGATACATTGTGAATCTACAGAACATAACCAAAACTCTCTATATCGTGTTGAAACATCAAGTTTCCACTCAATTCTAACAAGAATAAGCAATATTTTGAAGAAAAAATGCTTCTGAATGGACAAGAGAGGTAAATCAGCTTTCCCATGCGTAAATCTTGCTGAAAATGCCCCAAACGCCTTTTCTCGCCTTGAAAAGCCCAAAAAGACATAGAAATCAGAGACATTGTGAATCTACATAACATAACCACACCTCATTATATCGCGTTGAATCATGATGTTTCTACTCAAATCTAACAAGAATAAGCAATATTTTGTGGAAAAAAAAGATCCAAAATGAAGAATACAGGTAAATCAGCTTTCCCCTGTGTAAATCATCCTGAAAATGCCTCAAACGCCTTTTCTCGCCTTGAAAAGCCCAAAAAGACATAGAAAACAGATACATTGTGAATCTACATAACATAACCAAAAGTCATTATATTGTGTTGAAACATTATGTTTCTACTCAAATCTAACAAGAATAACCAATGTTTCGTGGAAAAAATGCTTCTGAATCGACAATACACATAAATCAGCTTTCCCATGCGTAAATCAAGCAATATTTTGTGGAAAAAATGCTTCTGAATGGACAATAGAGGTAAATCATGCTTTTTTACTGA
>CM056572.1:10298515-10334515 GCA_029721515.1 Synanceia verrucosa
TTCACCATCTGTTCAGTTGGTGACTTGGCACGTCACATGTAGCAGGGAGCGCTTTTACCTCCTCCTGATATTGTGGATCTCCAGGTGGTGGGTCAGTTGGAGCTGGTACTTTTGCAGTAGGACGTGTAGATTCATGTTGCTCTTTCTGCAACCTTCACTGCTGTGTGTGTCGTGAGGAGGATCTGGAACGGGCCTTGCCAGCGTCTGTGTTTCCATCTTTTCATTCTGATGTCTTTCATGACCACGTAGTCTCCTGGTTGGAGCCGATGCAGTGGACCTTGAGCTTGACCAGGGAGTGCAGCAGACACTTGTTGTCTCAGTGATGACACCCCTTTATTAACATCATTGCTCGTCTTCAGATCCTGGTGGTGGGTTGGACAACAGTCCCTCAATTTCAGCTGAACACTGGACTTCTTTTATAGTTGAAATCAATCTGACCCCTTTTGAGGTACACTGGTTAAACTGGCTGTCTGTATCCTGGATGTCTCATTTCCACCTTCCTCCAGTGTGTCTGCAAAATACAATAATGCAAAACAACACAACAAGCAACAATAGCAAACATAGATAAAACAATCCATTAAGTGTTATTTTACTCAAGACTTCCTGCTCTAATTTCAAAATAAAAGCCTTTCAGTGTTTTTGCCTGTTGATAGAACTGTGTTTATTAACATGAGACCTTTATTTTGACATACAGTATGTATAAGAATAAATACTCAGTGTAAGCTTGACTAGCTTTATGTAGAAAGACCGATGTATAGAGTTTATTCTGAAGAACCAACTGGACTGATATCTGCGTTCAATCTTCAGTCTTTTATAAACTTCACTAACATCCCACCTGTGAGACACTAATGAGTCTATATAGTGACCTTGATGCTTTCAACACTACAGTTGTATATCAGAAATATTTAGCCTTGTTATACTTAAAATATATGGCTAGCTCAAAGTCATTACCAAAAACCAATAATAACCATAACGCTAATGTGGCCCTCGATGAAATGGAGTTTGATACTCCTGTTCTAGTGGATATGGAGGCTTTAGCACACTGACTCAGGCGGTACCTCGTGTCCTCTATCCAATCGGAGGGTCTCACACCCTTACCCGAATGTTGTCGTCGTCATCCTCTGTTGTCACTCTTTTGTATGGAGAGATGCTACCAGTACAGTTAGTGCACCATAGTATTGACACATGATCAAGTTTTGTGAGGTCTAGAGGCGTCCCCCTGAGACCCACTATTGCAGGACCCTCTAGCGTGTCCTGTGCAAAGCTTGAACAGTGAAAACCCTATACTGTTGTTGGTGGAAGCTCTGATAGACATCAAAGCAATAAGCAAGGCCTCAACTGAGATTAATTTGGAATCTACGTAGATTTTTGCCAGTGTTACTCTTTCAACGTGACCTTGGGCGGGCCACACCGAGGGAGATAGTGATTCATAAAAACCTTACAAACTGCACATAATGTGCTGATTAACCAAAAAGAGTCAGTTCACTGTAAGAAATGATTCTGTGGTCATGTAGATCTGAATTAACGTATTAGGTAAAATACATTCAATATGATTGTGATTTTGATTTTGAAGCAGATATTTGCCGTGTACATGGATGTGGAGCAACGCGTCTAAAGCACAAAAATGAGTTGCTAATAAAATTCTTATTTGAGTATTTCTTAAATTCTGTACTTTCTGGGCCATAGGCTGAATATTCTTAAAAAGGAAAAGAATATTTAGACTAAATTCAGTGCATTTACTACATTCAAATCAATGTGCAGATTAATGTAGATGACTATTACACAATTATATGTCACTGACACATAGAATTAATTCTATTAGTAGTATTTCCACATTAGGAAGTTTATCTTTTTCAAATCAACTCAATATTCTTGTTTAGGTTATAATCAATTATGTACTGTTTTCTATTTGAGTCTACTCAATGGATAACTATTAAGGGCATCATTTAATTAATATTTACTTAATACTGAACCTTGTGAAATCTAATGAGCAATACTGCTTGTCTGTTACCTCATTTTTATTGAGTAAATATGTTATGTTGGTCATGTCAAGTTAAGTTTTTGGTTCAGTTTGTCATATTGTCCTGTTATTTCCTGTTTTATTTTGTATTAATTGTCTTCCCTTGTGTTTCAGCTTCTCGTTTCCTGCCCCTGTGTTTCCTGTGTCTGTTGATTGTCTGCCCCGCCCTGATTGTTTCCAGCTGTTACCCATTACCTCGTGTATTTATGTCTGCGTCTTCCCCAGTCATGTGCCAGTACGTCTTGTGAATTCCCCAAGCTACCAGCCATTAAGTCAAGTGTTTCGCCGTCAGGTTGTGTCGTATCAGTTTCTGTCATTGTGTCGAGTTTTGTCCAGTCTAGTCTTAGTGTTTTGTCTGTTTTGTAACATCTGTGTTATCAACCAGTTTAGAGCCTTTTTTCCCTCACTGTTAGTGAGCGTTTTATGTTTTGTCTTTTTCTTTAAGTTATTGTTTTCCTCATTGTGTGAGCGCCTTTAGTTAGCATTTTCCCTGGAATCCTTAGTTTGTTTCATTAACTGCCTAGTGTGTTTTCAGTCTGAGTTTTTAGTTTCCTCTCGAATTAGCATCAGTGCCTGAGTTGTTTTGTTAAATTTTGTTTGTGAACATTTTTTGGTATTAAATCACCTTTATCTTACTTCTGTCGTGTTGAGTCGTGCATTTGGGTTCAGTCTTTTCGTGCCACGTTCTTACAGAACGTACTGGCCATAACATGAACCCAGCCGACTCTAGCCAGTTAAAGGAGCTGGTAAGCTCACACAGTGACAGAATCTTGAGGCAGGAGGAGCAGGCAGTTGCCTTGGGTCGAGACTTAGCCACGTTATCGTCTCGCCAGGATGAGTTTAGGCGATCCATGACTGCACAAGTTGACTCGTTAGCTCATCACATGCAGGACCTGCTAGCTCACCTGCATAAGCAGTCAGCCGCGTCTCCCACGGTTCCTGAAGGCAGCAGCTCCAGCCAGCCGCTGGTGACACAGACAATGTTCGTTCCTGCGCCACCGCGTCTTGCTCCCCCTGATAAGTTTGCCGGCCAGTCAGAGTTATGTCGCCCTTTTTTAGTGCAATGTGAACTGCATTTCCGCATGAACCCTACCGCGTTTCCCACTCCTCAATCTCGAGTGGCATTTATTACCTCACATCTGACGGGTAAAGCGGCGGCATGGGCTACTGCTGAATGGTCGCGGGACTCCCCAATATGTTCATCCCCGGAGGACTTTGTGACTGAGTCTGGCCGGGTTTTTGATCAGTCTCGCCCGGCGGCAGGCCGCCGCATGTTAAAGAGACTTTGTCAAGGCAACCGCCGGTAGCTGATTACGCCATCGAAGTTCTCGGCCGTTGGCCAGGGACAGTGGTTTAGGAGAACCAGCGTTAGTTGATGCCTTTTTGGACGGTTTAAGTGACACTATTCATGACCAGATGGGTCCACAGGAGTTGCCCGACAGTTTGGAGGCGGTCATCGAGGCGGCTATCCGCACCGATCTCTGGGTTCGGGATCGTCGTTTCCGACGGCGAGGAGGAACCGGGCGAGGATGCGAGGCGACCAGAGGACCAGAGATGGCTCCAGTGGCTGAGGGATCCGTGGACGAAGGGCTCTCCCGGCTCTTAAGGAGGAACCCATGCAGGTCGGGCAGGACGAGGATTTCCCCGAGAGCGCCAGCGGCGATTACAGCAGGGGTTATGTTTCTACTGCGGAGGAGCAGGACATCGCCTCGTCACCTGCCCATTAAAGGAGCAGGCTCATCAGAAGACCGGAGGGGGTCTGGTGAGTCAGTTCGCTGCTGCAGAAACCCCCCCGAGACATCTGACACAGGTAACTTGTACTGTCAATAACTTTGAGAGAACTTATGAAGTACTAATTGACTCAGGAGCAGACGGGAGTCTAATGGACTGGAAGGTGGTTCGGGAGTTGGGACTACAGACAGAGCCTTTATCTCAGCCTCTGGCTGCCAGGGCTCTGAACGGTAGGGAAATTTTTAAGATCACTCACCACACCGAACCAGTGACAATAACCATAGGGAAGCACAGCGAGAGACTCAGTTTCCAGGTTTATGAGTCGGTACATCATGTCATTGTTTTAGGTTTTCCATGGTTATGTAAACATTGTCCACGTATTAATTGGGGAACAGGGGAGATTGAGGGATGGTCTGAGGACTGTTCGGGGAGGTGTTTTGAGAGGGAGGAACTGGTAACCATGGGAGGGTTGAGAGCTGATCCAGATCAACCAGATATTTCTTCTTCTCTGCACCAGATTGACTTGTCCTTGGTACCTCAATGCTATCATGACCTAGCTTTGGTTTTTAGCAAAGCTAAAGCAACCTCCTTGCCCCCTCACAGAGATTATGACTGTGCCATTGAGCTGAGAGAGGGAGCGCCCTGCCCAAGGGCCGGCTTTATGCCATCTCGGGGCCAGAAAGGCAGGCGATGGACAATTATATACAGTCTTCTCTTGAAGCAGGCATCATCCGGCCGTCATCATCACCCCTTGGAGCAGGATTCTTCTTTGTGGACAAGAAAGATGGCTCTCTGAGACCATGTATCGACTATGCACCACTGAATGAGATAACCATAAAAAACAGGTACCCCCTCCCTCTCATGACATCAGCTTTCGAGCTATTGCAGGATGCACAAGTATTCACCAAGCTGGACTTACGCAATGCATACCACCTGGTTCGAATAAGGGAGGGGGATGAATGGAAGACGGGGTTTAATACACCGTCGGGACATTATGAATACCTTGTCATGCCGTTTGGACTGTCTAATGCACCAGGTGTGTTCCAGAATCTAGTCAATGATGTGCTCAGGGAATACTTAAACAGATTTGTCTTTGTATACATTGATGATATTTTGATTTTCTCTCCCAGTCTTGAAAGTCATGTGTGTCATGTGCGACAAGTGTTAACCAAGTTGCTGGAAAACCAGCTTTTTGTGAAAGCGGAGAAATGTGAATTTCATGCCAGATCCGTGTCTTTCCTGGGCTTTATCATAGCCCTGGGTCGATACAAATGGATCCGGCTAAAGTGAAAGCGGTTGCAGAGTGGCCAGTTCCGAATAACCGCAAGAAAGTGCAGCAATTCCTTGGGTTTGCTAACTTTTACCGTCGGTTCATTCGGAACTATAGCGCAATTGCAGCGCCTCTGCATACATTAACCTCTGCCAAGTCTCCTTTTCAGTGGTGCCCTGCAGCGGACGCTGCGTTCAAGCAGCTCAAGCAGAGGTTCACCACAGCTCCCATTCTCGTCATGCCCGACCCAACCAAGCAGTTCCTGGTGGAAGTAGATGCTTCGGACATAGGCATAGGAGCAGTGCTCTCCCAGAGATCGTCTACGGACGGCAAGATGCATCCCTGTGCCTTTTTGTCCAGGAAACTGTCTAAGGCGGAAAGAAATTACGACGTGGGCAACAGGGAGCTGCTGGCGGTAAAGGTGGCCTTAGAGGAGTGGCGTCACTGGTTGGAGGGGGCTCAAGAGCCTTTTGTGGTTTGGACAGATCATAAGAATTTGGAGTATATTCGTCATGCCAAACGTTTGAATTCACGTCAAGCCCGCTGGTCTTTGTTTTTTAACTGGTTCAACTTCACTCTCTCTTACAGGCCTGGTTCACAGAATGTGAAGCCGGACGCCCTCTCGCGGCTATATGATCCAGAGCCTGTGACCAGGGAACCGGAGCCCATCCTGCCGTGTGATGTTGTGGTAGGAGCGGTAACCTGGCCAATAGTAAACAGGGTTAAACAAGCCAACGGGGAAAACATCGCACAGCTCACACATCTCGCCTAACCTGTCATCGTGGAGTAAAACGCACCTTGTTCTTTTTACGCCAACAGTTCTGGTGGCCCGCTATGGACTCGATGGTCAAGGAATACGTGGAAGCCTGCCCTGTGTGTGCCCGCAATAAAACATCGGTGCAGGCTAAGGCTGGACTCCTTCAGCCCCTCCCCATTCCCAGCCGGCCATGGGCGGAAATAGCGCTGGACTTCGTCACGGGTCTGCCTACGTCATGTGGCAATACTACTGTATTAACTGTGGTGGATCGATTCTCTAAGATGACACATTTTATTGCGTTACCAAAGCTGCCCTCTGCTAAGGAGACAGCGGAGGTCATGTTCAGTCGAAGTTTTCTGTATTCATGGATTTCCTAAGGACATTGTTTCAGATCGTGGACCACAGTTTGTATCCAGGTTTTGGCGAGAGCTTTGTGAGCTGATCGGGCAACGGTGAGCCTGTCATCAGGATACCATCCACAGTCCAATGGCCAAACCGAGCGACTAAACCAAGTGTTGGGGACCTGTCTGCGATGTCTTATCACTCAGAATCCAGCCTCATGGAGCAGACTACTTCCATGGGTTGAGTACGCGTACAACTCCCTTCCATCTGCGGCCACTGGACTCTCCCCGTTTCATGTTGTATATGGTTATCAGCCCCCCGTCTTTCCAGATGTGGAAAGAGAGGTCCGGGTCCCGTCAGCTCACGCCCTGGTTCGGAGAGCCCATAAGGTCTGGGAGGCCACCCGTCGTGTTCTCCAGCGCAGTGCGGCGCGGATGAAGAAAGCGGCTGATCGACGCCGCCGTCCAGCACCCGAATACCAGACGGGTCAACGTGGTGTGGCTGTCAACACAAGATCTTCCCGCGGGCCACGACTAAGAAGCTTGCCCCTCGTTTTATTGGACCTTACCCCATCTCCAAGGTGGTGAATCCAGCAGCGGTGCGACTACGCCTGCCTCGCTCCCTCAAGGTCCACCCAACTTTCCATGTCAGCAAAATAAAGCCAGAAAGGATCAGCCCATTGGTTCCCGCTTCCCGACCCCCACCTCCCCCCCGTATCATTGATGGGGGACCAGCATATACTGTCCATAGGCTCCTGGCGGTACGGAATAGGGGGCGAGGAAGACAGTTTTTGGTGGACTGGGAGGGGTATGGTCCTGAAGAGAGGGAATGGATTCCGGCATCCCACATTCTAGACAAAACTCTCATTCAGGATTTTTACCATCGCCACCCTGAGATCCCTGGGCCGTCAGGAGACGACCCTTAAGGAGGGGGTACTGTTATGTTGGTCATGTCAAGTTAAGTTTTTGGTTCAGTTTGTCATATTGTCCTGTTATTTCCTGTTTTATTTTGTATTAATTGTCTTCCCTTGTGTTTCAGCTTCTCGTTTCCTGCCCCTGTGTTTCCTGTGTCTGTTGATTGTCTGCCCCGCCTGATTGTTTCCAGCTGTTACCCATTACCTCGTGTATTTATGTCTGCGTCTTCCCCAGTCATGTGCCAGTACGTCTTGTGAATTCCCCAAGCTACCAGCCATTAAGTGTTTCGCCGTCAGGTTGTGTCGTATCAGTTTCTGTCATTGTGTCGAGTTTTGTCCAATCTAGTCTTAGTGTTTTGTCTGTTTTGTAACATCTGTGTTATCAACCAGTTTAGAGCCTTTTTTCCCTCACTGTTAGTGAGCGTTTTATGTTTTGTCTTTTTCTTTAAGTTATTGTTTTCCTCATTGTGTGAGCGCCTTTAGTTAGCATTTTCCCTAGAATCCTTAGTTTGTTTCATTAACTGCCTAGTGTGTTTTCAGTCTGAGTTTTTAGTTTCCTCTCGAATTAGCATCAGTGCCTGAGTTGTTTTGTTAAATTTTGTTTGTGAACATTTTTTGGTATTAAATCACCTTTATCTTACTTCTGTCGTGTTGAGTCGTGCATTTGGGTTCAGTCTTTTCGTGCCACGTTCTTACAAAATATTGTGTATCTTTTCTTACAGTGTGCACATATTAAGTCTACAATCTGTCCCTGAGCTGTTTTAAGTGCTTCAGTCAATGTTTTCAGTCCTGCTCTCTGTGCTGAGGGTGAAGTCTGTAGTCTGTCAGAGGTCACAGTCACATACAGTAGTCATTTCCTGTTTGGTACTCAAATACAGCATATCCTGTCTGTAGTCCATTTTGTGGGTGCCATAAACAGCAACCATCAGTAAATACAGTTCTTGTGTCTGGATGATTAAAAGCTCATTCTGTAAATCAGCTCTCAGTTTAATGTGATGTTATGTGTTGTCAGTACAGTCACTGACTGATACATGACTATGTGTTCTGTTTTTGTGATGGCTTTTGCTTCTTCAGCATGTCGTGTGCATGGTGGTTATCTGTTTTCTACAGTGTCTGATTTGAATTGTAGTACATCAGTACCTGCCTCTCTCCCTTTTTCCTGCAGCCCTTTTTCAGAAACATCTGAATGGAATGTTGCTGAATAGTCGAGTGTATCTGTACTGTTGACCTCTGAATGTGAATGAGAACACATCTCTAATCTCAGGTTCGAGTGGGAGACAGAAAAATGCTTTTGCTTATTATCACCGATCAAGGTCAGTTTATTTATAATTAATTAAAACAAACAGCCAGTGATTTAGACTGAAGTAGAGCACATAAAGTCAGAAAAATGTTTAACATACCATTATAGATTCATATTCACTTTAGCATTTCCCCTTTTGACATGGTTTCTTCATATCAATCAACAGAAGTAGGAAATGTAAATCCTGCATTGTGCAGCATCCATCAGGCTGTAACCAGCTTTGCAGACCCCCAAACTGCAAGTGACCACCACCTTTAGGTACGGCACAACCAGGTGGGAGACAGTGTGGTGTCCCTTTTGGAGACCTAAATCACAGGTGTAAGCAGTTCTTCATTGCGTGTTCAGTAGCATCCTGTATGTCAGCGACTATGTGTAAGCTGGTCTTCATTGCAAGTATCAGCAGCAAGCGATTCTTCATTGCACAGGCATGTGGAAATGATAACAATGCAATAGTGATTGATTTCATTTAATATAGACAGAAGCTAAAACTTTTTTTTTTGTTTTTTCTAGCTCAGCTGATAGCATATCAGAGGCCTTAAGTTTGACCAATCAGAGGTATCTGTGCTGGCAAATGCTGACCTGTGGTTCCTGTTTGCCGTCTAGTTTTGCTCGCAATTGGGCCTGAAGGTGGGCCATCAAATCTATCAATAGACGGACATTGTCCTCATTAGATATAGGAGAAAATGCACTGAGTGTTTGTTCATGAGAAAGAGGAGGATGGCTAGGTGTGGAGTGTGTTATCTTGTGTTCATGGCTATGTGAATGAAAATGTAGAAAATGTGTAAGTTAACCCTTCTCTCATACCATTAGTTTGTTTAGGGTCTAAGTTATTCTTCCCTTGTATAGAAGTCTGAATTTGACTGATTTCTTATGAGGGTAGTTTAAAAGTCTGTGACCGCTTATGCTTCCTTTCTGTATTTTTATTATTTCTAGGTCGTTCTGTCTGTCCCTCTGTGTCTGTGTTCATCAGAGTCATCTGTCTGAGTCTTGTATCAACTTATACTTAAACTCTCTCAAAGTTAGCAGAGCATCATCCCCTGGAAATCAACTATTTTAAAAAAAAAATCTGTTTCAATTTATCCACTTATTTCCTGTTTTTCTTATGGTATTTGGGATTAATGCCTCCTAAATACACACAAAACTACTCCTTCTCACAAATTTTGAACTCGCCTGCTCCTTTAATTGCCATAATTTATGGACTTACTTCAGTTGTACATAAAAACACACACACACAATTTCAAGTGTATGGACGCAATGCCCTGTTAGGAGACCTAGTCAGCAAGCTTCTACAGAAAGTCCTGGTGACTATACTGCAGCTGACTACTGGGGGTCCTAACCCAGTCTCACTAACAGCTTTAATACACCTCAAATTATGCACCAAAACCACCCCAAAAGTAATACTCACACTCAGTCTTCAGAGTTTTGTTTCACCAGCCTCCTTTTCTTTTAACTCTTGAAGAAAGACCCAGCCCACATAATTTAAACCCAACACATGTATTTTATTCTCTTTTCCTTCTTTTCTGCGCATGATATTCTTAGGTGAGGACTTCAACCTCCCTTCCTCATTTCTCTTATTTCTCGAATTTCTCTTTTACCATTAATATAACATGTATTGACTCACTTTAGACTAAACATCACCTACACCAGACATTGTTTTAGTTATAATCAATATGCACAATTCTATTGAAAAGGTTTGTGCTTACCTTTTGAGCTTTTCAGGCGCCTGTGATGTCTGGGTAGATGAGGGTAACGTTGTGATACTCCGGACTCCTTTAACCTTTGGATTCATTTTTGTACTCAAAGCAGCTTTACTTTACCCTTCTTAAGTTCCCTTTAAGTTGTAACAACTTATTTCTACTAAATGTTCACTCAACATTGAAGATACCACACACTATCTTACCCATATTTTCTCTTCATGGCCTCCACAATAGGGCCAGCTGGTGCTTTTTTTTTTTTTAACTTTACTTTTATAAAAAAAAAAATATATATATATATATATATATATATATATATATATATTTTATTTTATTTTATTTTTACTTTTTCAGAGCTCTTATCTCAATGCTACAGCTTCTTTTACCAGAGTCCCTGACTCGGTCTGTCCCTGACAGAAAACTGTGTTCTTGCTTTGGCTTCAGGCCGAAAAGCTCACACTTTTACGCGCAAAACTCACAGAAATAAGAAAATAAAAAGAACAAAGAAAATGAAACACCTGTTCTTGTTTTGCCGTCTTCGAGTCCTGGACTCGGTATTCAACACTTATTGTAGATAAACGCAATTCTATTCCACAATAATCTTAAGAGAAACAGAGGTGATTTAGTTTGTATTTTAAAATTAGTCCCACAATTACCTCTTTCTTAGGAGCAACAACACTGGACCTCAGAATCAGGAAGAGATGATAATAAATGGAATGTAAACCATCTCACCGGGTGTAGCTCTCGTGCAGATCGGAGCAGAGACAGTCACAGGCCCCAGGACGCCGGGTCCTCGTCCTCGGATTGTTTTAAGAGGAGAGAACAGGTTCGTCAACCCAGGTCAAAAAAATCAGCCCCTCAACGACCCGGGGGTCCGGACGGACTCTCGAACGATCCCACTTCTGACACCAAAACTGTTGTGGAAATTCTCTGTCAGGATGGTCTAATTTCCACAGGGTTCTTTAACTACACGAGAGTCCAGTAAATAATTTCACTGATTCTGTTGCCCAAAGAGTTGCTTTTAATATCTGTCTGCAGAACAGAGATGAGATTTCAGACACACAGCAAGTGTGAGTGGAAGCCCATGCAGAGTAACAGAAGAGGGTGTATTTAACAGCCACAGTAATCAGGAGACACAGACACGTTGTCAAGGACTTCAACACAGAATGAGTTGGCAGCGCCAAGTCCTGGGCTTATCAGTCCAGGGCAGAGTGACATAATGTGCCGTTGTCTTCAGAAATGCATACTTTGATTGTATCAGCATGAGTTCACACATGACAACTTATACAATCAGGCATGAGTTCATACATAACAGCTCCTGACACATTCTGCTAAATTTCCATCACAGTGGTCACACCAGATACTGACTGGTTTTCTGAGTCCCCAGACCCCCCAATAAAACAAAACTGCACCTTTCAGAGTGGCCTTTTATTGTGGGCAGTCTAAGGCACACCTGTGCACTAATCATGGTGTGTAATCAGCATCTTGATATGGCACACCTGTGAGGTGGGATGGATTATCTCAGCAAAGAGAAGTGCTCACTATCACAGATTTAGACTGGTTTGTGAACAATATTTGAGAGAAATGGTGATATTGTGTTTGTGGAAAACATTTCAGATCTTTGAGTTCATCTCATAAAAAATGGGAGCAAAAACAAAAATGTTGCGTTTATATTTTTGTTGAGTGTAGTTATATAACATTTTAGAGGAGACTCCCCAGGCCATGTTTTGAATGCAACAATCAATTTTTAGACTTTGGATTATTTTGCATTCATAATGTCTTCCTTTCAACCTAGTCGATCGTAAATCTATAGATTTTTCACCACAAAGTCACCACAAGTTGGCATTATTTAATTTGTTTGTGTGAGTAAGTTTATGGTTTCATAGTCCTCTTTTGTTTTACATTTTGACTCTTTGAGTGCCATTGATGTATTTCAATGTCATTTAAAATCCAATGCTTGAGTGCCATCAATGTAATAATACGTCAAAGTGGTTTTTCGGCAGCGGGTCGCCGATTGCAGTCTCCCACAGCCTGTGTGTAATGTTGGGGCTTCTGGGAGATGTAGTTGGACCATAAGTAGACAGAATACACCACAGAGACAAAAACAGGAAGTGGAGACGATCGAGATTAGAGAACAAAATAAACAGAATCTGGACAAAAAGTGGTGATTTTGGTGAAAGTGTCCTCTACTCTACCTCTGATAAAACAAGAATGGAACAAGGTAAAAACAAACATTTTTTTCATGATGAAACAGAGAGTCTCTTCTTTCATTTGAGCTATTCTGTGTTTTCAGAGACATAGTACAAAATATTCTGTGGGTCTAAAATATGACTCAAAATGGACAAAAACACTGGCACAAGGCACTTTCTGTTTTACAAAATAGGTGACTCTCAATGAGTTAATATCTCAATTTCAGAAAAAAAGGAGCCATAGCCATAATAATGTATGGAATTGGAAGTGTCATGGTGATATTTAGAATTTTTCACCATATTCACCTCGGGAGTCTCTCCTTTAGTACCATATCAGATTAAATCCTCACAGCACTGGACACATGGCTGCTCTGTTCACTCAGGTGTTTTTATTCATGTTGCTTGATTAGACCTCTTCTCAGGACAGAGTGTGTGTGCACAGACTGTGTTTGACATTCCCATTACTCTGTTAGGCTTTTGCAACCACATCTTTAAATTTTACATTTGTACATATACATTTCTAACTGTTTGGAATTAGGAGGCCTTTGCAAACTCTTTCAGATCACTACCTAAATCCATCCTATGTAGTAGACTAGACGAATGCATCAAGATACATTAGTTTTCATTTTTATTTTTTTTTTAATTTTTTCTTTCTTGTTTCCTTTTTTCTTTGTTATCTTTTTTTCATGAAAAAAAGGAAAAAAATGAAAAAAGAAAGAGAAAAAAGGAAAAAAAAAAAGAAAAAAAAATACATTAGCTTAAAAAAAGTACATAATGCACTTGCGGTTGCTCAGGTAACCAAATATGCAAATGAGGACAGAAGTTCCGGAATGGAAAAGAATAAAAAAGAACAGATCAGAATGGAACACACTAAACACTTAACTGTCTGTCAGTAAACATTCTGCTCATTTCACCTCTGGAGTTCACTGTGAAAACATCTAGTTTCCTCTGTGAAAAACGAAGGCAAAACTTTTCAGCTCGCTCATCCATCAGTCCATCAGTTATCTGCAGTAAGTAAGTTCACAATTACACAAATACTTAGAGATTATAGCTGAGTAAAACACTCATTAACCAGCAATTATAATTATTTCCAAAACACCTTTCACCAATGGTCTGTTAGCTGTCAATACAACACTTTTCTACAAAATTTCTCACACTTTAAAGTACTTCAAGTTAAGTTTAAAGCAGAGACCTGCTCCATTTTAAGTTCATATTGTCTCATATATTATATTATTGGATTATTATTTCTGATACATCAACATGCAAGCTGTATTTAAATGCTGTGTTATGTGGTGAATCCAGTTTTCCCGTTTTTGATTATTTTATTTATACTTTTGGATTATTCAGTCTTTAAAAAACAAAACACACCAGAAAGTTCATTAAAAATGTTTATCTTCAAAGTTAGGAGGAACTATAGCTGTCAAAAATTCTCCAGTATTTTCCTTTAATTAAATCCATTATTGTTCGTCACAGGTGCCATAACTTTCAGAAAAAATGAAGTTATTACTCCGCAGTAATCAGATGGATGACAACATGTCTGCCGATGACATGGACCTTCTTACAGGTCTTCTGGATGAATCTGAGCAAAGATTATTGTTTGATAGCATCAGTGATGTATTCGGCATTAAGTCCACTTCTCCTCATTCTGATTCATGTGTTGAATCTGTTGAACACCAAATGATTCAATTCATGAACAGTTTGAGCAACGAAGAAGCTCAACACAGCCCCATAGTATCAGCTCCACCCAGTCACCTGACGAGTCCTGCAGGTCCTCACAACCCAGGACATGAGTTCAGTGTTGACCATCAGCTTGATGGCAGTTGGAGTGGAGCTCATGCTGGGTGCGCCTCCCTGGGAGCAGCTCCATATAGCTGTGAGCAGCCACATTCAATCACGTCTGCTCAGACAGTGAATGTCGGACAAGCTGCTCCCATCATGGACCAGGGACTGCAACACGTCACGCTGCCAGGTGTCCTGCACGGTCAGCCAGGTGCTGATAGCCAGGGACAGATCAGATTTAAGGTAAGATATCAGTTTAGGTTAGGGATAGAGATCATGAGAGTCATGTCTCAATACCTGCATCAAAAAAAGATGCATACCAGTCAGAGCTGAAAGGATGACAGAGTAATCAATTATCAGCAGCTGTTTTAGACGATTGATTGATTTTTCATTTTTTAAGCCACAATGACCTTTTGGCCCGTTAGTCAGACTAATAACATATTTTGAAGATGTCATCTTGGGTTTTTGAAATTGTCACACAGCCCAAACAATTAGCCACTATTAATAAATAATGAAAATAATGTAGTTACAGCCCAGGTATCAATCAGTGGTGGATGCATTAGCACAACAGAATGACAGAAAACAACCTATTTCAATCCAATATGAAGTGAAAATAACATTTTATTTCAATGGAAAACTTTCCTAATGTGTGCATGAGACTGTTCTGGATGTGTATACTATGACACATTTTAGAAGTATTTAGGAGATGACTCTGATGGTTTATTAGTTATATCAAGTACCAGAGTTACAGGTGACTCCACTGAGTCTTGTTCATCCAACTCCTCTGTATGTTTGCGTCTCCAGAAACACAAAGCCCCAGTGATGCAGCTCCCTGAAGGATACAGACTGAGCCAGCAACAAACTGTGCAGAAGTAAGTAACACACACATGAATGTAAACAAACACACACACAGAAGTGTACACTGATATTTAGCCACTGTCTGCCTCATCAATAAGTTCTCTCATCTGCAGCAGTCGTCACAACTCATATTAAAACCACATTAAGCTTGAATATTATTATTATTGTTATTATTATTATCAGTCCTTTTAATGGGTTTAATGCATTTCACCCTATTATTCTGCTACTTTACTGTTTTTCTGAGAGTCTTCTGTTTTTCTCCCACAGAAAGAGAAAGCGTGGAGAGCAGCAGGATGAGCATTACGTTAAGAAACCGCCGAATGCCTTCATGCTGTTCACGAAAGAGCAGAGGCCAAAACTGAAGACCAAAGTGGACAGCAAAGGCACGGCAGGACTACATGCCATCCTGGGACAGATGTGGAGGTCCTTGTCCGCTGAAGAACAGGCCATATACTACAAGCTGGCAGAAGAAGAAAAAGAGCTGCACTCGCAGCAACACCCTGGCTGGTCGACCAGCTTTAACTATGTATGTACGCTCTCCAGACATATAAGTCATGAAAGAAAATCACTGAAAAGAATGGTGTTTGAAGTTTGTTGTTTTTGTGTAGGGCACAAAGAAAAACATCAAGACGGACAAGAGAAAGGCCTCAAAAATGACCGAAGGTGAGGCAATATTTCTGTGAATCACAGCGTGTTTTCATGTGAGATGGGATGAAAAGTGGATCAAACTGGATACACACAGTCTATCAAATTACATAGAATAAGAAGCAGCATCTTTTACCATGTTTTAAAAAAATCTTAGTGGATTGATCAGTGTTTTTGTTTGTTTGTTCACAGCATCTGCATCTCCCTGCACAGAGGTCACTCAGCAGGCCAAGAAGCCACGAGTGACCAACTGCACCACCTCAAGCACTGGACTGACGGAGGCTCTTCACCATCAAACATACGTCATGGAGTTGCTGCCCTCCACCTTAAGCACAGGTGTGACGGAGGCTCTTCACCATCAAACATACGTCATGGAGTTGCTGCCTTCCACTTTAAGCACAGGTGTGACGGAGGCTCTTCACCATCAAACATACGTCATGGAGTTGCTGCCCTCCACCTTAAACACAGGTGTGACGGAGGCTCTTCCTCATCAAACATATGTCATGGAGTTGCTGCCCTCCACCTTAAACACAGGTGTGACGGAGGCTCTTCGCCATCAAACATACGTCATGGAGTTGCTGCCTTCCACCTTAAACACAGGTGTGACGGAGGCTCTTCGCCATCAAATATATGCATTGGAGTTGCTGCCCTCCACCTTAAGCACAGGTGTGACGGAGGCTCTTCGCCATCAAATATATGCATTGGAGTTGCTGCCCTCCACCTTAAACACAGGTGTGACGGAGGCTCCTTACCATCAAACATACGTCATGGAGTTGCTGCCTTCCACCTTAAACACAGGTGTGACGGAGGCTCTTCACCATCAAATATATGCATTGGAGTTGCTGCCCTCCACCTTAAGCACAGGTGTGACGGAGGCTCTTCACCATCAAATATATGCATTGGAGTTGCTGCCCTCCACCTTAAGCACAGGTGTGACGGAGGCTCTTCACCATCAAATATATGCATTGGAGTTGCTGCCCTCCACCTTAAGCACAGGTGTGACGGAGGCTCATCACCATCAAATATATGCATTGGAGTTGCTGCCCTCCACCTTAAGCACAGGTGTGACGGAGGGTCTTCCTCATCAAACATACATCATGGAGTTGCTGCCCTCCACCTTAAACACAGGTGTGATGGAGGCTCTTCACCATCAAACATACGTGATGGGGTTGCTGCCCTCCACCTTAAGCACAAGTGTGACGGAGGCTCTTCACCATCAAACATACGTGATGGAGTCGCTGCCCTCCACCTTAAGCACAGGTGTGATGGAGGCTCTTCACCGTCAAACGTATATGATGGAGTCGCTGCCCTCCACCTCAAGCACAGGCATGATGGAGGTTCCTCAGTCACAGACTGGACCACTGGTGCAGCATCATTACTCACAGGATCTGAACACCATCAAGATGTCTGACCTGTTCGACCCACCACACCATGTATGTACGCTCTCCAGACATACATCAAACATACGTTATGGAGTTGCTGCCCTCCACCTTAAGCACAGGTGTGACGGAGGCTCTTCACCATCAAACATACGTCATGGAGTTGCTGCCCTCCACCTTGAGCACAGGTGTGACGGAGGCTCTTCACCATCAAATATATGCATTGGAGTTGCTGCCCTCCACCTTAAACACAGGTGTGACGGAGGCTCTTCACCATCAAATATATGCATTGGAGTTGCTGCCCTCCACCTTAAGCACAGGTGTGACGGAGGCTCTTCACCATCAAATACATGCATTGGAGTTGCTGCCCTCCACCTTAAGCACAGGTGTGACGGAGGCTCTTCACCATCAAACATACGTCATGGAGTTGCTGCCCTCCACCTTAAGCACAGGTGTGACGGAGGCTCTTCACCATCAAACATACGTCATGGAGTTGCTGCCCTCCACCTTAAACACAGGTGTGACGGAGGCTCATCACCATCAAATATATGCATTGGAGTTGCTGCCCTCCACCTTAAGCACAGGTGTGACGGAGGGTCTTCCTCATCAAACATACGTCATGGAGTTGCTGCCCTCCACCTTAAGCACAGGTGTGACGGAGGCTCTTCACCATCAAACATACGTCATGGAGTTGCTGCCCTCCACCTTAAACACAGGTGTGACGGAGGCTCTTCACCGTCAGACGTATACGATGGAGTCGCTGCCCTCCACCTCAAGCACAGGCATGATGGAGGTTCCTCAGTCACAGACTGGACCACCGGTGCAGCATCATTACTCACAGGATCTGAACACCATCAAGATGTCTGACCTGTTCGACCCACCACACCATGTATGTACGCTCTCCAGACATACAAGTTATGAAAGAAAATCACTGAAAAGAATGGTGTTTGAAGTTTGTTGTTTTTGTGTAGGGCACAAAGAAACATCAGGACGGACAGTAGGAAGGCCTTGAATCACAGCATCTACATCTACCTGCACAGAGGTCACTCAGCAGGCCAAGAAGCCACGAGTGACCAACTACACCACCTCAAACACTGGACTGACGGAGGCTCTTCCTCATCAAATATATGCATTGAAGTTGCTGCCCTCCACCTTAAGCACAGGTGTGACGGAGGCTCTTCGCCATCAAATACATGCATTGGAGTTGCTGCCCTCCACCTTAAGCACAGGTGTGACGGAGGCTCTTCGCCATCAAATACATGCATTGGAGTTGCTGCCCTCCACCTTAAGCACAGGTGTGACGGAGGCTCTTCGCCATCAAATACATGCATTGGAGTTGCTGCCCTCCACCTTAAACACAGGTGTGACGGAGGCTCTTCGCCATCAAATATATGCATTGGAGTTGCTGCCCTCCACCTTAAACACAGGTGTGACGGAGGCTCTTCGCCATCAAATATATGTAGGAGAGTTTTAGTTTGACCAAAATCACAATTTTTTTGGTCCAGAATCCATCCATTTTACTGTCAAATCCCGATCATCTCCACTTCCTGCTTTGGTTTCTGTGGCGTACACTGTCTCTTTATGCACCGACTACATCTCCCAGAAGCCCCAAAATTACTCACAGGCTGCGGGAAACTGCGATTGGTGACCTGCTGCTGAAAAACTATTTTGATGTATTAATATGTCGATGACACTCAAGTGTTGCATTTTAAATGATGTTGAAATACATGGAATAAATAAATGGCACTTAAAGAGTTAATTGTGTGTCTTTCTGTTATTACAAATCTACACCCCTCCAACGAGTCCCAACTTCAATCCCTTTGTTTAGGGCTAGTTTTTCTGTTACCCTGTCATTTTGACTGTTCCTGCAGCCTGCTTGTATAACACAAAGGGGCCCTACTTAAGGCTTTCAAGTTCAATGTGTACACTGAAAAAAAAAAACTCATTGGATGAACATAAATAAATTTTGGGCAGGATTTCCATCCATTAAATTCAAGTAGCCCCAACTCAAACTAAGTACCTCTTTGTAATATGATTTTATTGAGTTGGTTGAACTCATCTTTCTCTTTAGTGCCAGTTTTTAGGCACTATGTCGTGCCTAAAAACTGGCATGAAATATACATATACCACATTTAAACACACATCAGCAGTACAAAACATGGAAATTCTTCCACCATCTCAAACTAAACTGTTGAAAATGCACTTTGACCTTGACTTAGAGCTTAAGTTTTTATGCTTCTCTTAAGTTTTTTCTCTATGATGAAGGCAGTATATGACCTATCACATTCAGAAAAGTAATCTGCTGACTTCAAAACTACTTCAAACAAAGTAACTAGTACTAGTACAACAATAATACAAGTACAATATTTGCAAAGGCTGAGGCATGGTATAACCAGCTCTGATTAAACATGAAAACTTTTCTATAAACTGCAATATGTAATACCTGCAAACAGATATGACATATACATAAACTGTACAACACACATGTAGAAGTACAAAACAGAACCTAAAAAACATTTCAATTTCTTTGAGTCCAGTCACAGCCTATCCATAGTAACACACTTCAAGATGCGCTACACGAGCAGTTAACATATTTTTAGAAGAAGAAAAACATGGACGCTGTCACTGACTGTGAGGACACAGTGTTTGTCCCTGATGAAAACAGCTTGATTTTCAGCTGCTGTATCTTTGCATTCAGCTTGTGTCCATCCATGTTCATAATGATCTTCTGGAAAAACTCGAAGGTGTACTTGAGGCTTTCAGGAAAGGCTAGGTCAAGGGCATAAATGAGCCCAAACAGCATGATGAACCCCATGATGACACTGCCAACATCACTGAGGACTTTAATGCCCTCAAACACAACTCCCACGTCCTCTGGCTCCTCATGTCCATCTCTTCGGATCGTGTAAATCCCCATGACTGTGGTGGCGATGTCCCTCTCTGCATCCTCAGCTGCAGAGGCCTGAACACAGAAAACAAATTGAGGTAAAACACTAAACAATAAACAGAAAATCATATACAAAATATAAATGCACACTTACTACATACAGTAGTTGGCTGTTGGCTGTAAAATAGCCGACTTAACAGCTTTAAAAAACATATTTACAGCCTGGTACATTTTAATTTTTTGGTCTCTACCGATAGTTTCCACCTCCGTGAACACTGAGGGGGATGATTTTTTTTTTTTACCACAACCATTTTAGTGTTATTTTGGCTTAAAGTTTTTGCATAAATTAGGGCGTGGTTACATTGAGTGACAGGTTCACAGACAGCTACCGGCAGTTAGCTCTTTGCTACAGCATCAGCTGAGCTAGGCTAGGCTACACCCAGAGGTCTGTGGTTAATAGGCACTGCGGTGTCCGTGTTTGTTTGCCTATTTTCGTGCAGTTTGTTTCTGGCAATATGGCGTGTGTGGGCGGCACGGTGGTGCAGTGGTTAGCACTGTCGCCTCATAACAAGAAGGTACCCAGTTCCCCATGTGGAGTTTACATGTTCTCTCCATGTTTGCGTGGGTTCTCTCCGGGTACTCCGGCTTCCTCCCACCATCCAAAAACATGCATGTGGATTAGGTTAATTGGCTAATTTAAACTGTCTGTAGGTGTGAATGTGAGTGTGAGTGGTTGTCTGTCTCTATGTGTCCTGTGATGAACTGGAGACTTGTCCAGGGTGTCCCACACCTTTCACCCTAACACAGCTGGGATAGGCTCCAGCTCCCCCGCGACCCTATGTGAGGATAAGCGGTAGATAATGAATGGATGGATGGCGTGTTGTGCTGTTGATTGTACTAATCGACCGTCAAAGGATCCTGTGTTGCATTTTTTTCGGTGTGTAAATATCTAGTACTATTTTACCCACAGACTGCATAAAATACAGTTTACCTGGATGCTGCCACTTATTGGTATGTGTCGGCATATTTTGCCTCAGGTTTATCATGACTTTATTGCCGACTCATGGTTCCTGCTGATACAGATAATTGACCAGAGTATGTTGAGTCTGTTTAGTGCAGGAATACAAGCTAATTTCGTGTCATTGTTCGGTTTAAAAAGTCCGACGTTGCATGGACAGAGATGCTCCGTCAGAAAGCGGCTGCTGTGCTGGATAACTTTAGTGGATGGAGGCAGTGTTGAAACACGGTAAATAACATGTTAAACGATCGTTTCACAGTTAAATAGTACAAATGAATTTTCCCCCTCACAACACCACCAAACCCTGCAGCTCCACCTAAAACCTCTCAATCTGAAAGGGTGATTTTTAAAACACAGCAGCAGCATTATGATCTGTTTTTGCTGCCAGTAGCTGCTTGTTAGCCTAGCCTAGCTGAATAGCCTTAGGCTAGCTCAGTTCAGCACGGTTAACTTGAGTTCAGTGGGCGGGATCTCGGCCAGCTGACCCGTAAAGTTACCGCCTCTCCTCCAAATATGGAAAGTACACGCCCACTGAAATCCAAGATGGCGCAGTTCAAATATCCATGATAGCAGCACAAAAAGGACTCCCCCAAACCAATGGGTGATGTCACGGGTGCTACATCCATTCTTTACAGTCTATGACCACGTCACAATCACACCACTTCTGCTCCGAGTCTCTGAGGTGAGTGCTTGTCTCTCTGAACAGCTAACTCTTAACACTAATTAACTTGTAAAAATGGATTGAAAACCCACAGGTTCAGTGGTTTAAGTCAATATAGAAATGTTGTGGTAACTGGTGTACTTCACACAATACGTGCTAGAGCCTCAAATCAGCATTTCTGTTCCTACTTTGTGAGCTAATGTTAGCAATGCTTCTACGGTCACCAATGCTAACGTTAGCTAGCTTAGTCAGAGTCTGAGCATTTTTTCTCATACTATGTAAGAACTGTTGTCTTGTTCACTCTTTCACTCAGTGTGAAGCTGGAAAATAAAAAGCAAATCTATCATGTTATTAAGAGCAAACAACTTTTAGCTAAAGACCAGCTAATCCTCATAGTTAGCTAGATAGCAACCTCATAGCTTAACTCCATTTGCACTTTTATCAGCAGCCATTTTGTCATTTTATCTCAAGGTCTACACTGATGTAGCCTCATTATTTAAAAAAACAATAATTATGGTACCATTTCATTTAGTTTTTTTAACATGCATGTTATAAATTATAAGTGTCTCCTCCCTGCAATGATTTGTCAAAAAGGCTGCTGGTAAAAGGTCACCTTGCTTCGATGCTTGCCTGTCTCACTTTTTCACTAGCAGCTTTAGCTGTTAGCTAGAAGCTAAGCTGCACTAGCACAGGTAAATATTAGCATATGCCACACACCTGCTGGGGAACATGGCTAATACTGGTTTGACTGTTAATCACTCATTGTGGATTTCTAACATTTGCTGATATGTGAACATTTTTGGGGGTGTTGTGTCTGCTTAGTGAGATTTTCAAACGGTGGAAAGGGTGTTGTTTTTCCATTGATGTGTAGAGGAAACAAGCCAAAAACAGATTGTGCTTCAATTAAATGAAGCGTAACGTTTTCTCTGTACATTGTTGATTGCAGCTACTTTACATTCATGTTGTGTGAAATTTACTATTTGAGAAAATAATAAGGAGTCACTGACCTTTTCAATTACGAACTACAATGTAAATGTGTTCTATGATGTAACATGGGGGAAAAATAAAAGGCAAAAAGTATGTGATAATATACAGATAAAGATATTTATATTCATCGTGAGGTATTTAATTTATTGTTAATCTTGCATGTTATTCTTTGTTATTACTTGTTATTCATGAGTGTTCTTACATCTTTATAAAAACAATGTTATAAAAAGGAGAAGCGCTTAGTACTTTGACAGTGGTTCATTCACAGTGTGACACAAAGTTAAGTTTAAAATGCAATACATTATTTAATACTAGTTACTGTCATTTTAAAGCACTTACTTATGTTAGAATATTAATGTCTATGATCAGTAATTGTAATTTCATTACATTTGTATTGTTTTCACAAAACTGCATACCAGAAAGTATTATTCTAAAATTGAAGAGTATTAAATCATGTTCTGTAGTTTATTGTAGTTCATTAAATATCCATTTGGGTGATTTGCTGTCATGTGACAAAGTCATTTATGTTCTTACCAGAATGTGGCCAAATTGAATTATGGATCACATAATGTTGCTGCTAAGTTGACCTCAACCCAAACAACTTCAAACTTGCTCAAAATGATCCAGAATTCAATCATTTACAACATTTAATGTCAATTTACATTTTGAAATGTTTATCATAAAAATACAAAGCAATTATTATTTTCCATGCAATAAAGAGCAGGGGATGGGACATTGGTTTGATTCCAGTCTTGGATATGTCAAAGATTTTTGTGAGCCTTTCTTCTTTCCTCTCTGGACACTGTTGAGGTGCTGATTTATTCTCTCTCTACTGCTGTTGTGGTTTATAGTCAGTTTTTGCATGTTGTGATCTTATAACATTTGAAGTGTTCATGTAAATATTACTGCTTAGGCTTCAGAGGCATATTTGGTGACTTTGGTGATTTAAATGGGGCGTTTTGTCTCCTTAGTGTGATTTTCAGGATATGGTCAGGGTATGGTCTTCTCATGTGTAAGGTCACACAGAGTGTGATCTTTGTCATGAGTGTTTTGTTTGGGCTGGTTGTTGTTTGGTTTTGTGGTTTTGTGAGGAAAAGGGAGAGAGAGAGGTATGAGGCAGTCACACTCCTGCTGTCTCCCCCCACTAGTGGGTATTTAATGTCTCTAGTGGCTAATGCTGGTTTGACTGCTGCTCATGTCTCAGTCATTGTGAATTTTTAACATCAGCTGATATATGAACAGTTTTGGAGGTTTTTTGTCTGCTTAGTGACATTTTTGAATAGTGGAAAGGGTGTGGTTTTTCCATTGATGTACAGAGGAAAGAAGAGATTGTGCTTCAATTAATTCAAGCCCAGATTTTTTTTTTTACATTGTTAATTGCAGCTACTTTCTCCAAAATTACATTAAGGTTACAGCATGGGGTCAAAGTTTACTGTGCCTGGTTTTGAGTGTGATGGAGATCCACTAAGAAGTGTGCTCAGTAGAGAACAATACCAGTTATATATATTATATACCATGCACACAGAAACCACTCACAGGCTGACTGACTTATATGCATGCTATATATATATATATATATATATATATATATATATATATATATATATATATATGTGTGTGTGTGTGTGTATGTATGAATGTATATATAAATAGCTGTGTGCATCCAAGTTATACTGTGATTTGGTCAAACTTTTGGAACAATGCAATTAAGACACAACACATTATTTGTCCCTGTCAAAATTGGTTGCACAATTCAAGATTAAAATATAATCCATTTGTAATTTGCTTCTTTTTACAGCTATTCACTGCGAGAGAGCCACCTACTGTCATCACCTGCTGTCATCACCTGCATCCATCTCCAGATCACCTCACTGGCTTCATTCTCACACACTTAAAACACACACACACACACACATTAAAGACATATTCCACATTACATTGATTCAACGGATAAGTGAGTAATTTCTGCCGTTTCTGCTTTCCCTGGAGATAACCCAGTTTTTCTAACTGTTTTTTTTCTTTTTCTTTCAGACCTGCCAGGATGCCGCGGAGGCGGAGACGCTCGGAGGCCACCAAGAGGAGGTGGACGATGGTGGATCCGGCCGTGGACCCGGTCACTCAGCTGGTACCTACACTATGAATTCCAGTAGACTATATCAGATTAGGAAAAATACTGATACATTAATCCAGTTTCAGATCAAGTCACCTGCTACGAAGGTATGGCTTTTATTTATGGCTTCAGATTTCAGATGTGTGTATGCATATGGATGTGGTACATTTGAATGTGTGCCGTGTGTGAGTGAGAGTGACACATTTCTAGGTTTGAGTAATCTTAACTTGTGCTGTTTGTGATAGGTGGTGAAGCTCCAGGCCTGCCCTTCACCTGTCCAGGTAATTTTAAAACAACTAATATTTTTAAATGATTTTAAATTAACTGATAAACTACTGATAACCTGTGACAGGATTTTTTTTCAGTCTATTACGAGTATTAAAACAGGCTGTACAAAATACAAATTTGCATGCAACGTTTTATACTGTTTGACAGAGGTGTTAATTCCTCATTTTGAATCCTCATTTTATCTGGTCTGGTAATTTACATGACTTCATCCAATGTTATTATTCATGTCATCCTACTGCAGATGTCAGGTCCTATGATCTGCCCGGAAGGACGCCCTCGGACTCCTCCTCGACTGACCATCAAGGAAACCCAGCAAGAGCTCCTGCGTCAGGAGTTCCACTGCGTGGCAGCACGTGCAGGTAAGAATAAAGTCATAATAATAGATTGAAATGTTTCTGGTTGAGGAAAACAAATGTGATGTGTATTATACATTTTGTATTAACATGCAATTTTTTTCAGAGTGCTAATCATGTTTTTTTTTTCTTTTTTCTGAGGTGTTTGGTACCGGTCCATCACCGAGTCCATCACTTTCCGCTGACACAGCTGGAACTCTGGTGTACAGATGGGGTAAGTTAAATTTTTGGTATCAATATAAATGGCTGTAATAATGTAATTATGGCTGGAGCACACATAAATCTTGTATATATGTCTGCCAGGTGCACCTGAGTGACGCTGTGGGGATGGAGATCCTGGTGCAGTTGCTGTGGGCTGCTGTCCATCAGCAACTGGAGGCGCTTGCGCCTCCAGCACCAGTTTCTCCTCGGCCCTCACCACCTCCCAGGCCATTTTGCCCGAAAGTAGTTGTGAAGGGCAAGGTCACCACGCCACGCCCTTCCATTCCTTTCGATTGGACACTTGTTGGCCAGAAGGTAATAAATCACTCTGTTTTTGGATTACTTTGTTGTATTTTGAGGGGTATTTAGACACAGTTTCATGTAACAGATTGTTCCAAAAAATTATGTCATTGTTACAGACTAAGCTGCCACGCCAGACCACCCCGGATCACAGCAGGGCCATGGTTCACCAGCAGGTCAGTTGTGACATAATATCAGAATATCAATTAAATCAAAATAAATATTGAACTTCAGGAATTCTGTATGTGTGATCAATAATGATTTGCACTTTGTTTAGCAGGGAGACCTGCTTGGTTCCATCCCTGTAAATCCTGTGTGGTTCATCCCTGGCGTTCTGGATGCCCTGAACGCGACTGCTTCAGCACCTGGCGGTGTGGAGCAGTCACCTGTTCCCAAGGGCAAGAAGGTAATTTAAAATACTTCTGTACTTCACTTTGTCTGCATTGTTCAACACCACAAAAAGTGTCATCCTTTTATGAGATTATGCATATTTTAGTCTTGCAGCAAAAGCTATTAATATTTGGTGCGTGTATGTGACCATCCCTGGAATCTAATCTTACTTTATTTATTGGAATTTCCTGTTATAAGCCAGAGAGGGACGTGCTACACCTGGGTGACAAGAGGGGGAAATAAATGACAGACAGGGAGATAAGACAAAACAAAAAGGGAAGTTTACAGACAGGCAGTGCTATTAGAATAAAAAAACGTGTAAGCTGCTGTGTCATTCCTAACACCTTCATCCCAACACCCAACGGTATTGAACAACAGAGTAGTGGAGGACCTAACCGTATAGAGTAGGCTACTGAGAACACAAATGAGAGAAGTATGTGGAGAAAATATGAGCTTAGTGAGAAGTCGGACGAATGATTTGGCACATACTAGCAGTTCACATCAGTACTCAACAATGTGACTCGGGAGGAGTTAATAAGGTCTGGATAAAACATGCATGTGTGTAGAACACCGAAGCCCAGAGTGTCTACCACGAGCCCTCATGGCCAGATCGGCCAGGTGTCCACAACAGCCCGGGGAAGTGGGAGCATTGGCGATGCCAAACCCAGAGAGCTACCTGGGCCACCGAGAACCACGCAGATCCAACGACCAGGAGGAGACAGGAACCACCACTCCCAGGAGGCCAGGACAGGCCCAAGGGGCCAGTGACACGAGGGCCCACCCATCCCCAGTGCTCTTTCAGAATAGGAAACAAGACTTTGCGCCTCTCATTAATTTCCCGTGGAAACTGGTCATTCATCCCGAATGGTTTTCCTTTCAGCTCCCGTCCTTTGCTCTTGACGAGTTCTTTTTGCTTAAAGTGCTCGAATTTAGCGATGATAGGACGGTGGCGGTCTCCTCTTCGGGGTCCGAGCCAGTGAACGTGGTGGAAAGTGATGTTATTCACAGTCTCTTTCGGGATTTTAAGAGCCGACGCCATGAAGTTTTTAATTAGGGACTCTGGGTCATCCGGTGTAGATTCTGGAATCCCCGAGAAGATCAGGTTGTCCCGCATGCTCCTCGTCTGGATGTCAAGGACGGTTTCCAGCAGAGATTTATTCTCTCTTTTAAGGATATTTATCTCTGACGTGATGGCTGTCAGCGTGGAGCGGAGCTCGGTGTTGTCCCTCTGCAGGTCGGATATCTGCTGGTGAGTAAACTCCAGGCTAGCCTTCAGGTCCTTAATCTCATCGTGGAGCATTTTAAGTATGTCGAGCTTTTTATTGATCGAATCGAGGACGCTTATCTGGACATCCGTGGTCTCAAGGTCCTGTGTATCAGTGGAGGAGTCTGTTTTCTTCCTATTGTTTGGGTTGTCCCGGCGAGTTTCGGTGTTGGAGTCTTCCATGGCGCACCGAAAGAAATAGTCGTCGATGAAGTCTTCAAGATCCTCCACCTTGAGTGAAGCTATGTACAGCGTTGTCAGTCTAACTTAATTGGTCCGCTTAAAGCGCGAAATAAGTCGGCAAAGACGGTATTTTGCTAAATCTTAGTCTAGCAGCTGGGGGCCGCCATGTTGAATCTCGCAAATCTCACAGACTCTCGCGATCTCACAGCATCTCAGATCTGTGATCCGCATAAGACTTAAAAATTTCATTTAAAATACTGAAGACACTAAACATTTTACATGTCTTAATTAATGAAGGGTAAAATTGTAGAAAAACTCTTGCTTGAATTTTTTTTTTTTTTTGCTTTGATTTTTCATACATCAGAAATCTGCTGTGGACCGTGACCCGAGAGGTGCCAAGGGCAAGAAGGTAATTTGAAAAACTGAAGACACCAAATGTCTTACATGTCTTAATTAATCAAAGCTAATCATAGAAGAACTTTGAATTGAATGTTTTTCTTTGCTTTGCTTTTCAATACATCAGAAATCTGCTGTGGACCATGAACCGAGAGGTGCTGAGGTCAAGAAGGTAATTTGAAAAATTTAACACACCAAATGTCTCACATAGCTTAATTAATCAAAACTAAAATCACAGAAGAACTCTGGGTTGAAATTTTTTTTCTTTGCTTTGCTTTTCCATACATCAGAAATCTGCTGTGGACCGTGACATGAGAGGTGCTGGCACCAGGAAGAGACAGGAGAAATGTCAGGTGTGTGTCATTATTATTACTTCTTATTATTACAGGAATGATCTCAAATTAATTGAAAGTTAGTCAATTAATTTCTACTCACTGTTGCCTTACACAGATAATTGACATGAAAAAGCTATCTTATTGAAATTTTCCAATCAGTTAATTATCATGATTTCTCTTGAGGTGGAGGCGACCCCCGCTGTCGTCATTCTTTTGGATCGCACACTGGCCCTGGTAATTATTATTGATATTAATTATAACAATTATCCACTGGACACACACAGACAAATGTGAACTATCTCTGCTAATAAGGGGTCCATTTAAAATTTATTGCATTATTCCTGCATTGACCAGAAGACTCAATGCTTACGTAGGCCATTAACAAATTACCATATTGTTTTAAAAAATGTTATTAATGACCATTATCATAGTAATGATTCACATTTTGCATTGCAGAAATTGCATTAGAAATTGAAATATTTGCAATAATTGATAGCAAGTAAAACTGCTATTGCTGAAATCATGACAGGATCCTGCCATTGGAGGGAGCATTGATGGACCACGCATCTCGTCTGTGAAAGCCACGCATCACCAGGGGGACTACAGATTTGTGAGTTTTTCCCGTGGTCACCAGTGCACTTGTATGGCTCTCACATTTCTTGCTACCACAACGAAGGGTCGCATATTGACACAGCATTGCTTGATAGAGTGCTTGAGCAGGGCGATGCTCTCTATGTCGGCATCAAAGAACAGCCTGTGGCAGATGGCACCTTTCTGACCAACCACTTAACTGTTGAAGAGATGCCAAAACCAACTTCTCACAGAGGAAAACATCTATGATGTTCAGTGTCTGTCGGAGGATGTCAGCCATGCATTCCTCCTTGTGGCTCCAGAGTGCTTTGCAGTGTTCCGTGACAGATCAGGGCAGTATGGACTTTTTGATTCACATTCAAGGTGTTCAGCAGATCTGCTCCATCCTGATGGAACTGCAATCATGTGCACTTTTAGTGACCTGGCAGACATGGTGGAGCACCTGCACAAACTCTTTCGAAATCGTGGTCAAAAGTGAAGCTCCCTCTATGAGAGACACCAGGATCTCCAGTGTCTCTGAAGCAAGTCCCACAACCAACTATGACATTGGTTGTGCCGTCATGGAACCCACCATGAAGCCCCTTGAAAAAGACAGTTCTGCCTTGGCTGATTGCAAAGTGGAGAAACACAAGCGGCGCACAGCCAGAAGAAGGAAAAATGTGGATCTGCACGCGAATGAAAAGAACACAACAAGTAGGTCAGAAACCCTGGATGTGATCAAACATCGCTGTTCATAAAAAAAGACCTATATCACTAAAAGAAACAAGAACGACCCTGCTTTTCAAAACAAACAAAAGCTTTATATCAGCAACAAGTACAAACTGATCTTGCCTTCAAAAACAAACAGAAGAAGTTTGTGCAGGACTGGTACAGTGCTGAGTCTGCCTTCCGCAGTAAACATAGGATGTTTATGCGGACAAGATACAGGACCGATCCTACCTTCCAAAACAAACAAAGGATGTTTGTGCAGGACAAGTACAGGACCGATACGGCCTTCCGACACAAACAAAAGATGTTTGCGCCGACAAGATACAGGACTGATCCTGCTTTCAAAAGCAGAAAAATACAGTTTGCAAATCAAAGATACAGGACTGATCCAGCAGTCCAGCATGAAATGAAAACACATGCACAGAATACATATTGGACAGATCTCAACATTCTGAAGAATTGCAAGGACAGAATTCAAGCCAAGTATCACCACGGTGCAGATTTCAGGCTGCGGCATATTAGGAGATGTGCTGAAAGGCAAAGTCATCTCCCAAAGAGCTCCCGCCAGAAAAGCCCACAGCTTTGGGTCAGTGCGGAAATGAAAGCAGCAATACTTTGCTTTCAAAGGCGGATTCGATGTGGGATTCGCTGCAAATCGTCTTTATCTGGTATCCATTCCTCCAGAGCTGGCTGAGTTAAATGTACTTGAGCGGCAGTTGATCGCAAAGACCATACCTTTTGCTAAGATTGTTGCGTTGCCCAAAGGAGAGCAAAGAGCCGTACACGGTGCCGTGGTATGTGTACCCTTTAAAATGGAGGCAACTGTTAATGCTCTTGTCAAGCACTGGAACCCACCTTTTACAGGTCAAGCTGAAGAGGCGCATCAGATACAAGGGGTATCAACACTTTTACACTGTCAACATGACAAATGTACTGGCAGCACTGGCAAAGCTGAAGGAGACCCATCCAGAATACAGAGATGTAATCATAAATTAGTCAGCAACGCAGGACAATCAGCCAGCTCGAGATGGGGAACCGCTGCATTCTGAGGATGCTGATATAGCTGCAGTGATTGGACAGCAGGCCAACCATGTGGGTGAAGAACAGCAAGCAATGAGGCCTGGACTGGTCCTGGATACCTGTATGCAGCCTCCTGACATTGCACGGGAGTCCCTCTCCTATGGGCATGGGGTATTTAGTATCGCCCCCGTCCAAGGTAATAAGCCTGTTAGCTTCTTTGCCGTGCCAAGACTTGAAGCCTTGGACTTTCCGGTGCAGTTCCCCACTGGAGAAAACACCTTGGATGAAGCTAGACAGGTTAAATTGTCTCCGAGTTTGTATTTTAATACAAGACTCTTCTCTGTGGATAACAGGTTTGCCAAGGACCAGTCGTACCTGTTCTTTGCCCAGTTTGTCACTGAAACACACTTGGCTACCAACAGCATGTCTATTCAGTCCAGGAAAGGGAAAGCCCAGACCAAAGATGGACGAAGTATTTCCAATCGGATGCTCCAAGATAAGGTTGAGGTGGAACAACTGATAAATAACAAGGAGGTAACACGCTTCATGCAACCCTTGAGAGGGACTCCAGCCTGAGAGAAAAGTCCAAATCTTGGCAAGTCCAAATCTTGGCATGTCGCAAAAGCGCAGCGATTAGCCAAGGCAAAGCTGAAGCCATGATGGATGAAAAAGCCTCATTCAAGGATTTGTCCGAGTTGCTTGAGGTATGCAACAAGACCCATGCAGAGTACAAGGACTATGTCAATGACCTTACTTGGTTGTGGTCATGAGGCGTCATCCACAGGACTGCTGGGTTGATGGTTACAACCCAGACCTGCTGCGAGCATGGAATGCTAACCTGGACATCCAATAAGTACTTGATGATTTCAGCTGCATCATGTACGTGATGTCTTATGTGTCCAAGCCTGAGCATGAAATGACGAAATTCCTCAACTGTGTCATTAATGAGGTCAAGAAGTCTAACGTCAACCAAACTGACGAGATGAAGAAAATCATGCAGGCTTATTCCAAACATAGAGAGGTAAGTGCTCAGGAGTCCGTTGCACGCACTTGCAGCCTGCCTCTGAAAAAATACACCCGGCTAGTCATTTTCATCAATAAAGATGAAGACAGTGTGAAGATGAGCTACCCCATGAGTAGACTCATGAACATGTACCCAGACGCAGAGACCATCTTGATGTCAGGATTCCCGGAGAAATACATACTCAGACCTCGAAATGCCCAGTTTGAAGATATGTGCCTTGCTGAATTTGTATCTGAATTCAGACTTCTCTATGGGCAACAAATTGAAGGGCCCAATACCATTCCCCTCTTGAATGATATGGGATTCATCCAGAAGAGGGCAAATGGAAAACCGGCCATTATCTGCTTTGCACGCTTCTCCAAACAGAAATACCCGGCAAAGTTTTACAGGCGGCTCCTTAAACTGTACTTGCCCCATAAACGGGATGCGGAACTCAAAAGCAGTGACCATCCCACATACAAGGACTTCTACAACAATGGCTGCTGGATGAAATGGCCTGCCAAATGCGTCATAGATTTAAACAAAAGACGCTACGAAGGCCAAGGCAAGAAAATTGAGAAAGTCCTGGAAAAACTCAAGGAGCAAGGACCAATTCTCAATGCACCCGAGGTTGAACTTGATCGGTTGGAATGCGTCGCCCAGAGAGAATCCCTTGACCAACTTGATGAGGAAGATCAAGATATGGTACCCTGTTACGAAATTGATCCCTCAACGAGTGGAGCTGTGCCACATATTGAAGCCCCCAAATTGAGCCCGGATGTTGTGAGAGCCATGTACCGAAGCCTCAGTGAGATGCAGGCGTCTGTATTCTACATGGTTCGGGACTGGTGCCTACAACATGTGTGGGGATAAAATCCGGAATCCTTCTTCTATTTTGTTACAGGAGGAGCCAGATGTGGCAAATCACACGTCATCAAGTGCGTGTATCAGGAGGCGACCAAGATCCTCCGTCAACTTCCCAGGTTCCATGATCGAGGGGACATGTCCCAGCCTTCTGGTATTCTGACAGCCTTTACTGGTACAGCGGCATTTAACATTTCAGGTAAAACCTTGCACTCCCTCCTGAAGTTGCCAAGAAGTTTGAAGCCGCCCTACCAAGGACTGGGAAATGCATTGGATGATGTGAGGGCAGTCCTGTCCAATGCAGAAATTTTGATTATTGATGAGGTTTCCATGGTCTCCAAAGAACTCTTTGCCAATGTTCATTGGAGGCTTCAGCAAATTAAAGGAAACCTCAGGCCATTTGGAGGCATGTCTGTCTTAGTGGTAGGAGATTTCTACCAGCTGCCGCCTCTTGGCAGAGGCAAACCTCTGTGCGTTCTTGATCTCTGGAGGGAAAATTTCCAAATGGTCAACCTGACAGAGATCATGCGCCAGAGGGAAGATGGGAAGTTTGTGCAACTCCTCAACAGAATTCGGGTCAAGGGAAAGGATGATTCGCTCAGTGAGGAGGACAGAACCCTGCTGACAAGAGCCGTGGCTGACGCCAAAGACTGCCCGACAGATGCTCTCCACATTTTTGCAACAAACAAAGAGGTGAACGAGCACAACGCAGCAGTCGTCGCCACTCTTGACACTGATGTCATTGATGTCTGGGTACAGGATCACAGAAGAGATCCCAGAACCGGAACAATGGTGATTCTGACCTCTTGCCTTCAGGGCAAACATTCAGAGTTGCCCAACAAGATTCAGGTGGCCCTTGGGGTCCAGGTCATGCTGATCCGCAACTTGGACGTTGAGGACGGTCTTGTCAATGGGACCTTCGGAACAATCAGCAACATTGTCACCAGCTCTGTGATTGGACTGATGACTGTCAAGCTGATTGGGCTCAAGTTGGACGACCCAACAGCTGGGCTGAAAAAGAAAGGGAAAGTTGACAACTTGGTCTACATTGAGAGGTTTGAAGAACAAATGAGCAGGAAGGGAGTGGTTCGACGGCAGTTTCCCTTGAGGCTTGCCTTTGGCTGCACGGTCCACAAAGTGCAAGGAATGACCATGAAGTCCGCAGTAGTTGGTCTGAAGCAGATCTTCGAACCTGGAAGGCGTACGTTGCTCTCAGCCGTACAACCTCTCTGGAAGGACTCAAGATCATCAGTTTTGCAGAAAAGAAGATCTATGCAGATCCAGAAATCACTGCAGCGATGGAAAATATGAGTCAAGCTTCATTCCACAGCACAACACCCCTTTCTGCACTTCCTCACATCCAGCCGACCAGGTGTGACATTAACCATTGTCCACCACAATGTTGAGGGTCTTCCCTGTCACATCGAGGACACAAAATGTCATCATGAGCTGAAACTGGTTGACGTTCTGTGCTTGACAGAGACACATCTGTCTGGATCCTCTGTCCCCAGCTTTCCAGTTGGAAGGATCCACGTTCTTTGGGCGGAATCGCCACGTCTCCTACACAAACAGATCAGACTTGGCTACAAAAGATGGGGGCGGGGTCGCAACTTATTGCTGGAGCTCTCTCCAGCCAAGAGAGCACCGTTTTCTGCAAAATGTGACCGATCTGGAGTTCACCGTCGTCAGACTCCAGTTCGAGCCCTCATCGCCACAGTTCACAGACCTCCAAGTTATCAAATAGGCATGTTTCTTGCAAACATAAAAAGCCTCCTTGATTCCTTGAATTGTCTCAATTGCCAGCCCATCTTCATCTGTGGAGACTTTAACGAGGACCTTCTATCTCCTGGGAAAAAAGCCATTCAGGAGTTATTTCAATTCCGAGGCTATGCCCAGCTCATCTCTGCTCCAACCACTGAAAAACAGACGCTGATTGATCATATCTACATATCCCACCCGGAATGCTGTCTCTATGGAAGACTAAAAGTGCCAAAATTAAATAAATAAATACATCATTAAATAATTAATTACATAATTAATTAATTAAATATCATTAATTAATTAAAATTGGAATTAAATACATAAATGTCTTATTAAATGTGTCATTAATTCATTAAAATACCAATTCATTTTAGCTAAAAAACATATATTATTAGTTAACTACTTAATTAATTATTTCATGGTCCTTGTATTGCAGTGGATCATGAATTTGTTTGATCTGTCAACCTCGGTCATCAAAGTCGGTGGGCAGATCCTAACACCTGATTGCTTACCCTGCACATCAAGTCAAGGCAAATCAATTCCAGATAATGGATTGGTGCAGAGCTTGCGGACACATTCCGATCCACTGGGTGGCGCTACTCACCTCTATGTTGGTTTGGATACTCTATTAAACAAAACTTTATTGACAACTCGGTCCTCTAGCCCCAGTGTTGATACATCGCATGAGGTGCAGGACAAAATGTCAAAAACCTGCCCAGAGCTGCTGAGAGAAGCAGCGAATTTGATTGAGGAAGCTCTGAGCAGAACTCTTCCGGCTCCGGCGGCTCAGTCACAGCAGATACCTGCTGCTCCATCACGTAACGTTACACCTGTCCAAAGTAAGCTAAATAATTTAATGTTTGCCAGGTGTGCTACTAATCAGTGACTCGGGACACAGGTGGAGGTTAATTTAGATAACAATTTGGAGTTGGATCGAAAGTGTATTTGCGGTAGGCTCATTACTGTGTACATGTTCAATGTAGCTAAATGGTGGGAGCATAAAACTAGGCAAAGTGGTGTTAGCTGGCAGTAACATGCCAAGATAGAAGTTGAGGCTGTTTGAGCTGATTGGTGACCATTGAGCTGTGACATTTTTCTGTGTTGCAGCCAAGGCAGCAAGGCTCTTTGCATTGTATAACGGTGGAGCCAGAAGGAATATGATGAGACGACCAGCACAAGTCCAAGTTAGTCGAAGAAGCTACATACACACTGTCTGTTGTTTGGCTGACCACAAGGCGGATAAAGTTCCAAGTGTGCTGCTTAAAGCAGACCTCCTTACTTCTGGACTTGGAGAGCAAAAAGTGACATTTTCAGGTCAGTATGAAATTAGGAATTTACCAAAACCAAAAGAAAAAAAAAAGTTTGTACTGTCTGTGGCTCGTTGAAATTATTTGCAGTTCAACTCGGCATTTCTTTTTAGTCATAAGTATTTCCATATGTTCACATTTGACTCAAACTTGATTTATTTTTATACTGTGAATAATAGTTGTCACAGGCTTGAGGTGAGTCAACATGAGTTATGTCTAATTTTTTTTCTTTGTTGTTGTTACAGGGAGTGACAACGATCCCATGGTTATAACACATAAACTGATGGAAGTGTTTCCGAAGCTCAAAGAAGGGAGAGGCTTTGAATTTCTAAAAATTGCAGGATCTACTCGTAGCCGAAATCTTGTGTTGCTTCCGTGTCCCAGCACTGGATACACCCTTGCCTATCTGAAAGATCCACTGACGATGATTGGACAGGCCCCAATCTACACGTCCACTTCAACAGGATCTACCCATAGATTGTGTACATAGATTGAC
>CM056572.1:10335015-10367931 GCA_029721515.1 Synanceia verrucosa
TTTGGGGGAGTCCTTTTTGTGCTGCTATCATGGACATTTGAACTGCGCCATCTTGGATTTCAGTGGGCGTGTACTTTCCATATTTGGAGGAGAGGCGGTAACTTTACGGGTCAGCCGGCCGAGATCCCGCCCACTGAACTCAAGTTAACCGTGCTGAACTGAGCTAGCCTAAGGCTATTCAGCTAGGCTAGGCTAACAAGCAGCTACTGGCAGCAAAAACAGATCATAATGCTGCTGCTGTGTTTTAAAAATCACCCTTTCAGATTGAGAGGTTTTAGGTGGAGCTGCAGGGTTTGGTGGTGTTGTGAGGGGGAAAATTCATTTGTACTATTTAACTGTGAAACGATCGTTTAACATGTTATTTACCGTGTTTCAACACTGCCTCCATCCACTAACGTTATCCAGCACAGCAGCCGCTTTCTGACGGAGCATCTCTGTCCATGCAACGTCGGACTTTTTAAACACAACAATGATACGAAATTAGGTTGTATTCCCGCACTAAACAGACTCAACATACTCTGGTCATCTATCTGTATCAGTAGGGACCATGAGTCGGCAATAAAGTCATTACAAACCTGCAGCAAAATATGCCGACACATACCAATAAGTGGCAGCATCCAGGTAAACTGTATTTTATACAGTCTGTGGGTAAAATAGTACTAGATATTTACACACTGAAAAAAATGCAACACAGGATCCTTTGACGGTCGATTAGTACAATCAACAGCACAACACGCCATCCATCCATTCATTATCTACCGCTTATCCTCACATAGGGTCGCGGGGGAGCTGGAGCCTATCCCAGCTGTGTTAGGGTGAAAGGTGGGGGACACCCTGGACAAGTCTCCAGTTCATCACAGGACACATAGAGACAGACAACCACTCACACTCACATTCACACCTACGGTCAATTTAAATTAGCCAATTAACCTAATCCACATGCATGTTTTTGGATGGTGGGAGGAAGCCGGAGTACCCGGAGAGAACCCACGCAAACATGGAGAGAACATGTAAACTCCACATGGGGAACTGGGTACCTTCTTGTTATGAGGCGACAGTGCTAACCACTGCACCACCGTGCCGCCCACACACGCCATATTGTCAGAAACAAACTGCACGAAAATAGGCAAACAAACACGGACACCGCAGTGCCTATTAACCACAGACCTCTGGGTGTAGCCTAGCCTAGCTCAGCTGATGCTGTAGCAAAGAGCTAACTGCCGGTAGCTGTCTGTGAACCTGTCACTCAACGTAACCACGCCCTAATTTATGCAAAAACTTTAAGCCGAAGTAACATGAAAACGGCTGTGGTAAAAAAAAAAAATCATCCCCCTCAGTGTTCACGGAGGTGGAAACCTATCGGTAGAGACCAAAAAATTAAAATGTACCAGGCTGTAAATATGTTTTTTAAAGCTGTAAAGTCGGCTATTTTACAGCCAACAGCCAACTACTGTATGTAGTAAGTGTGCATTTATATTTTGTATATGATTTTCTGTTTGTTGTTTAGTGTTTTACCTCAGTTTGTTTTCTGTGTTCAGTCCTCTGCAGCTGAGGATGCAGAGAGGGACATCGCCACCACAGTCATGGGGATTTACACGATCCGAAGAGATGGACATGAGGAGCCAGAGGACGTGGGAGTTGTGTTTGAGGGCATTAAAGTCCTCAGTGATGTTGGCAGTGTCATCATGGGGTTCATCATGCTGTTTGGGCTCATTTATGCCCTTGACCTAGCCTTTCCTGAAAACCTCAAGTACACCTTCGAGTTTTTCCAGAAGATCATTATGAACATGGATGGACACAAACTGAATGCAAAGATACAGCAGCTGAAAATCAAGCTGTTTTCATCAGGGACAAACACTGTGTCCTCACAGTCAGTGACAGCGTCCATGTTTTTCTTCTTCTAAAAATATGTTAACTGCTCGTGTAGCGCATCTTGAAGTGTGTTACTATGGATAGGCTGTGACTGGACTCAAAGAAATTGAAATGTTTTTTAGGTTCTGTTTTGTACTTCTACATGTGTGTTGTACAGTTTATGTATATGTCATATCTGTTTGCAGGTATTACATATTGCAGTTTATATAAAAGTTTTCATGTTTAATTGGAGCTGGTTATACCATGCCTCAGCCTTTGCAAATATTGTACTTGTATTATTGTTGTACTCGTACTAGTTACTTTGTTTGAAGTAGTTTTGAAGTCAGCAGATTACTTTTCTGAATGTGATAGGTCATATACTGCCTTCATCATAGAGAAAAAACTTAAGAGAAGCATAAAAACTTAAGCTCTAAGTCAAGGTCAAAGTGCATTTTCAACAGTTTAGTTTGAGATGGTGGAAGAATTTCCATGTTTTGTACTGCTGATGTGTGTTTAAATGTGGTATATGTATATTTCATGCCAGTTTTTAGGCACGACATAGTGCAGTTAAAGGTAAAAATGTTCATGGTTGGTCCGAACCATGGGTTTGGTGTGTTTTTACTCGTTTTAAATAAAAACATTAATCAGATTTTGTGTTGTGTGTCTGATATGTCAAATGAAGTAATGAAAGAATTTTATCTTAGACTAACTATATTAATTTGAATTGAACAAATGTAAATAAGTTTAGGCCAGTAAAAGTACCTATTTTATTTTGGCTGTATTTGATAAAGATGAGTTCGACCAACTCAATTAAATCATATTACAAAGAGGTACTTAGTTTGAGTTGGGGCTACATGAATTTAATGGATGGAAATCCTGCCCAAAATTTATTTATGTTCATCCAATGATTTTTTTTTTTTTTTGTTCAGTGTACACATTGAACTTAAAAGCCTTAAGTAGGGCCCCTTTGTGTTATACAAGCAGGCTGCAGGAACAGTCAAAATGACAGGGTAACAGAAAAACTAGCCCTAAACAAAGGGATTGAAGTTGGGACTCGTTGGAGGGGTGTAGATTTGTAATAACAGAAAGACACACAATTAACTCTTTAAGTGCCATTTATTTATTCCATGTATTTCAACATCATTTAAAATGCAACACTTGAGTGTCATCGACATATTAATACATCAAAATAGTTTTTCAGCAGCAGGTCACCGATCGCAGTTTCCCGCAGCCTGTGAGTAATTTTGGGGCTTCTGGGAGATGTAGTCGGAGCATGAAGAGACAGTGTACGCCACAGAAACCAAAGCAGGAAGTGGAGATGATCGGGATTTGACAGTAAAATGGATGGATTCTGGACCAAAAAAATTGTGATTTTGGTCAAACTAAAACTCTCCTACATATATTTGAAGGCGAAGAGCCTCCGTCACACCGGTGCTTAAGGTGGAGGGCAGCAACTCCAATGCATATATTTGATGGCGAAGAGCCTCCGTCACACCTGTGTTTAAGGTGGAGGGCAGCAACTCCAATGCATATATTTGATGGCGAAGAGCCTCCGTCACACCTGTGTTTAAGGTGGAAGGCAGCAACTCCAATGCATATATTTGATGGCGAAGAGCCTCCGTCACACCTGTGCTTAAGGTGGAGGGCAGCAACTCCAATGCATATATTTGATGGCGAAGAGCCTCCGTCACACCTGTGTTTAAGGTGGAGGGCAGCAACTCCAATGCATATATTTGATGGCGAAGAGCCTCCGTCACACCTGTGCTTAAGGTGGAGGGCAGCAACTCCAATGCATATATTTGATGGCGAAGAGCCTCCGTCACACCTGTGTTTAAGGTGGAAGGCAGCAACTCCAATGCATATATTTGATGGCGAAGAGCCTCCGTCACACCTGTGCTTAAGGTGGAGGGCAGCAACTCCAATGCATATAATTGATGGCGAAGAGCCTCCGTCACACCTGTGTTTAAGGTGGAAGGCAGCAACTCCAATGCATATAATTGATGGCGAAGAGCCTCCGTCACACCTGTGCTTAAGGTGGAGGGCAGCAACTCCAATGCATATATTTGATGGCGAAGAGCCTCCGTCACACCTGTGCTTAAGGTGGAGGGCAGCAACTCCAATGCATATATTTGATGGGGAAGAACCTCCGTCACACCTGTGCTTAAGGTGGAGTGCAGCAACTCCAATGCATATATTTGATGGCGAAGAGCCTCCGTCACACCTGTGCTTAAGGTGGAGGGCAGCAACTCCAATGCATATATTTGATGGCGAAGAGCCTCCGTCACACCTGTGCTTAAGGTGGAGGGCAGCAACTCCAATGCATATATTTGATGGCAAAGAGCCTCCGTCACACCTGTGTTTAAGGTGGAGTGCAGCAACTCCAATGCATATATTTGATGGCGAAGAGCCTCCGTCACACCTGTTTCTAAGGTGGAGGGCAGCAACTCCATGACGTATGTTTGTTGAGGAAGAGCCTCCGTCACACCTGTGCTTAAGGTGGAGGGCAGCAACTCCATGACGTATGTTTGATGAGGAAGAGCATCCGTCACACCTGTGCTTAAGGTGGAGGGCAGCAACTCCATGACGTATGTTTGTTGAGGAAGAGCCTCCGTCACACCTGTGCTTAAGGTGGAGGGCAGCAACTCCAATGCATATATTTGATGAGGAAGAGCCTCCGTCAGTCCAGTGCTTGAGGTGGTGTAGTTGGTCACTCGTGGCTTCTTGGCCTGCTGAGTGACCTCTGTGCAGGTAGATGTAGATGCTGTGATTCAAGGCCTTCCTACTGTCCGTCCTGATGTTTCTTTGTGCCCTACACAAAAACAACAAACTTCAAACACCATTCTTTTCAGTGATTTTCTTTCATGACTTATATGTCTGCAGAGCGTACATACATAGTTAAAGCTGGCCGACCAGCCAGGGTGTTGCTGCGAGTGCAGCTCTTTTTCTTCTTCTGCCAGCTTGTAGTATATGGCCTGTTCTTCAGCGGACAAGGACCTCCACATCTGTCCCAGGATGGCATGTAGTCCTGCCGTGCCTTTGCTGTCCACTTTGGTCTTCAGTTTTGGCCTCTGCTCTTTCGTGAACAGCATGAAGGCATTCGGCGGTTTCTTAACGTAATGCTCATCCTGCTGCTCTCCACGCTTTCTCTTTCTGTGGGAGAAAAACAGAAGACTCTCAGAAAAACAGTAAAGTAGCAGAATAATAGGGTGAAATGCATTAAACCCATTAAAAGGACTGATAATAATAATAACAATAATAATAATATTCAAGCTTAATGTGGTTTTAATATGAGTTGTGACGACTGCTGCAGATGAGAGAACTTATTGATGAGGCAGACAGTGGCTAAATATCAGTGTACACTTCTGTGTGTGTGTTTGTTTACATTCATGTGTGTGTTACTTACTTCTGCACAGTTTGTTGCTGGCTCAGTCTGTATCCTTCAGGGAGCTGCATCACTGGGGCTTTGTGTTTCTGGAGACGCAAACATACAGAGGAGTTGGATGAACAAGACTCAGTGGAGTCACCTGTAACTCTGGTACTTGATATAACTAATAAACCATCAGAGTCATCTCCTAAATACTTCTAAAATGTGTCATAGTATACACATCCAGAACAGTCTCATGCACACATTAGGAAAGTTTTCCATTGAAATAAAATGTTATTTTCACTTCATATTGGATTGAAATAGGTTGTTTTCTGTCATTCTGTTGTGCTAATGCATCCACCTCTGATTGATACCTGGGCTGTAACTACATTATTTTCATTATTTATTAATAGTGGCTAATTGTTTGGTCTGTGTGACAATTTCAAAAACCCAAGATGACATCTTCAAAATATGTTATTAGTCTGACTAACAGGCCAAAAGGTCATTGTCGCTTAAAAAATGAAAAATCAATCAATCGTCTAAAACAGCTGCTGATAATTGATTACTCTGTCATCCTTTCAGCTCTGACTGGTATGCATCTTTTTTTTGATGCAGGTATTGAGACATGACTCTCATGATCTCTATCCCTAACCTAAACTGATATCTTACCTTAAATCTGATCTGTCCCTGGCTATCAGCACCTGGCTGACCGTGCAGGGCACCTGGCAGCGTGACGTGTTGCAGTCCCTGGTCCATGATGGGAGCAGCTTGTCCCACATTCACTGTCTGAGCAGACGTGATTGAATGTGGCTGCTCACAGCTATATGGAGCTGCTCTCAGGGAGGTGCACCCAGCATGAGCTCCACTCCAACTGCCATCAAGCTGATGGTCAACACTGAACTCATGTCCTGGGTTGTGAGGACCTGCAGGACTCGTCAGGTGACTGGGTGGAGCTGATACTATGGGGCTGTGTTGAGCTTCTTCGTTGCTCAAACTGTTCATGAATTGAATCATTTGGTGTTCAACAGATTCAACACATGAATCAGAACGAGGAGAAGTGGACTTAATGCCGAATACATCACTGATGCTATCAAACAATAATCTTTGCTCAGATTCATCCAGAAGACCTGTAAGAAGGTCCATGTCATCGGCAGACATGTTGTCATCCATCTGATTACTGCGGAGTAATAACTTTTGTTATGGCACGTTATGGCACCTGTGACGAACAATAATGGATTTAATTAAAGGAAAATACTGGAGAATTTTTGACAGCTATAGTTCCTCCTAACTTTGAAGATAAACATTTTTAATGAACTTTCTGGTGTGTTTTTTTAAAGACTGAATAATCCAAAAGTATAAATAAAATAATCAAAAACTGGTGAACTGGATTCACCACATAACACAGCATTTAAATACAGCTTGCATGTTGATGTATCAGAAATAATAATCCAATAATATAATATATGAGACAATATGAACTTAAAATGGAGCAGGTCTCTGCTTTAAACTTAACTTGAAGTACTTTAAACTGTGAGAAATTTTGTAGAAAAGTGTTGTATTGACAGCTAACAGACCATTGGTGAAAGGTGTTTTGGAAATAATTATAATTGCTGGTTAATGAGTGTTTTACTCAGCTATAATCTCTAAGTATTTGTGTAATTGTGAACTTACTTACTGCAGATAACTGATGGACTGATGGATGAGCGAGCTGAAAAGTTTTGCCTTCGTTTTTCACAGAGGAAACTAGATGTTTTCACAGTGAACTCCAGAGGTGAAATGAGCAGAATGTTTACTGACAGACAGTTAAGTGTTTAGTGTGTTCCATTCTGATCTGTTCTTTTTTATTCTTTTCCATTCCGGAACTTCTGTCTTTCTGTCTGAATTTGCATATTTGGTTACCTGAGCAACCGCAAAGTAACTAAGTATTCTTAAAAATCAACAAGTGCATTATGTATTTTTTTCTTTTTTTTCCTTTTTTTCTTTCTTTTTTCTTTTTTCATTTTTTTTCTTTTTTTCCTTTTTTTCTTCTTTTTTTTCCCTTTTTTTCATGAAAAAAAGAGAAAAAAGAAAAAAGGAAAAAAGAAAGAAAAAAAAATAAATTAAAAAGTAAAACTAATGTATCTTGATGCATTCGTCTAGTCTACTACATAGGATGGATTTAGGTAGTGATCTGAAAGAGTTTGCAAAGGCCTCCTAATTCCAAACAGTTAGAAATGTATATGTACAAATGTAAAATTTAAAGATGTGGTTGCAAAAGCCTAACAGAGTAATGGGAATGTCAAACACAGTCTGTGCACACACACTCTGTCCTGAGAAGAGGTCTAATCAAGCAACATGAATAAAAACACCTGAGTGAACAGAGCAGCCATGTGTCCAGTGCTGTGAGGATTTAATCTGATATGGTACTAAAGGAGAGACTCTCGAGGTGAATATGGTGAAAAATTCTATATATCATCATGACACTTCCAATTCCATACATTATTATGGCTATGGCTCCTTTTTTTCTGAAATTGAGATATTAACTCATTGAGAGTCACCTATTTTGTAAAACACAAAGTGCCTTGTGCCAGTGTTTTTGTCCATTTTGAGTCATATTTTAGACCCACAGAATATTTTGTACTATGTCTCTGAAAACACAGAATAGCTCAAATGAAAGAACAGACTCTCTGTTTCATCATGAAAAAAATGTTTGTTTTTACCTTGTTCCATTCTTGTTTTATCAGAGGTAGAGTAGAGGACACTTTCACCAAAATCACCACTTTTTGTCCAGATTCTGTTTGTTTTGTTCTTTAATCTCGATCGTCTCCACTTCCTGTTTTTGTCTCTGTGGTGTATTCTGTCTACTTATGGTCCAACTACATCTCCCAGAAGCCCCAACATTACACACAGGCTGCGGGAGACTGCAATCGGCGACCCGCTGCCGAAAAACCACTTTGACGTATTATTACATTGATGGCACTCAAGCATTGGATTTTAAATGACATTGAAATACATCAATGGCACTCAAAGAGTCAAAATGTAAAACAAAAGAGGACTATGAAACCATAAACTTACTCACACAAACAAATTAAATAATGCCAACTTGTGGTGACTTTGTGGTGAAAAATCTATAGATTTACGATCGACTAGGTTGAAAGGAAGACATTATGAATGCAAAATAGTCCAAAGTCTAAAAATTGATTGTTGTATGCAAAACATGGCCTGGGAGTCTCCTCTAAAATGTTATATAACTACACTCAACAAAAATATAAACGCAACACTTTTGTTTTTGCTCCCATTTTTTATGAGATGAACTCAAAGATCTGAAATGTTTTCCACCTACACAATATCACCATTTCTCTTAAATATTGTTCACAAACCAGTCTAAATGTGTGATAGTGAGCACTTCTCTTTGCTGAGATAATCCATCCCACCTCACAGGTGTGCCATATCAAGATGCTGATTAGACACCATGATTAGTGCACAGGTGTGCCTTAGACTGCCCACAATAAAAGGCCACTCTGAAAGGTGCAGTTTTGTTTTATTGGGGGGTCTGGGGACTCAGAAAACCAGTCAGTATCTGGTGTGACCACTGTGATGGAAATTTAGCAGAATGTGTCAGAAGCTGTTATGTATGAACTCATGCCTGATTGTATAAGTTGTTATGTGTGAACTCATGCTGATACAATCAAAGTATGCATTTCTGAAGACAACGGCACATTATGTCACTCTGCCCTGGACTGATAAGCCCAGGACTTGGCGCTGCCAACTCATTCTGTGTTGAAGTCCTTGACAACGTGTCTGTGTCTCCTGATTACTGTGGCTGTTAAATACACCCTCTTCTGTTACTCTGCATGGGCTTCCACTCACACTTGCTGTGTGTCTGAAATCTCATCTCTGTTCTGCAGACAGATATTAAAAGCAACTCTTTGGGCAACGGAATCAGTGAAATTATTTACTGGACTCTCGTGTAGTTAAAGAACCCTGTGGAAATTAGACCATCCTGACAGAGAATTTCCACAACAGCACTCTGGAGCCACAAGGAGGAATGCATGGCTGACATCCTCCGACAGACACTGGAGTTGTGCGGCAAGAAGCAATCCCATTTGTCATCGAGGACTGCCTCCTTGGGATAGCAGGTACTCTATTCTCACAGCTGAGGTTTGTACATCATAGATGTTTTCCTCTGTGAGAACTTGTTTTGGCATCTCTTCAACAGTTAAGTGGTTGGTCACAAAGGTGCCATCTGCCACAGGCTGTTCTTTGATGCCGACATAGAGAGCATCGCCCTGCTCAAGCACTCTATCAAGCAATGCTGTGTCAATATGCGACCCTTCGTTGTGGTAGGCAAGAAATGTAAGAGCCATACAAGTGCACTGGTGACCACGGGAAAAACTCACAAATCTGTAGTCCCCCTGGTGATGCGTGGCTCTCACAGACGAGATGCGTGGTCCATCAATGCTCCCTCCAACGGCAGGATCCTGTCATGATTTCAGCAATAGCAGTTTTACTTGCTATCAATTATTGCAAATATTTCAATTTCTAATGCAATTTCTGTAATGCAAAATGTGAATCATTACTATGATAATGGTCATTAATAACATTTTTAAAAACAATGTGGTAATTTGTTAATGGCCTACGTCAGCAGTGTGTCTTCTGGTCAATGCAGTAATAATGCAATAAATTTTTAATGGACCCCTTATTAGCAGAGATAGTTCACATTTGTCTGTGTGTGTCGTAGATAATTGTTATAATTAATATCAATAATAATTACAAGGGCCAGTGCGCGATCCAAAAGAATGACGTCAGCGGGGGTCGCCTCCACCTCAAGAGAAATCATGATAATTAACTGATTAGAAAATTTCAATAAGATGTTTTTATGTCCACTATCTCTGTAAGGCAACAGTGAGTAGAAATTAACTGACTAACTTTCAATTAATTTGAGATCCTTCCTGTAATAATAAGAAGTAATAATAATGACACACACCTGACATTTCTCCTGTCTCTTCCTGGTGCCAGCACCTCTCATGTCACGGTCCACAGCAGATTTCTGATGTATGAAAAAGCAAAGCAGAAAAAAAAAAAAAAAAATCAAGCAAGAGTTTTTCTACAATTTTAGCTTTAATTAATTAAGACATGTAAAATGTTTAGTGTCTTCAGTATTTTAAAATACCTTCTTGCCCTTGGGAACAGGTTACTGCTCCACACCGTCAGGTGCTGAAGCAGTCACATTCAGGACATCCAGAATGCCAGGGCTGAACCACACAGGATTTACAGGGATGGAACCAAGCAGGTCTCCCTGCTAAACAAAGTGCAAATCATTATTGATCACACATACAGAATTCCTGAAATTCAATATTTTGATTTAATTGATATTCTGATATTATGTCACAACTGACCTGCTGGTGAACCATGGCCCTGCTGTGATCCGGGGTGGTCTGGCGTGGCAGCTTAGTCTGTAACAATGACATAAATTTTTGGAACAATCTGTTACATGAAACTGTGTCTAAATACCCCTCAAAATACAACAAAGTGATCCAAAAACAGAGTGATTTATTACCTTCTGGCCAACAAGTGTCCAATCGAAAGGATTGGAAGGGCGTGGCGTGGTGACCTTGCCCTTCACAACCACTTTTGGAGAAAATGGCCTGGGAGGTGGTGAGGGCCGAGGAGAAACTGGTGCTGGATGGACAGCAGCCCACAGCAACTGCACCAGGATCTCCATCCCCACAGCGTCACTCAGGTGCACCTGGCAGACATATATACAAGATTTATGTGTGCTCCAGCCATAATTACAAGTGTACTTTTAAAGATACTGATACCAAAAATTTAACTTACCCCATCTGTACACCAGAGTTCCAGCTGTCAGCGGAAAGTGCTTGGTGATGGACCGGTACCAAACACCTCAGAAAAAAGAAAAAAAAAAAGACACGATTAGCACTCTGAAAAAAATTGCATGTTCATACAAAATGTATAATACACATCACATTTGTTTTCCTCAACCAGAAACATTTCAATCTATTATTATGTCTTTATTCTTACCTGCACGCGCTGCCACGCGGTGGAACTCCTGACGCAGGAGCTCTTGCTGGGCTTCCTCGATGGTCAGTCCAGCACAACCACCTGCAGAATTTTTTTTTTACATATTATAACTGTACCAAAATGGTTCACTGTAAAGGATGCACTGAAAAAAAAAACAAAAACAATTTGCATTTCCCCAGCGGTTGCAGACAGAGGTCAGCAGCTTCTGGAAGTCAGCTGCAGCCTCGCCCGCCGATGGTCCTGCTGGCAGTCAGGTCGTTGCCCGGGGCGATGAGGCAGACCACGTCAGGTGTGCGGGGCAGAACTGAACGCAGCACCTCCTGACACAGTTCTGCTGCACACGCCCCAGAGGTGGACATCACGCCGAAGGAGATGTCTCCCTCTGGCATGGTGACAAACCCATCCACGATAGCACGTAGATGGGAGTCACCAACCAAGAGGGCAAACTGCAAACACAAAAAGGAGAGGATGAGTGACAATGACAGACTTTTTTTACTGTGTAATGTTTGTGTATAAAGCACAAAACCAAAGTACCTTCTTTCTTGGGGATGCCTGCGGGATGACCAGCTTGTGGCTCCGTCCGGTCACCTCAGAGGTTGGCCATCTCCTCACGTGGTGGCGGTAGCCCGTCCCATGGCCTTGGAAGAAACACAAAGAAAGGAAGAAGGTTAAAGTTAGAGATTAAACATATGTGAGAATAATATTATTGTTAACTACGTACGTGATTGGAAGTCCGTGGAAGGCCGAGGACGTCCTTGCGGGCAGATCATGGGACCTGACATCTGCAGTAGGATGACATGAAAAATAACATTGGATGAAGTCATGTAAATTACCAGACCAGATAAATAGTTTATCAGTTAATTTAAAATGATTTAAAAATATCAGTTGTTTTAAAATTACCTGGACAGGCGAAGGGCAGGCCTGGAGCTTCACCACCTATCACAAACAGCACAAGTTAAGATTACTCAAACCTATAAATGTGTCACTCTCACTCACACACGACACACATTCATATGTACCACATCCATATGCATACACACATCTGAAATCTGAAGCCATAAATAAAAGCCATACCTTCATAGCAGGTGACTTGGGTGTCCAGGCTGTGGCAGGCACCCATGTCTGAAAAAATATGAGCAATCAAACACAATTACAAACATACACACAGCACTGAGAGAAACTGACATAATCTAAAACTGGATTAATGCATCAGTATTTTTCCTAATCTGATATAGTCTACTGGAATTCATAGTGTAGGTACCAGCTGAGTGACCGGGTCCACGGCCGGATCCACCGTCGTCCACCTCCTCTTGGCGGCCTCCGAGCGTCTCCCCCTCCGTGGCATCCTGGCAGGTCTGAAAGAAAAAGAAAAAACAGTTAGAAAAACTGGGTTATCTCCAGGGAAAGCAGAAACGGCAGAAATTACTCACTTATCCGGTGAATCAATGTAATGTGTAATATGTCTTTAATGCGTGTGTGTGTGTGTGTGTGTTTTAAGTGTGTGTGAATGAAGTCAGTGAGGTGATCTGGAGATGGATGCAGGTGATGACAGCAGGTGATGACAGTAGGTGGCTCTCTCACAGTGAATAGTTGTAAAAAGAAGCAAATTACAAATGGATTATGTTTTAATCTTGAATTGTGAAACCAATTTTGACAGGGACAAATAATGTGTTGTTTCTTAATTGCATTGTTCCAAAAGTTTGACCAAATCACAGTATACTCCCTTTTCCTCACACAACCACAAAACAAAACAACAACCAGCCCAAACAAAACACTCATGACAAAGATCACACCCTGTGTGACCTTACACATGAGAAGACCATACCCTGAAAATCGCACTAAGGAGACAAAACGCCCCATTTAAATCACCAAAGTCACCAAATATGCCTCTGAAGCCTAAGCAGTAATATTTACATGAACACTTCAAATGTTATAAGATCACAACATGCAAAAACTGACTATAAACCACAACAGCAGTAGAGAGAGAATAAATCAGCACCTCAACAGTGTCCAGAGAGGAAAGAAGAAAGGCTCACAAAAATCTTTGACATATCCAAGACTGGAATCAAACCAATGTCCCATCCCCTGCTCTTTATTGCATGGAAAATAATAATTGCTTTGTATTTTTATGAGAAACATTTCAAAATGTAAACTGACATTAAATGTTGTAAATGATTGAATTCTGGATCATTTTGAGCAAGTTTGAAGTTGTTTGGGTTGAGGTCAACTTAGCAGCAACATTATGTGATCCATAATTCAATTTGGCCACATTCTGGTAAGAACATAAATGACTTTGTCACATGACAGCAAATCACCCAAATGGATATTTAATGAACTACAATAAACTACAGAACATGATTTAATACTCTTCAATTTTAGAATAATACTTTCTGGTATGCAGTTTTGTGAAAACAATGCAAATGTAATGAAATTACAATTACTAATCATAGACATTAATATTCTAACATAAGTAAGTGCTTTAAAATGACAGTAACTAGTATGAAATAATGTATTGCATTTTAAACTTAACTTTGTGTCACACTGTGAATGAGCCATTGTCAAAGTACTCAGTGCTTCTCCTTTTTATAACATTGTTTTTATAAAGATGTAAGGACACTCATGAATAACAAGTAATAACAAAGAATAACATGCAAGATTAACAATAAATTAAATACCTCACGATGAATATAAATATCTTTATCTGAATATTATCACATACTTTTTGCCTTTTATTTTCCCCCATGTTACGTCATAGAACACATTTACATTGCAGTTCGTAATTGAAAAGGTCAGTGACTCCTTATTATTTTCTCAAATAGTAAATTTCACACAACATGAATGTAAAGTAGCTGCAATCAACAATGTACAGAGAAAACGTTACGCTTCATTTAATTGAAGCACAATCTGTTTTTGGCTTGTTTCCTCTACACATCAATGGAAAAACAACACCCTTTCCACCGTTTGAAAATCTCACTAAGCAGACACAACACCCCCAAAAATGTTCACATATCAGCAAATGTTAGAAATCCACAATGAGTGATGAACAGTCAAACCAGTATTAGCCATGTTCCCCAGCAGGTGTGTGGCATAAGCTAATATTTACCTGTGCTAGTGCAGCTTAGCTTCTAGCTAACAGCTAAAGCTACTAGTGAAAAAGTGAGACAGGCAAGCATCGAAGCAAGGTGACCTTTTACCAGCAGCCTTTTTGACAAATCATTGCAGGGAGGAGACACTTATAATTTATAACATGCATGTAAAAAAACTAAATGAAATGGTACCATAATTATTGTTTTTTTAAATAATGAGGCTACATCAGTGTAGACCTTGAGATAAAATGACAAAATGGCTGCCGGTAAAAGTGCAAATGGAGTTAAGCTATGAGGTTGCTAGCTAGCTAACTGTGAGGATTAGCTGGTCTTTAGCTAAAAGTTGTTTGCTCTAAATAATATGATAGATTTGCTTTTTATTTTCCAGCTTCACACTGAGTGAAAGAGTGAACAAGACAACAGTTCTTACATAGTATGAGAAAAAATGCTCAGACTCTGACTAAGCTAGCTAACGTTAGCATTGGTGACCGTAGAAGCATTGCTAACATTAGCTCACAAAGTAGGAACAGAAATGCTGATTTGAGGCTCTAGCATGTATTGTGTGAAGTACACCAGTTACCACAACATTTCTATATTGACTTAAACCACTGAACCTGTGGGTTTTCAATCCATTTTTACAAGTTAATTAGTGTTAAGAGTTAGCTGTTCAGAGAGACAAGCACTCACCTCAGAGACTCGGAGCAGAAGTGGTGTGATTGTGACGTGGTCATAGACTGTAAAAAGAATGGATGTAGCACCCGTGACATCACCCATTGGTTTGGGGGAGTCCTTTTTGTGCTGCTATCATGGACATTTGAACTGCGCCATCTTGGATTTCAGTGGGCGTGTACTTTCCATATTTGGAGGAGAGGCGGTAACTTTACGGGTCAGCCGGCCGAGATCCCGCCCACTGAACTCAAGTTAACCGTGCTGAACTGAGCTAGCCTAAGGCTATTCAGCTAGGCTAGGCTAACAAGCAGCTACTGGCAGCAAAAACAGATCATAATGCTGCTGCTGTGTTTTAAAAATCACCCTTTCAGATTGAGAGGTTTTAGGTGGAGCTGCAGGGTTTGGTGGTGTTGTGAGGGGGAAAATTCATTTGTACTATTTAACTGTGAAACGATCGTTTAACATGTTATTTACCGTGTTTCAACACTGCCTCCATCCACTAACGTTATCCAGCACAGCAGCCGCTTTCTGACGGAGCATCTCTGTCCATGCAACGTCGGACTTTTTAAACACAACAATGACACAAAATTAGGTTGTATTCCCGCACTAAACAGACTCAACATACTCTGGTCAATTATCTGTATCAGCAGGAACCATGAGTCGGCAATAAAGTCATGATAAACCTGCGGCAAAATATGCCGACACATACCAATTAGTGGCAGCATCCAGGTAAACTGTATTTTATACAGTCTGTGGGTAAAATAGTACTAGATATTTACACACCGAAAAAAATGCAACACAGGATCCTTTGACGGTCGATTAGTACAATCAACAGCACAACACACCATCCATCCATTCATTATCTACCGCTTATCCTCACATAGGGTCGCGGGGGAGCTGGAGCCTATCCCAGCTGTGTTAGGGTGAAAGGTGTGGGACACCCTGGACAAGTCTCCAGTTCATCACAGGACACATAGAGACAGACAACCACTCACACTCACATTCACACCTACAGACAGTTTAAATTAACCAATTAACCTAATCCACATGCATGTTTTTGGATGGTGGGAGGAAGCCGGAGTACCCGGAGAAAACCCATGCAAACATGGAGAGAACATGTAAACTCCACATGGGGAACTGGGTACCTTCTTGTTATGAGGCAACAGTGCTAACCACTGCACCACCGTGCCGCCCACACACGCCATATTGCCAGAAACAAACTGCACGAAAATAGGCAAACAAACACGGACACCGCAGTGCCTATTAACCACAGACCTCTGGGTGTAGCCTAGCCTAGCTCAGCTGATGCTGTAGCAAAGAGCTAACTGCCGGTAGCTGTCTGTGGACCTGTCACTCAACGTAACCACGCCCTAATTTATGCAAAAACTTTAAGCTGAAATAACACTAAAATGGTTGTGGTAAAAATCACCCCCCTCAGTGTTCACGGAGGTGGAAACTATCGGTAGAGACCAAAAAATTAAAATGTACCAGGCTGTAAATATGTTTTTTAAAGCTGTAAATTTGGCTATTTTAACATGGCGGTCAATGGAGAATTGCTCACTTCCGGAGCCAGCCCCCAGCAGCTGGACAGGAATTGCAGCTTTTTGAACGCGGAAGTGGTCCTCACTTGGAGAACCCACAACTGCCCCCTTGGACGTGATGCAGCAGAAATACAATCGAGGCGTTCAAGGACAGTGGGAAACTGAGACGTCATTGATCACAGCCATCATGACTGTCTTTAACAGGCTGTATCAGGCTAGTGAAGATTGTGCTACCACATATAAGTAGAAAAACTTGGAAACGTAACAATGATGCTGTATAAAGTTCCTAATTTTAGCGTTATTGGATATTTCCTATTGTGAGACCCGTTTTTAAACTGGTCTGTTGCAACCTCTGGGATAATCCCAGGGTCATTAAACGTTGCATTCACACACTAGAGATCTGGAATATTCTGAGGATTTACTGTTTGGAAGATTGTAGAACAGAGGAGCTGGTCAGGCTCTTGATGTCTTGAAGTATATGTATGTGGAGGGTAAGGCTGTGCGGTATGGATAAAATTCTATATCCCGGTATAGCCAAGTTTATATCCGATAATGATATATATTCCTATATAGTATTTTTTTCTGATGTGTTTTTAATTTCCATTGCGCTCTCCTCCATCTCTTCTTCAGCGTGGATTAAATACTGTTAATCCAAAAATTGCTGCAGAAATTATGAGACATAAGTGACCGTGGGAATGTACATTATAGACTTAGCGCATTATTCAATCATAATGTATGCAGAATGTGGAATATTTTTTAAGGTTGTTATAAAAGATGAAACTGCTGTGATAATGCAGGGTTTAAAATGTATGAATAAAGTGGAAAAATATTAAATAAATAAAAGATGTAGGATGTAAAATGTATATAAAACTCAAACTAATCTGCTAATGCTGAGTCTGTGTGTAGAGTTTGGGGATTTTATTTTGATAGAAATGGACTGAGTCTGAGCTTCCTGTCTGTGTGTGTGATCAATGATGCTATCCACTCAGAAGTCTGAAGTATGCAGAAATTTTTTCTCTCTACTCCACTCAGAAAGCCGTCAGCGGCAGTTTTCCCCAAAGAGGATCCTCTCTTTTTTCGTGCGTGCCTGTCCCAGGTTCATGTTGAAAAGAAACACGCCAAAGTACACACTGCGTATGTGCCTATCCTGAATTCATGTTGCGAACAAACACACCTGTCCCAGATTCATGTTGCAAGCAAACGCAGCTTGTTTCCTGTGAAGATTAAATCAGAGTTCGGGGCTTTTATTTTGAAAGGACAGTCAAAGCCACAGCTTCTTGTGAGGAAACAGTTACTCCTACGGAGTTTGGTGCTTTTATTTAGAAAAAACAGACTTTTACTTTGAAAGAAACAACCTGAGCCTGAGCTTCCTGTCTATGTTTGTGTGCCAATGATGTCACCCACTCTCTGTATCATCAGCATTGGCCAATCAGAAGCACCTAATCTATATATTTGTGTCTATGTGGATCCTCCCACCTGACACACACACACACCAACATCCAGTCACACTCTGCCACTGATTATAAGCTGACCTGTTGAATCACCTCTCGTATAAAAAAAACTATAAGGAGTAGAGCTTAGATTTTTGCATGTGAATGATGCTGTGATGATGGAGGTTCATGCATATCACCTAATTCTGATGGCCACCCCTGCATGGCTTCGGTACCACATGGGGCACCCCTATGAAAAAGTCTAGGCACGCCCCTGGTCTGTCTCCCACACTGGCTCTCAATGACTGCCAGTGATTTCAAGCTGAGTCGGACCATGTCGAATTCCTCTGAATAAAGTCAAGAACCGTATGAGTACGGCTTTAGGGTTTGGATGAGAGGCGGCAGGAGCTCGTGAGGATCGCAGCGGTGCAAATTTTGTGTCTCTAGCCAACTCAGAAGGCCGACAACGGCAGGTTAAACACAAGAGGTTTTTCTGCTTTTTCAGGATTTAACAACATTGGACCATGTGGAGAGAATCTTGGGAAGTGGGGTACAAATTAAGGCTGTGGAGCAAAAAGTACAAATCTCACACTCATAAGACACACATTGCTACGACCGGGACGAAATTTCCAGCGTTTTGCTGTAAAAATTCTGTCGGTGGAGTGAACGTAGCCCTCACAATCGCGATTTTAAAAAAAAATTGCGACGATTCTGAAAGTGCTCTCCACTCTAGGTGTGTAGTTGTGTCACTCTAGTGCACGTAATAGACACCCATGTTAAGCTCTGATTTTTGACATTTTCCATGCTCCGAATAAATCGATCTGATGGACAAACGGTACATTTTATGACATGATGATGAATTATGAAGATGTAGCCAGGTAAATTTGCTGCGTTTTGCAAGTTGAATGGAGTTTCTAGGTGAAAGTATGAGGGAGCAGTGACTGTTTGTTCACTGAAGGTAAAAGTTTGAAGTCTGACCCTTTCCCCATTCATTCCAACTCTCGTCCTGAATCCTAATATACGCGTTGCTGGCTAAAACACACTTATTTTATGATTTTGGGATGTTTTTTTTTTTTTATTTTTAATTATTTTTCATCGTTTATATATGTTTTTGGAATGAATGTTAAGAATCTTGGGAGACCCCCCCAAAAGGAATAGTAATATGTGCCGCCGTGCTCACAAGGCTGGCTTCGCCAATAAACACTACAGTTTCAATAGGTCCCTTGTGGACCTGTTTCACAGTCCACTCGGGCCCTAATGAATCTACAGAACATACCCAAAACTCATTATATGGTGTTGAATCATGATGTTTCTACTCAAATCTAACAAGAATAAGCAATATTTTGTGGAAAAAATGATTCTGAACGATGAATGAAGGCAAATCAGCTTTCCTATGCTTAAATCATCCTGAAAATGCCCCAAACACCTTTTCTCTCCCTGAAAAGCTCAAAAAGACATAGAAATCGAATACATTATGAATCTACGGAACATACCCAAAACTCATTATATGATGTTGAATCATGATGTTTCTACTCAAATCACGTCAATCACATCAATTTTGCCACGCCTATGGGAGGGGCAAAATGGCTCCACAGCGCCCCCTTGAATTCTTCAAAAAACCCTCCTCATAGGAGTTTTTATGGAGTTGGAACAGAAAAATCGGTACACATGTGTAACTTGACCAGATGCACAAAAAAGTCTCTTGCACCATCTATTCCAAACAGGAAGTCGGCCATTTTGTTTCCACTCTTCATTTTGGCATGAATTCCACATTGAACCATTGAATGGCCGTAACTCCTTTGTGTATTGGCCAAATCACTTGATGCTTATTGCCCCCTGCTCGCACCGCCATCCCCATCTGATACCCAACCGTGATATACTGTGAGGGCCCTACATAACCGCTTGCGGTTTTCTAGTTTAAACTTATATTCTGACCATTTTATATTGAACTTGCCTACACTATTTTTGTTTTTTAAAAAAACCAAAGTAAAATAAAAATAAAACAAATCGTTGGAGGGCTTAAGAATATTTTAGCGGGGCCCCCTGAAATAAGCCTAATGACACTACTGCACATCATTATTCATTGCATATACTCCTTCTGAAAAACTGACCTTTCCTTCGTTCCCATGCGTCCCATTTCGCTGAGCGTTTAACTATTATCATATTCTACAATTAAAAAGGTGTACCTTATTGTTAGAGTCAATACATTAAAAATTGACTGGTTTTAGAGAAGCATGTGAGTAAAGAAATTCGGCTTTGCAGGGTTCCCACGCATCCTGGAATACCAGGAAAATCCAAATATTTGTGAAGATTTAACATCACTTCTTCATCATTTGTTGGTCACTACCGTACATGATAGTAGCTACCTTATGATGCTTGCTACCACATGCAATGCTAACTACCCTACATAATGCTAGTGACAGTATGTAATGCCATCCACTGTGTTCTACTTTAGGTCTGTATTTGTGTGTACAGGCACACTGGATGTGATGAGTAACTTGCTTGTTAACAGTTTTATAGACACGTGAACATCTGAAAAGCCATGGTTTATGATGTACATTGTTTATAAAAGGGATTTTGGTTTTGTTAAATTGTAAAGTAACATTTTTCTGATGGTTAAAAGTTTAATATGCCTTTTTGTAGCTAAGTTTAATCTGCAGAACATTTCAACTGAGTCACTTTGAGTCATTCAGTAGTTTGTGAACACTAAGGAATATGCACCTCATCAACAACTAGATTCATTTATTTATTTACAATTTTTATTTGACATATTTAGACATTTACATTTGACTCTCACAAAACATATACATTTCTTTTTATTTTAAGTCTTTAATTAAATAATTGCAATTAAGCATGATCATTGATAATGGGAGAAACTAAAATTAAAATGTGGCTGATTAAGGAAATCTGTTGGGAGGAAACCAGATCACCTGATTTACACCAAGAGTGAATTTCTAAATATTTATAAATAATTAGACAACTTAATTTATCATTTTCCTTTCATTTGCCTTTAGATTCTTGAACTAAATCTGACAAAGCTGAAATAGCCAAAAACTATTATTTAATCTTATCCAATATGACAATATATAGTTTCTCATTGGATTTTTAAATGGCTTTAGCTTTATTATGGTATATCGATATTTCAGTGTGGATTTCAGTGGATTAAATAAAAAGCAAACAATCCTGTGTGGTTATTTTATTCATAATAACACTATTGACCATTCTCAGGTTTGGAATTCCTCAAGACTCATTTCTGAGTCCTTTTTTATCCCATCAAGGATTCCCTTTGGCATCGCTAAAAAGCCTCCTGGTCAGAGTAGAAAGAGTGTTTTATGTACCTGGCAGGAGGTGTTGATGTTCGTGATGACGACACCAAAGAGAGGATTACTGCCGATCTCCCGCTCCTTCAGTTTCTAAAATATAAACACATAAAAACACATTTAATATTACTACTATCATAAGGGTTTTGCTCTGTTGTGTGTACCATTATTTCCAGAATAGCATTTTAACCTTGTACTCTGTGGCAACTGTTAAAGGATTTCACTGAGTATCACATCTCAGTATTACATTAAAAATATGAACCTCTACCCTCCATACAACATGATGTCAGATCAAACCAAAACAGTCAACATTTAGTCACCTAGAGACCTTTGTATGTGACACTACCTTATCAGTATGAGTAATAAGTCCAAAAAGTAATTTGTCATTAAAAGTATGTGAATGGAACTGAAAGCATCTGTCACAGCAGAGGAAGTCTGTGATTTGAATCCAGTATCATTCTGTCATTTGTAGGTCATAGAGGCCATGCCACTACTTTAAAACATGCATGCATCATTTATCAACTCAAATTCCAAGTTTGGTGTAATCTTAATGTTACTACATTAATAATATAAAACTTAAATGTAAACACTTAAAACTTAAGCAAAGGTTAAGCTGCAGAGGTCTAAGATCTAAGATTGATCCCTGAGGGACGCCACAATCATACTCACCCGCACATCTGCGATGGATTCATGGGTTTGTTTCAGGTTCTCAGTGACAAACTGGCAAGGACGGCCAGATGCCAACTCAACTCTCAGTAAGACCAGAAGCCACAGTGAAACCCAGCATGAAGACATATTGGACTGCTAACAAAAATGACCGTACACTGTACCGCCAAAAGAGTCCAAGAAAGGCTGAGAAGGGAAAGAGCAAGAGGATGTGTTGTCTAGTCACTGATAATCTCTGTTGACCTGTTTGTCTGTATATATGGCTGTCTGTCTCATCATGTGTCTGTCAGTCTGTGTGGTTGTGCATCACTGTGGTCTGTGGGCTTCCAGCAGCAGCATCACAAACGGCAGCATCGACGACAGTCTTCCTCTAAAACTTACTCTTCTGCTGCTAAACTCACACATTTAGGAGACTCCCTGGTCAGGTTTCTATTCACCTCCATCCACCGAACACCTACACATGCACAAAGGAGCCCCCCCCCCAAACTGGGACTGCAGGAAGACCAGTTCGTCAAAGACTTGATCTAGAAATCACTGTGCAGCAGTGCACTCCAAACCTTACCCTATGGTTAACTAGCTGTGCCAGTAACATCACTGATGTTATCGCTGTGTGTGTGTGTATGAAAGTGTGTGTGTGTGTGTGTGTGTGCCGTTTTAAAGATGGAGAGAGCAAATGATTTAAACAGCGAGTGAGTGGAAGAGTGACACAGCCAGTGGTGGAGTGAGTACACGACTTCAGTACTTCAGTAAGAGTACAAATCCTCCTTGTCAAATTTACTCCACTACAAGTAAAAGTAGCTCTGTCAAATGTTACTTGAGTAAGAGTAACAAAGTACTTGCTTTTAAATATACTTAAGTAATCAAGAGTACAGGCTTTTAAAAGTACTTAAGTAAAAGTAAAAAGTAAAAGTAAATTTCTTTTTTCGACTTACCTTTTTTCCCCCTTTTTAATTTATAGGGCCTTTTTTTCTTTTTTGATTTATAGCACCTTGTTATAACTCCCTGGACCTGTCCATGGTCTCAAGAGTTAAATTGTTAATGATCTACCTTAAAAATGTAATTACTAATTTAGTCAACACTTACAGAGGGTATAAGCAGTGAGTATTGTTATTAACCAGTTATCGGTCCTCCTATGATACCAAGATCAATACAGCATGTAATTGCGGACAAGATCTAATCCAGAAACATTTAAATATCACCCAATGGTGGTCCGCCGTTCAAACAGCTTATAAATTGGACCTTGTTCTGAAGAAGGTTGCAAACCACAGCACTAATACCATGTTATACAAAGTCTGCAGAAAATCCTATAAAAACAGTAATTTAATCAAACAAGGATGACAAATCGCTGTCCTTTCTGATGATCCCATTTATTTAACCACATGAGACAGTGACTGACCATGCCAACACTCTAGAGCCTCAAAATTACAATTTGCACATTAACTTTTTTTTAACAAAGACAAAAAGCTGTGCAAGAATATATAAATAATAATAAAGGGAGCAGAAATATATTGCACAACAAAAAAAATAAAATATGCACACTATTTGAAAGAAAAACGTATATAACGACCCACAGACTGAGAACCCCTGAAGGACTGCTGTTTTTACAATGGTGTGCCACACACACACGAACAAATACCAAAACATTTGTCCCACCCGTGTTTGGGTACATCAAGGCATCAAGATTTTCTGTCTCCTCCCTCTCTGAGAGGAGCAATGATGACATAACTGCCACTCTGTTTCAAGAACTTTAGAATTCTTTACTTGACTGCAAGACAATAAACAGCATATAACCAGTAGTAAAACAATATTGAACAACTCTCCATGTGCCACAACTGTCTCCACAACTGTCTCCATCTGCGTGTGTGTGTGTGTATCTGTGTGGGTCTGTCTGTCTCGGTCTGTCTATGTCTACCTGAAATCAAAATAGGCCTTGTTTAACTTCAAAAGCAACTGGTTCTCCAGGTTCTGAGAAAGAATTCTTCCACGTTTTGGTGTAAACAGCAGTCCAGCTGTACTGAACAGCCTTTCACAGGCCGCCGAGGCCGGTGGGCCCGTCTTCAACTTCAGTGCCAATCTGGCAAGAGCTGGACAAGGTGCGAAAGTTTCCATACCTCCAGATGTACACGCCAGGTAGGTATCAAGCTGCTTTGTGGTCTCCTGCGTGTGTGTGTGTGTGCCTCAAACCAGAGAAGTAATCCTCTTCATCAGAAGTGCTAGAAGAAGACTCATGCTGCTGCCGAGGTTCGTCGAACGAAGGAAGGTGGTCCTTTATGTGTGCAAGCCCTAAATGAAACAACCGTCAGTCATTATACAATTTTTATCATTTCTCCATAGACTAGAAATTGATTTAAAATATGCTCCTGTAAACAAACTCAAACAAAGCTTATTCTCACATGTATAGCACCAAACCAAGAATGTTTAGTGCAATATAAAGGACAACTTCCCATTACAATCCTATAATAAACTGTGTCTGGTGATGTACTACTGTTAAACCTTTTTTTTTTTTGCCTTACAATGTAAGTCAATGAGGAGCATATTTTGATATATCAATTTCTAGTCAATAATAGGAATTATTTAGACATCTTGCCAACCTTTTTAGTTACATCATAGCAAGGTTAACTACATGCAACCCAAAAATCTACCAAAGTGGACTTGCTCATATTTTGACAGGTACAATTCTCACCTAGTTGGAGGATATCATCAGTTGTCCAGGACGTTTGGAACTTTGGGTGAAGGATAGCTGCAGCAATCAGCTCTGGGTCCGACATCATTCCCCCAAATCGCCTCTCCACACCACCTGGGAGTAGTAGTGATGTGTAAAACAGGGAGGGTTACATTTTTAATTACCTCGATGCAAAATAGCATTATATCACACGCATACTATGTATTCTCTAAAATGTAGTTCTGTGAGCAGGGTTTAACCACATGAACCTCCTATGGGTAACTGGAGTCCCTCAGGGCGCAATACTTTTCTAATTTCTGTTATTGTGGAGAAAGAAAGTAGCTGATCGACAGCTCACAATGCGACACAGCATTGTGAGCTTGTCAGTCTGCTCATTTAATTGGAAGCTTTCCGCACAATATCAGTGCTGGGGTTTAGTGGTTAATTACAATGTAGCCTTTGCTGTAAAACAATCATTTTTACCCTTGTAGCAATTATGTGAATACTTAATTATTCTGACCCATCCCTACCTAGGATGGCATCAACCAGCGGCTTGCAGTATTTCAGCGACGGTCTGATTTTCTCAAGCTTGCCGATCATGATGTTGATGGTAGGGAGGAGATATCCCATGGTAAATTTGACATCTCCCTGCAGCACATCCAGGACCTTGGCAACTGGAGCCATGCTTTTGGCATATTCAGCCAAAAAGCACATTTCAGCCTGACTGAACCTACACACACACAGACACACACAGAGACAGAAAAAAAATTAACTTAGGGAGAAAAACTAGTTACTTTCAGAATAAAAACCTAACAGGTTCAGCATGTGGTAAGAATCAGGTTCAGTATCTGGTATGGTAAGTACATCTACGGCAGGACATGAAACACATTCACTGTCTACTTACATTACAACCTTGAGGTCAGCACAGACACTTCTCAAAGCATTCTCTCCTTGGTCCTTGCTGTAGATCTTCAGGATCCGCTCCACAGCCAGGTAAAATGAGTTCCATCTAGTGGCACACGGTTGTACAAGCTGGAGTTTGCAATGCTTTTCCACAATCTCTGCAGCAATAGTGGACCTGGACGTCTTATTCCAGAGAGCTTGACATTTGCCAACAGCGGACCTTGAGAGCTTCTTGTAGTTGCCTGCCTTGTCTGCATCAGCAGCATCAACAGAAGACATTAAATTTAACAAATGGCATGCACACCTCTGATGTTTTGGCAGTTGGTACTGGAGACCATCGTCTTCAGCCAAAATGGATTCTACCGCATGGAACTCCACCGCCTCCTCATTCTCAAGGTCATCAGGGTCATCACTTGTGTCAACTTCTTCCTCCGGAGCAGCAACAGCAGTATCATTATTGTTTTCATCTCGAAAGATACGGAACACTTTTATGAAGTTGGATCCATTGTCAGTAGTGGTTCTGACAATCTTTTCCCGGATGTCATACTCCAAGTGTATGTTGTTCAACGCACTTGCCAAGACGTCAAATGTATGAGAGCCCTTCAACTGTCGACATGGGAGAGCTGCAGAATGCCTCTTAAAGGTGCCTGGGTCTAACCAGTGTGTTGTAATGCCAAGAAAGCTCCTTCTCCTTGCAGACCAGCAGTCGGTGGTCGTGGCTATATACGAAGCCTTCCCCATCTCCTCCCTCACACGGGCCTTCATCTGAGTGGTTGCACGGCTAAGTCTGCTGCGGAGGGTGGTTCGGGACATTACTGTTCGCTGAGGATGGAGATCAGTGATGAGTCCCTGGAAAGCAGGCAGCTGAACTGTGGAGAACGGCTGTAGGCCTTGCGTGATGAAGTTGAGTACTCTGTTGTCTACAAATTTCTGTGTGACTCTAGGGAAACTTTGACTGGGTTCATCAATTTTCCTTTGTTTCTAGGGGGTAGAAGAGCTGTCAGTCTGATATTTTCTCTTCTGTGATGCTGTGGTCAGTTCTGAGTACTTTGCTGCATGTTGTTTATGTTTTCTCTGTAAAATACAAAGTAAAGTTCAGTTAAAAATAGTTGACAGATTAGAATCAAATAGGACTCGAAATTGACACTTAGTAGCCCGCAGACCCCATTGGGCCCCCATAAGAGAAGATCCGTTTATGGCTCTAGCAGTGTTTCTCAACAACTTAAATTCAAGGACCCACAATTTTACATGCATTTAATGGCATTTCAATCTTTGGGATCCACATTAATTGTAAAGTCAATGTTAATTTAACATTAGAATGAACAGGTACATTTGGTTCCATTTGTATATTGAGTTAGACCCATAAGCAGTTTGAGAATCAATAATATATTATGTAATTATTGGTATCATTAATATTGCTGCTACAATGACTGAGGAACTGTACAGAACTAAATAATTTTACTCCTTGGCCCCCTAATCATGCGCCTCATTTGCAGTCCTCTAGCTCTGTGGTTCCTAAACTTTTTCATGTCAGGAACCCCCAAATTGACTCAATAGCCTGCAGACCCCATCTGATCTGACACACCACTTGTGCGTCTTCTCCAAGTTCACAGAGCCCTCCTCCTATACGGTAAGCGTATTGCATCATTTCCGCTCTCAGCCGCTACTCTGTTGTTTCCTACAGCACTCTGAGCTGCTCTGCCACAAAAATAGTTTTGTTACTGTCTTAATCCACAGTGGTTAACGTCCCGCCGTACATTTGTAGTGTACTAATCCTATCAAGCACTCTAAAACTTCCCTAGACTTTCCCTGTCACTCGTTGGTGTTTTCCAGCGGCTTTTTTCGGCTAACAACTAGCTTCCATAGCCTAGCTTAGCAGCTATCTTAGCGTATAGCCATGGCTTCTCCTCTTCCGTCTCCTGCTTTCTCTTGCTCAGTGTGTCTCATGCTCAGTTATTCCTCTGCCTCCTTTAGTGATAATGGTACGTGTAACAAGTGTAGCATGTTCGCGGTTTTGGAGGCGAGGCTTAGCGAGTTAGAAGCCCGGCTCCGCACCATCCAAAGTCCTAGTTATGCCTCCGTAGCTAGCCAGCCCCTAGCCGGTGCGAGCCGACCTAGCGTAACTCCTGCTAGCCGTCCCGGCAACTCCCGAGCAGCCGGGAGAGTGGGTGACTGTCCGAAGGAAGCGTAGTTTTAAACAGCCCACGGCTCACCACCGACCCCTTCACGTTTCTAACAAGTTTTCCCCACTCAGCGACACACCCGCTGAGAAGCCAACCCTGGTTATTGGCAGCTCTATTCTTGAAACGTGAAATTAGCGACACCGGCAACCATAGTCAAATGCATTCCGGGGGCCAGAGCGGCTTAATGCTGAATCCTATTTGAAACTGCTGGCTAAGGATAAGCGTAAATATGGGACTATTGTTATTCACGCTGGCGTAATGACACCCGGTTACGCCAATCGGAGGTCACAAAAATTAATGTGGAATCGGTGTGTGCTTACGCTAAAACAATGTCGGACTCCGTAGTTTTCTCTGGTCCCCTCCCTAGCTTGGCCTCTGATGACATGTTTAGTCGCATGTCATCCTTCCACCGCTGGCTGTCGAGGTGGTGTCCAGTTAATGATGTGGGCTTCATCGATAACTGGAGCAGTTTCTGGGGAAAACCTGGTCTGATGAGGAGAGACTGCATCCATCCTACTTTGGAAGGAGCAGCTCTCATTTCTAGAAACATGGCCAAGTTTATTAGTCAACCTAACCCATGACAACCCAGGGTTGAGACCAGGAGACAGAGTTGTAGTTTAACACACTTCTCTGTGCTTCCATTAGAGCAGTCACCCACCCAGAACCCCATAGAAAGCGGTGTCTGTCCCACGACCACTAAAATCAGTTAAATCCATAGTAAACAAAGGGGAGTTGAACAAAATAACTTAATAAAATTAAATCCACTGCTGAAATAGTTAATCAGGACAGGAGAATTAAATGTGGACTTTTAAATATCAGGTCATTATCATCTAAAGCTCTACTAGTAAATGAATTAATATCAGATAACCAGGTTGATTTATTTTGTCTTACTGAAACCTGGTTGTGTCAAGATGATTATGTCAGCCTGAATGAATCCACTCCTCCTAGTCATATTAATACTCATATTCCTAGAGATACAGGTCGTGGAGGAGGAGTTGCAGCCATTTTTGATTCTAGTCTATCGATCAAACCTAAACCTAAATTAAATTATAAGTCTTTTGAAAGCCTGGTTCTTAGTCTTTCTCACCTTAAATGGAAAACAGAGAAACCAGTTTTATTTGTTTATAGTGTACCGTGCTCCAGGTCCATATTCTGAATTTATATCTGAGTTCTCTGAGTTTTTATCAACTTTAGTCCTGAGAACTGATAAAGTAATTATTGTAGGTGACTTTAATATTCATGTGGACGTTGACGGTGACAGCCTTGGTACTGCTTTTATCTCGCTGTTAGATTCAATTGGCTTCTGTCAGAATGTTCAGGAACCAACTCACTGTTTTAACCATACACTCGACCTGGTCCTGACCTACGGCATTGAAGTAGAACATTTATCAGTCCACCAACAGAATTCCTTCCTATCAGACCATTACTTGTTAACCTTTGAATTTTTTCTTCTGGACTACACTCCATCAGGTAAATCCATGTACACTAGATGTTTATCTGAAAGTGCTGTAGCCAAGTTTAAGGATATAATTCCATTAGCTTTTAATTCAATACCTAATATCAATATACTTGAGGGCTCAGACTTCAGTCCTACTCAAATTGATAATTTGGTAGATAGTGCTACCCAGACTCTCTGCGAGCATCTCTAGACTCTGTTGCTCCTCTAAAGAAGATAGTAAAGCATAGAAAGCTGGCTCCATGGTATAACCCTCACACCCGCAGTTTAAAGCAAGCAGCAAGAAGATTTGAAAGGAAGTGGCGTTTAACCGGTCTGCAAGCTGTCTCGCCTGGACTGGCATGATAGTTTGAAAGCTTATAGGAAGGCTCTCCGTAAGGCCAGAGCAGCTTATTATTCATCATTAATAGAGGAAAATAAAAACAACCCCAGGTTTCTTTTCAGCACTGTAGCCAGGCTGACAGAGAGCCACAGCTCTATTGAACCATCTGTTCCCACAACCCTCAGTAGTAGTGACTTCATGAGCTTCTTTAATGAGAAGATTATAACTATTAGGGAGAAAATCAGTCACACTGTGCCTTTGACTGAAAATGCTTTGTCTTTAAACACAGGAAGCATAGGACTCATTGAAGAACTTGATGTATACTTGGACTGCCTTTCTCCCATAGACCTCCACAAACTGACTTCATTGATTTCCTCATCTAAGCCTTCTACTTGTCTCTTAGATCCCATCCCAACTTCACTGCTTAAAGAAGCTTTACCGTTACTGAGCACCTCTTTACTGAACATGATCAACTTATCTTTGCTGTCAGGCTATGTACCTCAGTCATTTAAAGTAGCCGTAATCAAACCTCTTCTGAAGAAGCCTGGTCTTGATCCAGAGGTTTTAGCCAACTATAGACCAATATCCAACCTTCCCTTTTCTCTCTAAGATCCTTGAGAAAGCAGTGTGCAGTCAGCTGCGTGACTTCCTCCAGAACAATAATCTATTTGAGGACTTTCAGTCAGGATTTAGAAAATATCATAGCACCGAGACCGCTCTGGTGAAAATTACTAATGACCTGCTAATTGCGTCAGACCATGGACTCGTCTCAGTACTTGTCTTGTTAGATCTTAGCGCTGCTTTTGATACTATTGACCACCATATCCTGTTGCAGAGATTAGAACATTTAACTGGCATCAGAGGAACTGCTTTAAGCTGGTTCAAATCCTACTTATCGGATCGATCACAGTTTGTTCACATTAATGATGAGTCCTCCATGCAGTCCATTGTCAGTTATGGAGTTCCTCAAGGTTCTGTGCTTGAGCCTATTCTATTTACTTTATATATGCTTCCTTTAGGCAATGTTATCAGGAAACACTCCATAAACTTTCACTGTTATGCAGATGATACTCAGCTATATTTGTCATTTAAGTCAGACGAATCCAGCCAGTTAGCTAAACTCCAAACATGTCTTCAGGATATAAAAACTTGGATGGCGCACAATTTCTTGTTGTTAAATTCAGATAAAACTGAGGTTATTCTAATTGGCCCTGAAAATCTCAGAAATAACCTATCTAATGACTTATTTACTCTAGGTGGCTTTGTACCAGCCTCGAACACCACTGTGAAGGAATCTTGGGGTAATTTTGACCAAGATATGTCCTTCAACGTCCACATGAAACAAACAGCTAGAACAGCTTTTTTTCATCTGGGCGTAACATTGCAAAAAATAAGGCATATTCTCTCCCAAAACGATGCAGAAAATTAGTCCATGCATTTGTAACTTCCAGGCTGGACTATTGTAACTCGTTATTATCAGGCTGCCCTAATAAGTCTATCAGGACTCTCCAGCTGGTCCAGAACGCTGCAGCACGTGTTCTGACCAGAACCAGGAAAAAGAGACCATATTTCTCGGTGTTAGCCTCTCTGCACTGGCTCCTGTAAAATCTAGAATAGAATTTAAAATCCTCCTCCTCACCTACAAGGCACTTAATGGTCAGGCACCATCTTATCTTAAAGAGCTAATAGTGCCTTATAATCCTGCTAGAACTCTACGCTCTCAGAATGCAGGACTATTAGCGGTTCCTAGGGTTTATAAAAGTAGAATGGGAGCTAGAGCTTTCAGTTATCAAGCTCCTCTTCTGTGGAACCAACTCCCTCTTTCAGTCCGGGAGGCAGACACCATCCCCTTATTCAAGACTAGGCAGTTCAATGTATATATACGTATATATATAAATAATATATATATATATATATATATACACACAAAACAAAAAATATATATTTATATATTTTATATATATAATTATATATATAATAAACTATATATATAAAAATATATATGTGATATTTGTATATATATATATATATATATATATATATATTGTGTGTGGACCACCCACAGTGGACCATCTTCTAGTGGCTACTTCCTGCAGGATTGCTCCATGCCCAAAAGTTCAGATCATCTCAAACAGTTTCTAGAACATGAGTTCATTGAGTGAGTTCAACGTCCTCCACAGTCACCAGATCTCAGTCCAACAGAACCTTTGGGGATGGGTGCCTTGTTCACTCTACACAACTGTCGAGTCGTTGACTCTCCGTGCTGTTCACCTCTGACTCTCCGTTCATCAGATGTGGTCGCGGCTGCTTCAAGTCCATAATTTCCTCCCGATCCAGCGCGGGTCCACAGGAGGCTTTAGGATGGAATGAGGTGCCATCCACTGCAATCCCGAGGATGCAGCCATGGTGTGGAAACTGGTTGACCTGAAGAACTTCCTCCCTTGTATCGCCATCTTGATGTGTGCTCAGGCTGCCACACTCTGCTGAGGTCGGTGCAGTCTCCCACCACCTCCAGGAAGCTCCTACTGTGTAAAACCAGCGTAGCCAGGGCTGCACCTCCGGCCAGAGGGCAAAGTTACACAAGGTTGCCCTCTGGATGTGTGGAGACACTAGGACGATGAGGTGTTGGACCTCATTTGGACAGCCCACTCTGACAGCACGTCTAGTGGGCTAAAGTGCTACGCACAAATGCATTCACATAAACCACTGGGCTTCACACATGGTGAGCTGTTCATAACATAATAATAATAAAGAAATAATTAAAAATACATAAATAAAACCTGGAAAAATTTACAGATAGGGACAGATACTATGGAATATTATTGCTGATGTATAAATAAGTGAGCTACATTTTACTGGAAAAATTACAATAAAATGAAATTTGTTTAGAAGCAGTAGAAGTTCAAGCAAAGTACAAGGACTTTAAATGAGTGCTTTAGAGCAGTACTAGTAGTTATCTGACACAAGAAATTCCTTCACTTTAGTTTTTTTATCTGACCTCTTCAGGCTGGACTCAAGTAGTGGGCAGACTAAGATGACCAACAGATGAGTCATAACTTCTTTTCGTGCTGTTAAGAACACCTTCATACATTTATCTTCCGGGAAAAGTTCAGTCGACACCAACTTGTAGGGAACTCGTTCTTGTGCTCCACCCAAATGGTACTCACTTTACTTTGCCCAGCTAACTCAAGAAACATCCTGGCTGCTCTTTTTACTGTTTCTAGGGGATTGAAACCTCAATAGAAAGGTTTACACTCACCTATGTTCCCCATCACCAACCTTTGTTTATACAGACCGTAGACCAGAATGAGTCAAAAGTGATGAGAAGATATAGGAACTAAAAACACAGTTTTTTTCAGAATTCTGCAGAGGAACAGGCTCAGATAAAATGATCCTTTTAAACCCGAAAAGTGACGACAGTCACAGTGACAACTTCTGTAGA
>CM056572.1:10368431-10429480 GCA_029721515.1 Synanceia verrucosa
TGAATACGATAGAACTCACAGAAATTCTTGATAACTTGCTTAAACAAAGCATCTTTTTGGGGGTATATGCCAGCAATCAACTCCCTACATCCGTCCAAGAGAGACCAGTAGCACTAGTGGTAAATACAGACCCTGCTTACAGGAGCGGGCAACATTGGCTGTCTATATACAAGTTGACAAGTTTGGTGTGGGATCATTCTTTGACAGTTTTGGTAACCCTCCGGTACATACGCAATTTCCTTAGTCAGTTGTGACGTTTCTCAAGAGAAATTGTACAGTTATTCAACACTCGTCAAGACAAGTACAGGATATCTGCACAGCTGTTTGTGGTCAGCACTGTGTTTTTTTTTCTGTATCATATGGATAAGGGACGAGATTATGATGATGTGATGGAAACATATAGTAACAATCTGTCTAAAAATGACATTATGCTTTGTAAATTTGTGAAAAGATTACATCCCTCTGTTCTGTGTAGAAAAAACAGTTTTGCATGTGTACAGGGTGTTCATACATAAAAGGTATGTCAGGCAGTTGTTAAGTATATCATTTCATGTGATTTGGTTTGACAATAATTGTGTCATGTTAAATGCTTACAGAAATTTTGAAATAAAACATTTCTTGATCACAAGATTACTGAAAAAAAGCACATTTCAAAACTGTATCCATTCTGTTAAAAGTTCTGGGGTCCGTTTCACAAAGCAGGTTCAACAAACTCTGAGTGTAACCCTGAACTCTGAGTTGATCTACACTGAGTTTCCGGTTCCAGAACAGCTGATTTGAGTTGGTTTAATCAACTTGGAGTAGTTTCACCTGCAGTTAAGCGCATACACCACAGCGATAAAAAGCCAGCATCAATGGAGCCCCGATTCGACGAGTCACCATGGCAACGGGGAAGCAGAGGGCTGTGTTTTTCAGCCCACTTGAATTTGAAATTTTAATGCACTCATATGGTGAGTTTGAACATGTTTTTAGAAAGAAGTGCAATGCCGCTGCAGCTGCAAAAGAGAGGGAGATGGCATGGGAAAACATTGCTACCTGGGTCAGTGCGTAAAGTTTAAATGTAGTCCTTTGCAATCACAATAATATTACGGGGGAAGAACTGTTTGAATGGTAGCCTATTAACACATCTCTGACTTAATGGTCACTAAAATGTTTTCTAAGCTCACAATGTCCAATATTCACAATTAAATATTCACAAAATATTTTTGCCAAACGGAGCCAGTCGATCTGGTGCCCGTATGTAAATTAGTCATGTGCAATTTGCACCTTACGCATGTCTCTGTCCCCTATTGTCATGGAAACCATAATCCTTGACAAGTGCACTGCTGTGTGTAGATACCTGACATTTATTCAGTGCATAGGTCACTGCATATTGAGAAAATGTATATCTGTATTGTGCAACAAATCACCCTGAATATTGACGGGAATATTTCGCACACTTCATCCATATCATGTTCTGTTAAATAATTCTATTTAAACTAACACAGACTTCTACTCAGCCAAAAGATGCCTGTAATCGGTGGTGGCCCAGCACCGCCAACCTCTAACGGAGGCAGAGGAGCTGGCCCTAAGCCAGAAATTCACACACATGATGGGATGTGAGAGCATGACTGCGGTTGGTAATGTTGCAAATGTAAGGATGGATTAGGTTGTGTATGTAGATTATGGACTGTGACGTGAAACGGTACCGCTCAGAAATGCAAGAACATCTATGCACAGTCTGATCGCAATCTGCCGACGAATATTTAATTGTCTGCGCAGTAATGCTGCTCCTTCACCCAACGGATCATTTATGAAAGGACATGTCATTTTGACAGATGCCAAAACTGGCCTGCTGACTGACTGAATGACTGAATGAATGAATGAATGAATGAAGAAATCAAACAGCGTGTGTGGCTGAAAGAGGGCGGAGACACAGAGAAACTCGAGGTTCATTGAGGAAAAACCTGGTCCCGACCAGGTTAGCTTCATAGAGTCAGTTACTACGGTAACTGACCGAGAGCTTCAGTTACCTCTCTCTGTGAAACAGGCTAGCGTTACACCTCTGTCTCTGGTTTGAGTTACTTCCCTTTCTGAAACGGAAAACTCTGAGTTTCCCTCATTTCAGGGTTAACAGACTCAGAGTTTTCACTAAACCTGATTTGTGAAACAGGCCCCTGTTTCACAGTCCGCTCGGGCCCTAATAATAAACACTACAGTTTCAATAGGTCCCTTGCGGACCTGTTTCACAGTCCGCTCGGGCCCTAATAATAATAAACACTACAGTTTCAATAGGTAAATATCTAGTTTTCAAAATAAAATCTGTGTTCGCCTCAGATCGTAAAATCGATTTCCTTCTACTCAGTGGACACAGTGTGGTTCTCTTTCACTGACTCTCCGTTACAACTCGCTATCTTGCGCGATTGTAGGCCTACGTGAATTCGAGATCTCATCAACTCTTAAAACAAGATAAATTATCTAGCATGTCTAAATCTAGGTTTTTTTTAATCTTGGTAAGAACCAGCTAATTTGCAGTGTGGTGGTTTTAGAAAACTCTGATGTGATGGATTACTGAATGACTGAACTAAGGCGTCACTCACCTCTATTCTGTTCAGCTTGTTGAGCACATCTCCTTTTTCATGGTTCAGGTGGTTCAGGTGTTTCCTCAGCTCCTCTATCTTCTATTTCTAAATTCTAAATTCTATTTATTGTGATAATGAAAGAAGGAATGCATAAATGAAACTTAATTTATCATTTTCTTTTCATTTGCCTTTAGATTCTTGAACTAAATCTGACAAAACTGAAATAGCCAAAAACTATTATTTAATCTTATCCAATATGACAATATATAGCATGAGATAATTTAAGTTTCTCACTTGATTTTTAAATGGCTTTAGCTTTATTATGGTATATCGATATTTCAGTGTGGATTTCAGTGGATTAAATAAAAAGCAAACAATCCTGTGTGGTTATTTTATTCATAATAACACTATTGACCATTCTCAGGTTTGGAATTCCTCAAGGCTCATTTCTGAGTCCTTTTTTATCCCATCAAGGATTCCCTTTGGCATCGCTAAAAAGCCTCCTGGTCAGAGTAGAAAGAGTGTTTTATGTACCTGGCAGGAGGTGTTGATGTTCGTGATGACGACACCAAAGAGAGGATTACTGCCGATCTCCCGCTCCTTCAGTTTCTAAAATATAAACACATAAAAACACATTTAATATTACTACTATCATAAGGGTTTTGCTCTGTTGTGTGTACCATTATTTCCAGAATAGCATTTTAACCTTGTACTCTGTGGCAACTGTTAAAAGGATTTCACTGAGTATCACATCTCAGTATTACATTAAAAATATGAACCTCTACCCTCCATACAACATGATGTCAGATCAAACCAAAACAGTCAACATTTAGTCACCTAGAGACCTTTGTATGTGACACTACCTTATCAGTATGAGTAATAAGTCCAAAAAGTAATTTGTCACTAAAAGTATGTGAATGGAACTGAAAGCATCTGTCACAGCAGAGGAAGTCTGTGATTTGAATCCAGTATCATTCTGTCATTTGTAGGTCATAGAGGCCATGCCACTACTTTAAAACATGCATGCATCATTTATCAACTCAAATTCCAAGTTTGGTGTAATCTTAATATTACTACATTAATAATATAAAACTTAAATGTAAACACTTAAAACTTAAGCAAAGGTTAAGCTGCAGAGGTCTAAGATCTAAGATTGATCCCTGAGGGACGCCACAATCATACTCACCCGCACATCTGCGATGGATTCATGGGTTTGTTTCAGGTTCTCAGTGACAAACTGGCAAGGACAGCCAGATGCCAACTCAACTCTCAGTAAGACCAGAAGCCACAGTGAAACCCAGCATGAAGACATATTGGACTGCTAACAAAAATGACCGTACACTGTACCGCCAAAAGAGTCCAAGAAAGGCTGAGAAGGGAAAGAGCAAGAGGATGTGTTGTCTAGTCACTGATAATCTCTGTTGACCTGTTTGTCTGTATATATAGCTGTCTGTCTCATCATGTGTCTGTCAGTCTGTGTGGTTGTGCATCACTGTGGTCTGTGGGCTTCCAGCAGCAGCATCACAAACGGCAGCATCGACGACAGTCTTCCTCTAAAACTTACTCTTCTGCTGCTAAACTCACACATTTAGGAGACTCCTGGTCAGGTTTCTATTCACCTCCATCCACCGAACACCTACACATGCACAAAGGAGCCCCCCCCCCAAACTGGGACTGCAGGAAGACCAGTTCGTCAAAGACTTGATCTAGAAATCACTGTGCAGCAGTGCACTCCAAACCTTACCCTATGGTTAACTAGCTGTGCCAGTAACATCACTGATGTTATCGCTGTGTGTGTGTGTATGAAAGTGTGTGTGTGTGTGTGTGTGTGCCGTTTTAAAGATGGAGAGAGCAAATGATTTAAACAGCGAGTGAGTGGAAGAGTGACACAGCCAGTGGTGGAGTGAGTACACGACTTCAGTACTTCAGTAAGAGTACAAATCCTCCTTGTCAAATTTACTCCACTACAAGTAAAAGTAGCTCTGTCAAATGTTACTTGAGTAAGAGTAACAAAGTACTTGCTTTTAAATATACTTAAGTAATCAAGAGTACAGGCTTTTAAAAGTACTTAAGTAAAAGTAAAAAGTAAAAGTAAATTTCTTTTTTCGACTTACCTTTTTTCCCCCTTTTTAATTTATAGGGCCTTTTTTTTCTTTTTTTGATTTATAGCACCTTGTTATAACTCCCTGGACCTGTCCATGGTCTCAAGAGTTAAATTGTTAATGATCTACCTTAAAAATGTAATTACTAATTTAGTCAACACTTACAGAGGGTATAAGCAGTGAGTATTGTTATTAACCAGTTATCAGTCCTCCTATGATACCAAGATCAATACAGCATGTAATTGCGGACAAGATCTAATCCAGAAACATTTAAATATCACCCAATGGTGGTCCGCCGTTCAAACAGCTTATAAATTGGACCTTGTTCTGAAAAAGGTTGCAAACCACAGCACTAATACCATGTTATACAAAGCCTGCAGAAAATCCTATAAAAACAGTAATTTAATCAAACAAGGATGACAAATCGCTGTCCTTTCTGATGATCCCATTTATTTAACCACATGAGACAGTGACTGACCATGCCAACACTCTAGAGCCTCAAAATTACAATTTGCACATTAACTTTTTTTTAACAAAGACAAAAAGCTGTGCAAGAATATATAAATAATAATAAAGGGAGCAGAAATATATTGCACAACAAAAAAACTAAATTATGCACACTATTTGAAAGAAAAACGTATATAACGACCCACAGACTGAGAACCCCTGAAGGACTGCTGTTTTTACAATGGTGTGCCACACACACACGAACAAATACCAGAACATTTGTCCCACCCGTGTTTGGGTACATCAAGGCATCAAGATTTTCTGTCTCCTCCCTCTCTGAGAGGAGCAATGATGACATAACTGCCACTCTGTTTCAAGAACTTTAGAATTCTTTACTTGACTGCAAGACAATAAACAGCATATAACCAGTGGTAAAACAATACTGAACAACTCTCCATGTGCCACAACTGTCTCCACAACTGTCTCCATCTGCGTGTGTGTGTGTGTATCTGTGTGGGTCTGTCTGTCTCGGTCTGTCTATGTCTACCTGAAATCAAAATAGGCCTTGTTTAACTTCAAAAGCAACTGGTTCTCCAGGTTCTGAGAAAGAATTCTTCCACGTTTTGGTGTAAACAGCAGTCCAGCTGTACTGAACAGCCTTTCACAGGCCGCCGAGGCCGGTGGGCCCGTGTTCAACTTCAGTGCCAATCTGGCAAGAGCTGGACAAGGTGCGAAAGTTTCCATACCTCCAGATGTACACGCCAGGTAGGTATCAAGCTGCTTTGTGGTCTCCTGCGTGTGTGTGTGTGTGCCTCAAACCAGAGAAGTAATCCTCTTCATCAGAAGTGCTGGAAGAAGACTCATGCTGCTGCCGAGGTTCGTCGAACGAAGGAAGGTGGTCCTTTATGTGTGCAAGCCCTAAATGAAACAACCGTCAGTCATTATACAATTTTTATCATTTCTCCATAGACTAGAAATTGATTTAAAATATGCTCCTGTAAACAAACTCAAACAAAGCTTATTCTCACATGTATAGCACCAAACCAAGAATGTTTAGTATAATATAAAGGACAACTTCCCATTACAATCCTATAATAAACTGTGTCTGGTGATGTACTACTGTTAAACCTTTTTTTTTTTTTTGCCTTACAATGTAAGTCAATGAGGAGCATATTTTGATATATCAATTTCTAGTCAATAATAGGAATTATTTAGACATCTTGCCAACCTTTTTAGTTACATCATAGCAAGGTTAACTACACGCAACCCAAAAATCTACCAAAGTGGACTTGTTCATATTTTGACAGGTACAATTCTCACCTAGTTGGAGGATATCATCAGTTGTCCAGGACGTTTGGAACTTTGGGTGAAGGATAGCTGCAGCAATCAGCTCTGGGTCCGACATCATTCCCCCAAATCGCCTCTCCACACCACCTGGGAGTAGTAGTGATGTGTAAAACAGGGAGGGTTACATTTTTAATTACTTCGATGCAAAATAGCATTATATCACACGCATACTATGTATTCTCTAAAATGTAGTTACTGTGAGCAGGGTTTAACCACATGAACCTCCTATGGGTAACTGGAGTCCCTCAGGGCGCAATACTTTTCTAATTTCTGTTATTGTGGAGAAAGAAAGTAGCTGATCGACAGCTCACAATGCGACACAGCATTGTGAGCTTGTCAGTCTGCTCATTTCATTGGAAGCTTTCCGCACAATATCAGTGCTGGGGTTTAGTGGTTAATTACAATGTAGCCTTTGCTGTAAAACAATCATTTTTACCCTTGTAGCAATTATGTGAATACTTAATTATTCTGACCCATCCCTACCTAGGATGCCATCAACCAGCGGCTTGCAGTATTTCAGCGACGGTCTGATTTTCTCAAGCTTGCCGATCATGATGTTGATGGTAGGGAGGAGATATCCCATGGTAACTTTGACATCTCCCTGCAGCACATCCAGGGCCTTGGCAACTGGAGCCATGCTTTTGGCATATTCAGCCAAAAAGCACATTTCAGCCTGACTGAACCTACACACACACAGACACACACAGAGACAGAAAAAAAATTAACTTAGGGAGAAAAACTAGTTACTTTCAGAATAAAAACCTAACAGGTTCAGCATGTGGTAAGAATCAGGTTCAGTATCCGGTATGGTTATCCGGTATAGCTTGACATTTTCCAACAGGGGACCTTGAGAGCTTCTTGTAGTTGCCTGCCTTGTCTGCATCAGCAGCATCAACAGAAGACATTAAATTTAACAAATGGCATGCACACCTCTGATGTTTTGGCAGTTGGTACTGGAGACCATCGTCTTCAGCCAAAATGGATTATACCGCATGGAACTCCACCGCCTCCTCATTCTCAAGGTCATCAGGGTCATCACTTGTGTCAACTTCTTCCTCCGGAGCAGCAACAGCAGTATCATTATTGTTTTCATCTCCAAAGATACGGAACACTTTTATGAAGTTGGATCCATTGTCAGTAGTGGTTCTGACAATCTTTTCCCGGATGTCATACTCCAAGTGTATGTCGTTCAACGCACTTGCCAAGACGTCAAATGTATGAGAGCCCTTCAACTGTCGACATGGGAGAGCTGCAGAATGCCTCTTAAAGGTGCCTGGGTCTAACCAGTGTGTTGTAATGCCAAGAAAGCTCCTTCTCCTTGCAGACCAGCAGTCGGTGGTCGTGGCTATATACGAAGCCTTCCCCATCTCCTCCCTCACACGGGCCTTCATCTGAGTGGTTGCACGGCTAAGTCTGCTGCGGAGGGTGGTTCGGGACATTACTGTTCGCTGAGGATGGAGATCAGTGATGAGTCCCTGGAAAGCAGGCAGCTGAACCGTGGAGAACGGCTGTATGCCTTGCGTGATGAAGTTGAGTACTCTGTTGTCTACAAATTTCTGTGTGACTCTAGGGAAACTTTGACCGGGTTCATCAATTTTCCTTTGTTTCAAGGGGGTAGAAGAGCTGTCAGTCTGATATTTTCTCTTCTGTGATGCTGTGGTCAGTTCTGAGTACTTTGCTGCATGTTGTTTATGTTTTCTCTGTAAAATACAAAGTAAAGTTCAGTTAAAAATAGTTGACAGATTAGAATCAAATAGGACTCGAAATTGACACTTAGTAGCCCGCAGACCCCATTGGGCCCCCATAAGAGAAGATCCGTTTATGGCTCTAGCAGTGTTTCTCAACAACTTAAATTCAAGGACCCACAATTTTACATGCATTTAATGGCATTTCAATCTTTGGGATCCACATTAATTGTAAAGTCAATGTTAATTTAACATTAGAATGAACAGGTACATTTGGTTCCATTTGTATATTGAGTTAGACCCATAAGCAGTTTGAGAATCAATAATATATTATGCAATTATTGGTATCATTAATATTGCTGCTACAATGACTGAGGAACTGTACAGAACTAAATAATTTTACTCCTTGGCCCCCTAATCATGCGCCTCATTTGCAGTCCTCTAGCTCTGTGGTTCCTAAACTTTTTCATGTCAGGGACCCCCAAATTGACTCAATAGCCTGCAGACCCCATCTGATTTCCCCTGTGGGATAATAAATCCATCTATCTGAAAAGATAGATCAGGGACACCAAAGAGAAGCAGTGATTCTCAACCATTTTCATTTCAGGGACCCCCCAGGTTGACATGCATTAAGGCTAAAACCACATTGGCTCCATCTGTGCACTCTCAGAGACCCACGTGGGTCCATTTAGTTCTCAACAATGAAATGTTTACTCACGTCAACGTGCTTCTTGAGGTTAGATGTAGAGTTGTTGGACGCGGTGATGTGGTTTATCTTTGGAAAGCATAGGAGGCATTTGAAAACGTAGGTCTTGTTGTCAGAGTTCACGTTTTTTACCATGGAAAACTTAAACATGGACTTAAGGTATGGCCACGGGTTTTCTTCTTGCTCATCACGGACACCCTGGGTGTCATTTTCCAATTCTGAATCAGTGCTGCTGGACTCTATCTGGACATAATCTTCGTCATCTCCTGCACTCGCCATTGCCGCTGTCGCTGTCTTGTTCGCCGTTGTTGTCGTGAGTGAAGCGTCGCACGTTTTCCCGGCGTCTTCCTTATGATGATGCATTTCCGGTTTTACATGGTTAACGCAGAGGAGAACGTGCACTGTGATAGGCTCCTTCTTTGACGAACACAGCGCGTGGCCAATTGTATTGAGGAAAACAAGGGGGCAAAACTTTGCGCAGCGTTGTGAGCTTGCAGATCAGCTGTTTGGCAAAAACCCAATACTAAACTAAAAGTAACGCTTACTTTTTGCCCTTCACAGAAATCTACTCGAGTAAAAGTATCAAATTCATCCTGGAAATGTTACTCGAGTAAGAGTAAAAGTATTAAATCAATTTTCTACTCGAGTAAAGTACAAATCCAAAATCTGTACTCAAGTACTTAAGTAAATTTACTCCGTTACTTCCCACCACTGGACACAGGAAATGTGCATGAGAGACAGGATGAGTACCACAAGTGTCTTCTGACAGGTGATTCATCAGCGAGTGCACAGAAGGTGTCCTAGTCCTCACACCGCCACTAGTTGTGGATGACACATTTACTGCAGCATTATCATCATATTTGCACATGCATTCATAAACAACACTGTGTGGCCAGTAGCAATGAACATTCTTTTTCTTTGGTCATTCGTTTGCAGATTATGTGTTTCAGTAGTCTGGTTTCTGCCAGACAAATACGTTTATCATGTTCATGGACGGTCCAGAAAATGACTCGAGCCTCTTCACTTCAGTACGAGTGTCAACACTTCATGTTGATTCTCTGTTTCTGAACATGAGTGACTCATTGCTCAGTTATTACACTTCAAATGCTCTGGCGAACAGCATTTCTTGTGAGGGTTTTTGTCACAATTGCGGGGGTAAGCGCAAGGGCTTATGGGTGTTAAACTACCTTAAACTTAACGATGGTGATTTTTTTTTTGTTGCCTAATTCTGAATTAACACAAATGGTTGCTATGGTTACCACGCCCATTGAACACAAAGTAGCAATAGGTGACAAGTTGTGATGACAACAGGTTGTATTCTCAAATGAAAATGAAAAATAATGTTGTGAACACAGGACGCAATCTTCCTTCTCAGCATTTCATATGGACACATTGGTTTACATTGTGGTTAACTCTTTGATTGCCATTGACATAATATGATGATTCAAAATCCGACGCCTGAATGTTATTGACCTAATACTACGTCAAAGTGTTTTTTTCTCCTGTGGGTTGCCGATCGCGGTCTCCCGCAGCCTGTGAGTAATTTTGGGCTTCTGGGAGATGTAGTCGGAGCACAGAGTTATAAAATTATGTTATAAAATGTTATAAAATGGCTGGCACTCAAAGAGTCAATGGTGGTCTCATACAGGCCTTTGCATTGGTATCATGCACTGTTGGGTGTATGATACTACACTAATTCACTACATTACTGGAGTTTTTGGAAAAAAAGTCATGCAAATTTGTAGTAAACATAAGATTCCCATGCACCTCAAACCCTGTAACACACCAAGACAGAAGTTGGTCCACCCAAAGGACAAAATCCCTCTGCATTCCCTCTGAATCTCTACGATGTAAGGGCAGCCTAGATACTGTAGAGCAGTGGAGTTTTGAGGTTTGAAATGACTTTCCATAAAAAAACTTAGGAATATTTTGACCCAGTAAAGGGGACTGAACTCCCTTGATATAAGTCAACTAACATTAATCTTGTATTTAAAAGTCACTGCCTATTGGCATGTCATGAGGTTCAAGAAAAGCTCATATCTGGAAGTCAGAATCTTTTCAAAGATCATTTTCTGTTGATCAGAGGAACATTGATGGAACAGAGTCATCACTTTTGAGCAATTACCTATTATTAGCTGTGTTTTTGCTGGACTGCTAAAGAATTAACATTAAGCTGAAAATCATTATCCAGCAGATGCAAAAGAATGTTTCTTTCTTACTCTCAGAATATTTAAACAGAGTTGTATAAATTGAGAGAAAAATCTTAACTCAATTGTGTAAATTATACACTCAACAAAAATATAAACGCAACACTTGTTTTTGCTCCAATGTCTTTATGAGATGAACTCAAAGATCTAACACGTTTTCCACATACACAATATCACCATTTCTCTCAAATACTGTTCACAATACTTGATTAGACACCATGATTAGTGCACAGGTGTGCCTTAGACTGCCCACAATAAAAGGCCACTCTGAAAGGTGCAGTTTTATCACACAGCACAATGCCACATATTGCAAGATTTGAGGGAGCGTGCAATTGGCATGCTGACAGCAGGAATGTCAACCAGAGCTGTTGCTCGTGTATTGAATGTTTATTTCTCGTCCATAAGCCATCTCCAAAGGCGTTTCAGAGAATTAAGCAGTACATCCAACCAGCCTCACAACCACAGACCACATGAAACCACACCAGCCCAGGACCTCCACATCCAGCATGTTCACCTCCAAGATCGTCTGAGACCAGCCACTCTGACAGCTCCTGAAACAATCGGTTTGCATAACCAAAGAGTTTCTGCACAAACCTGTCAGAAACCGTCTAAGGGACGCTTATCTGCATGCTCGTCATCCTCATCGGGGTCTCGACCTGACTCCAGTTCGTCTTCGTAACCGACTTGAGTGGGCAAATGCTCACATTTGATGGTGTCTGGCACGTTGGAGAGGTCTTCTCTTCACAGATGAATCCTGGTTTACACTGTTCAGGGCAGATGGCAGATAGCGTTTGTGGCGTGGTGTGGGTGAGTGGTCTTCTGATGTCAATGTTGTGGATCGAGTGGCCAATACTGGCGGTGGGGTTATGGTATAGGCAGGCGTCTGTTATGGATGAAGAACACAGGTGCATTTTATTGATGGCATTTTGAATGCACAGAGATACCGTGACGAGATCCTGAGGCCCATTGTTGTGCCATACATCCAAGAACATCACCTCATGTTGCAGCAGGGTAATGCACGGCCCCATGTGGCAAGGATCTGTACACAATTCTTGGAAGCTGAAAACATCCCAGTTCTTGCATGGCCAGCATACTCACCGGACATGTCACCCTTTGAGCATGTTTGGGATGCTCTGGATCGGCGTATACGACAGCGTGTACCAGTTCCTGCCAATGTCCAGCAACTTCGCACAGCCAATGAAGAGGAGTGGACCAACATTCCACAATCGACAACCTGATCAACTCTATGCAAATGTGTTGCACTGCATGAGGCAATGGTGGTCACACCAGATACTGACTGGTTTTCTGAGTCCCCAGACCCCCCAATAAAACAAAACTGCACCTTTCAGAGTGGCCTTTTATTGTGGGCAGTCTAAGGATTATCTCAGCAAAGGAGAAGTGCTCACTATCACAGATTTAGACTGGTTTGTGAACAATATTTGAGAGAAATGGTGATATTGTGTAGGTAGAAAACATTTCAGATCTTTCAGTTCATCTCATAAAAAATGGGAGCGAAAACAAAAATGTTGCGTTAATATTTTTGCTGAGTGTAGTTATATAACATTTTAGAGGAGACTCCCCAGGCCATGTTTTGCATGCAACAATCAATTTTTAGACTTTGGACTATTTTGCATTCATAATGTCTTCCTTTCAACCTAGTCGATCGTAAATCTATAGATTTTTCACCACAAAGTCACCACAAGTTGGCATTATTTAATTTGTTTGTGTGAGTAAGTTTATTGTTTCATAGTCCTCTTTTGTTTTACATTTTGACTCTTTGAGTGCCATTGATGTATTTCAATGTCATTTGTCACATGTCAGGAGCCATAGCCATAATAATGTATGGAATTGGAAGTGTCATGGTGATATATTGAATATTTCACCATATTCTCCTCGGGAGTCTCTCCTTTAGTACCATATCAGATTAAATCCTCACAGCACTGGACACATGGCTGCTCTGTTCACTCAGGTGTTTTTATTCATGTTGCTTGATTAGACCTCTTCTCAGGACAGAGTGTGTGTGCACAGACTGTGTTTGACATTCCCATTACTCTGTTAGGCTTTTGCAACCACATCTTTAAATTTTATATTTACGTATACATTTCTAACTGTTTGGAATTAGGAGGCCTTTGCAAACTCTTTCAGATCACTACCTAAATCCATCCTATGTAGTAGACTAGACGAATGCATCAAGATACATTAGTTTAAATTTTTTTATTATTATTATTATTTTTTTTTCCTTTTTTCTTTTTTCGTGAAAAAAAATGAAATAATGAAAAAAAGAAAAAAGAAAAAAGAAAAAAGGAAAAACAGAAAAAAGGGGAAAAAAGAAAAAAATACATTAGTTTAAAAAAAAAAAACATAATGCACTTGTTGTTGTTGTTGTTGAATTACTTAGTTACTTTGCGGTTGCTCAGGTAACCAAATATGCAAATGAGGACAGAAGTTCCGGAATGGAAAAGAATAAAAAAGAACAGATCAGAATGGAACACACTAAACACTTAACTGTCTGTCAGTAAACATTCTGCTCATTTCACCTCTGGAGTTCACTGTGAAAACATCTAGTTTCCTCTGTGAAAAACGAAGGCAAAACTTTTCAGCTCGCTCATCCATCAGTCCATCAGTTATCTGCAGTAAGTAAGTTCACAATTACACAAATACTTAGAGATTATAGCTGAGTAAAACACTCATTAACCAGCAATTATAATTATTTCCAAAACACCTTTCACCAATGGTCTGTTAGCTGTCAATACAACACTTTTCTACAAAATTTCTCACAGTTTAAAGTACTTCAAGTTAAGTTTAAAGCAGAGACCTGCTCCATTTTAAGTTCATATTGTCTCATATATTATATTATTGGATTATTATTTCTGATACATCAACATGCAAGCTGTATTTAAATGCTGTGTTATGTGGTGAATCCAGTTTACCAGTTTTTGATTATTTTATTTATACTTTTGGATTATTCAGTCTTTAAAAAAACACACCAGAAAGTTCATTAAAAATGATTATCTTCAAAGTTAGGAGGAACTATAGCTGTCAAAAATTCTCCAGTATTTTCCTTTAATTAAATCCATTATTGTTCGTCACAGGTGCCATAACTTTCAGAAAAAATGAAGTTATTATTCCGCAGTAATCAGATGGATGACAACATGTCTGCCGATGACATGGACCTTCTTACAGGTCTTCTGGATGAATCTGAGCAAAGATTATTGTTTGATAGCATCAGTGATGTATTCGGAATTAAGTCCACTTCTCCTCATTCTGATTCATGTGTTGAATCTGTTGAACACCAAATGATTCAATTCATGAACAGTTTGAGCAACGAAGAAGCTCAACACAGCCCCGTAGTATCAGCTCCACCCAGTCACCTGACGAGTCCTGCAGGTCCTCACAACCCAGGACATGAGTTCAGTGTTGACCATCAGCTTGATGGCAGTTGGAGTGGAGCTCATGCTGGGTGCGCCTCCCTGGGAGCAGCTCCATATAGCTGTGAGCAGCCACATTCAATCACGTCTGCTCAGACAGTGAATGTGGGACAAGCTGCTCCCATCATGGACCAGGGACTGCAACACGTCACGCTGCCAGGTGCCCTGCACGGTCAGCCAGGTGCTGATAGCCAGGGACAGATCAGATTTAAGGTAAGATATCAGTTTAGGTTAGGGATAGAGATCATGAGAGTCATGTCTCAATACCTGCATCAAAAAAAGATGCATACCAGTCAGAGCTGAAAGGATGACAGAGTAATCAATTATCAGCAGCTGTTTTAGACGATTGATTGATTTTTCATTTTTTAAGCGACAATGACCTTTTGGCCCGTTAGTCAGACTAATACCATATTTTGAAGATGTCATCTTGGGTTTTTGAAATTGTCACACAGCCCAAACAATTAGCCACTATTAATAAATAATGAAAATAATGTAGTTACAGCCCAGGTATCAATCAGTGGTGGATGCATTAGCACAACAGAATGACAGAAAACAACCTATTTCAATCCAATATGAAGTGAAAATAACATTTTATTTCAATGGAAAACTTTCCTAATGTGTGCATGAGACTGTTCTGGATGTGTATACTATGACACATTTTAGAAGTATTTAGGAGATGACTCTGATGGTTTATTAGTTATATCAAGTACCAGAGTTACAGGTGACTCCACTGAGTCTTGTTCATCCAACTCCTCTGTATGTTTGCGTCTCCAGAAACACAAAGCCCCAGTGATGCAGCTCCCTGAAGGATACAGGCTGAGCCAGCAACAAACTGTGCAGAAGTAAGTAACACACACATGAATGTAAACACACACACACACAGAAGTGTACACTGATATTTAGCCACTGTCTGCCTCATCAATAAGTTCTCTCATCTGCAGCAGTCGTCACAACTCATATTAAAACCACATTAAGCTTGAATATTATTATTATTGTTATTATTATTATCAGTCCTTTTAATGGGTTTAATGCATTTCACCCTATTATTCTGCTACTTTACTGTTTTTCTGAGAGTCTTCTGTTTTTCTCCCACAGAAAGAGAAAGCGTGGAGAGCAGCAGGATGAGCATTACGTTAAGAAACCGCCGAATGCCTTCATGCTGTTCACGAAAGAGCAGAGGCCAAAACTGAAGACCAAAGTGGACAGCAAAGGCACGGCAGGACTACATGCCATCCTGGGACAGATGTGGAGGTCCTTGTCCGCTGAAGAACAGGCCATATACTACAAGCTGGCAGAAGAAGAAAAAGAGCTGCACTCGCAGCAACACCCTGGCTGGTCGGCCAGCTTTAACTATGTATGTACGCTCTCCAGACATAGAAGTCATGAAAGAAAATCACTGAAAAGAATGGTGTTTGAAGTTTGTTGTTTTTGTGTAGGGCACAAAGAAAAACATCAAGACGGACAAGAGAAAGGCCTCAAAAATGACCGAAGGTGAGGCAATATTTCTGTGGATCACAGCGTGTTTTCATGTGAGATGGGATGAAAAGTGGATCAAACTGGATACACACAGTCGATCAAATTACATAGAATAAGAAGCAGCATCTTTTACCATGTTTTAAAAAATCTCAGTGGATTGATCAGTGTTTTTGTTTGTTTGTTCACAGCATCTGCATCTCCCTGCACAGAGGTCACTCAGCAGGCCAAGAAGCCACGAGTGACCAACTGCACCACCTCAAGCACTGGACTGACGGAGGCTCTTCACCATCAAACATACGTGATGGAGTCGCTGCCCTCCACCTTAAGCACAGGTGTGACGGAGGCTCTTCACCATCAAACATACGTGATGGAGTCGCTGCCCTCCACCTTAAGCACAGGTGTGACGGAGGCTCTTCACCGTCATATGTATACGATGGATTCGCTGCCCTCCACCTTAAGCACAGGTGTGATGGAGGCTCTTCACCGTCAAACGTATATGACGGAGTTGCTGCCCTCCACCTCAAGCACAGGCATGATGGAGGTTCCTCAGTCACAGACTGGACCACCGGTGCAGCATCATTACTCACAGGATCTGAACACCATCAAGATGTCTGACCTGTTCGACCCACCACACCATGTATGTACGCTCTCCAGACATATAAGTTATGAAAGAAAATCACTGAAAAGAATGGTGTTTGAAGTTTGTTGTTTTTGTGTAGGGCACAAAGAAACATCAGGACGGACAGTAGGAAGGCCTTGAATCACAGCATCTACATCTACCTGCACAGAGGTCACTCAGCAGGCCAAGAAGCCACGAGTGACCAACTGCACCACCTCAAGCACTGGACTGACGGAGGCTCTTCCTCATCAAACATACATCATGGAGTTGCTGCCCTCCACCTTAAGCACAGGTGTGACGGAGGCTCTTCCTCATCAAACATACGTCATGGAGTTGCTGCCCTCCACCTTAAACACAGGTGTGACGGAGGCTCTTCGCCATCAAATATATGCATTGGAGTTGCTGCCCTCCACCTCAAACACAGGTGTGACGGAGGCTCTTCGCCATCAAATATATGCATTGGGGTTGCTGCTCTCCACCTTAAACACAGGTGTGACGGAGGCTCTTCGCCATCAAATATATGTAGGAAAGTTTTAGTTTGACCAAAATCATAATTTTTTTGGTCCAGAATCCATCCATTTTCCTGTCAAATCCCGATCATCTCCACTTCCTGCTTTGGTTTCTGTGGCGTACACTGTCTCCTTATGCTCCGACTACATCTCCCAGAAGCCCCAAAATTACTCACAGGCTGCGGGAAACTGCGATTGGTGACCTGCTGCTGAAAAACCTTATTTTTTTATTTTTTTTTTTTAAACACTTTATTTATAGAACTTTTTCTTGTACAGATAAAGCAAAACAAAATAAAACAAATAAATTCCAATCATCTGGAAAACTCACAGTCTGACAGAGGTCTAAAATTAGAAATCAGGGATTTTCAGAAATCAACTATCCAGAGCATTTGTATAGCCCATTATATACAGTTTTATATCAAAATATAGCCCTTCATTCATCAACCAATGCTTGTATATTCATATAGTCATATCTAACTTAGTTTTTTAAGAAAGTGTAATTTACGCATTAAGAGCCAAGTGATAATGAAATTTTAAAGTAGATAAAATAATTCAAGTATAAATACATAACCAAGTAAATACATAAAAACTTAAATAAAAATAAAAAACATCAATATTAATATATAAATAACTAAATAAATTATATAAACATCCACGTCAAAAAAAATAAAAATTAAAAAAAAAAAAAAGTGGGGGGGGAATAATGTTTTAGTCAAATCTATAAAGGGATGCCAAATTCTGTTAAAAAGATGCTCCTGGCCTTTTAGTGTAAACCTGATTTTTTCAAGTTGTAGATGTTTCAAAACGTCATTGATAAGATGTGAGTAAGAAGGCGCTGTCTTTTGCTTCCAATTGAGCAGGATCAGTCTGCGAGCTAGAAGACAAATAAACAGTATAAGGGATTTTCCTGCTGTACGATCTATTGTAGCAGAGTCTATGATGCCCAAAATGGCAGTCTGTGGTTCCAGTTGTATCGGTCTTTTCAAAACTTTGGTTAGCATATTAGAAATATTACTTCAATATCTTGATAATTTAGGGCACTTCCAAAACATATGACCCAATGAAGCAGGGGCCTGTCCGCATCGGTCACATGCCGGGTTTAGTTCAGGATATATTTTGTGTAATTTCTGCTTAGACCAATGTAATCGATGTAATACCTTGAATTGCAGAAGACCATGTCTGGCACACACTGAGGTTTTGTGGGTCTGCTGCAATGCCGTCTCCCATTGGTCTTCTGTTAGTTCTATTCCTAGGTCATCCCTCCAAGCCACCCTCAAATGCTCTTTAGTTGTTGTATTATTCAAATCAGAGTTATGTACAATTTGGAGATTGCCCCCTTTATATTTGGATCCAGTACAAGTATATTTTCCATAGCTGACTGACAGGGACTGTTTGGAAAAGATGAAACTTGTCTCCTCACATAGGTCCTCACTTGCAAGTATTTGAAAAAATGTGTTTTGGGTACTTTATATTTCTCTTGTAGCTGTTCAAAAGACATAAAAACCTTGTTTCTGAAGAAGTCAGTAAAATTATGTATTCCTTTAACAGCCCAATCATCAAATACTTTATTATTGAAAGACGGAATAAAACAATGATTTTTAATTAAGGGACTTAGCAAGGAGCTGCCCTGCCAGCCCAAATTTTTTCGTATCCGAAACCAAATCCTCAAAGTATGTAATACTACCGGGTTTTTCAAAAATCTCAGATTACATCCTGACAGGGGGGAAAGCAGTAGCGCTGGCAGAGATGAGGGGAGGCATGCTGCTCTCTCTATTTCCAGCCAGTCTGGAGTCTGACGTTGCAGCCAATATATTAAAAACTTTATGTTACACGCCCAATAGTACTGTTTAAAGTCTGGGAGCCCCATCCCACCAGCCGCTTTTGGTTCTGAAAAACTATTTTGATGTATTAATATGTCGATGACACTCAAGTGTCGCATTTTAAATGATGTTGAAATACATGTAATAAATAAATGGCACTTAAACAGTTAATTGTTTGTCTTTCTGTTATTACAAATCTACACCCCTCCAACGAGTCCCAACTTCAATCCCTTTGTTTAGGGCTAGTTTTTCTGTTACCCTGTCATTTTGACTGTTCCTGCAGCCTGCTTGTATAACACAAAGGGGCCCTACTTAAGGCTTTTAAGTTCAATGTGTACACTGAAAAAAAAAAATCATTGGATGAACATAAATAAATTTTGGGCAGGATTTCCATCCATTAAATTCATGTAGCCCCAACTCAAACTAAGTACCTCTTTGTAAAATGATTTAATTGAGTTGGTCGAACTCATCTTTATCAAATACAGCCAAAATAAAATAGGTACTTTAACTGGCCTAAACTTATTTACATTTGTTCAACTCAAATTAAGCTGAAAATCATTATCCACCAGATGCAAAAGAATGTTTCTTTCTTACTCTCAGAATATTTAAACAGAGTTGTATAAATTGAGAGAAAAATCTTGCTCCAATTTTTTTATGAGATGAACTCAAAGATCTGAAATGTTTTTCACCTACACAATATCACCATTTCTCTCAAATATTGTTCACAAACCAGTCTAAATGTGTGATAGTGAGCACTTCTCTTTGCTGAGATAATCCATCCCACCTCACAGGTGTGCCATATCAAGATGCTGATTAGACACCATGATTAGTGCACAGGTGTGCCTTAGACTGCCCACAATAAAAGGCCACTCTGAAAGGTGCAGTTTTATCACACAGCACAATGCCACAGATGTTGCAAGATTTGAGGGAGGGTGCAATTGGCATGCTGACAGCAGGAATATCAACCAGAGCTGTTGCTCGTGTATTGAATGTTCATTTCTCTAGCATAAGCCGTCTCCAAAGGTGTTTCAGAGAATTTGGCAGTACATCCAACCAGCCTCACAACCGCAGACCAGGTGTAACCACACCAGCCCAGGACCTCCACATCCAGCATGTTCACCTCCAAGATCGTCTGAGACCAGCCACTCGGACAGCTGCTGAAACAATCGGTTTGCATAACCAAAGAATTTCTGCACAGACTGTCAGAAACCGTCTCAGGGAAGCTCATCTGCATGCTCGTCGTCCTCATCGGGGTCTCAACCTGACTCCAGTTCGTCGTCGTAACCGACTTGAGTGGGCAAATGCTCACATTCGATGGCGTCTGGCACGTTGGAGAGGTGTTCTCTTCACGGATGAATCCTGGTTTACACTGTTCAGGGCAGATTGCAGATAGCGTGTGTGGCGTGGTGTGGGTGAGTGGTCTTCTGATGTCAATGTTGTGGATCGAGTGGCCCATGGTGGCGGTGGCGTTATGGTATAGGCAGGCATCTTATGGAAGGAAAACACAGGTGCATTTTATTGAATGGCATTTTGAATGCACAGAGATACCATGACGAGATCCTGAGGCCCATTGTTGTGCCATACATCCAAGAACATCACCTCATGTTGCAGCAGGGTAATGCACGGCCCCATGTGGCAAGGATCTGTACACAATTCTTGGAAGCTGAAAACATCCCAGTTCTTGCATGGCCAGCATACTCACCGGACATGTCACCCTTTGAGCATGTTTGGGATGCTCTGGATCGGCGTATACGACAGCGTGTACCAGTTCCTGCCAATGTCCAGCAACTTCAAGACAGCCAATGAAGAGGAGTGGACCAACATTCCACAATCGACAACCTGATCAACTCTATGCGAATGTGTTGCACTGCATGAGGCAAATGGTGGTCACACCAGATACTGACTGGTTTTCTGAGTCCCCAGACCCCCCAATAAAACAAAACTGCACCTTTCAGAGTGGCCTTTTATTGTGGGCAGTCTAAGGCACACCTGTGCACTAATCATGGTGTCTAATCAGCATCTTGATATGGCACACCTGTGAGGTGGGATGGATTATCTCAGCAAAGAGAAGTGCTCACTATCACAGATTTAGACTGGCTTGTGAACAATATTTGAGAGAAATGGTGATATTGTGTTTGTGGAAAACATTTCAGATCTTTGAGTTCATCTCATAAAAAATGGGAGCAAAAACAAAAGTGTTGCGTTTATATTTTTGCTGAGTGTAGTTATATAACATTTTAGAGGAGACTCCCCAGGCCATGTTTTGCATACAACAATCAATTTTTAGACTTTGGACTATTTTGCATTCATAATGTCTTCCTTTCAACCTAGTCGATCGTGAATCTATAGATTTTTCACCACAAAGTCACCACAAGTTGGCATTATTTAATTTGTTTGTGTGAGTAAGTTTATGGTTTCATAGTCCTCTTTTGTTTTACATTTTGACTCTTTGAGTGCCATTGATGTATTTCAATGTCATTTAAAATCCAATGCTTGAGTGCCATCAATGTAATAATACGTCAAAGTGGTTTTTCGGCAGCGGGTCGCCGATTGCAGTCTCCCGCAGCCTGTGTGTAATGTTGGGGCTTCTGGGAGATGTAGTTAGACCATAAGTAGACAGAATACACCACAGAGACAAAAACAGGAAGTGGAGACGACCGAGATTAGAGAAGAAAACAAACAGAATCTGGACAAAAAGTGGTGATTTTGGTGAAAGTGTCCTCTACTCTACCTCTGATAAAACAAGAATGGAACAAGGTAGAAACAAACATTTTTTTCATGATGAAATAGAGAGTCTCTGCTTTCGTTTGAGCTATTCTGTGTTTTCAGAGACATAGTACAAAATATTCTGTGGGTCTAAAATATGACTCAAAATGGACAAAAACACTGGAACAAGGCACTTTCTGTTTTACAAAATAGGTGACTCTCAATGAGTTAATATCTCAATTTCAGGAAAAAAGGAGCCATAGCCATAATAATGTATGGAATTGGAAGTGTCATGGTGATATATAGAATTTTTCACCATATTCACCTCGGGAGTCTCTCCTTTAGTACCATATCAGATTAAATCCTCACAGCACTGGACACATGGCTGCTCTGTTCACTCAGGTGTTTTTATTCATGTTGCTTGATTAGACCTCTTCTCAGGACAGAGTGTGTGTGCACAGACTGTGTTTGACATTCCCATTACTCTGTTAGGCTTTTGCAACCACATCTTTAAATTTTATATTTGTACATATACATTTCTAACTGTTTGGAATTAGGAGGCCTTTGCAAACTCTTTCAGATCACTACCTAAATCCATCCTATGTAGTAGACTAGACGAATGCATCAAGATACATTAGTTTTAATTTTTTTATTATTATTATTATTATTATTATTTTTAATTTCTTTTTTTCCTTTTTTCTTTTTTCTTTTTTCTCTTTTTTTCATGAAAAAAATGAAAAAAAGAAAAAAGAAAAAAGAAGAAACAAAGCAAAAAAGAAAAAAATGAAAAAGAAAAAAGAAAGAGAAAAAAAGGAAAAAAAAAGAAAAAATGCATTAGTTTAAAAAAAAAAAACGCTCATGCACTCGTTGTTGAATTACTTAGTTACTTTGCGGTTGCTCAGGTAACCAAATATGCAAATGAGGACAGAAGTTCCGGAATGGAAAAGAATAAAAAAGAACAGATCAGAATGGAACACACTAAACACTTAACTGTCTGTCAGTAAACATTCTGCTCATTTCACCTCTGGAGTTCACTGTGAAAACATCTAGTTTCCTCTGTGAAAAACGAAGGCAAAACTTTTCAGCTCGCTCATCCATCAGTCCATCAGTTATCTGCAGTAAGTAAGTTCACAATACACAAATACTTAGAGATTATAGCTGAGTAAAACACTCATTAACCAGCAATTATAATTATTTCCAAAACACCTTTCACCAATGGTCTGTTAGCTGTCAATACAACACTTTTCTACAAAATTTCTCACACTTTAAAGTACTTCAAGTTAAGTTTAAAGCAGAGACCTGCTCCATTTTAAGTTCACATTGTCTCATATATTATATTATTGGATTATTATTTCTGATACATCAACATGCAAGCTGTATTTAAATGCTGTGTTATGTGGTGAATCCAGTTTACCAGTTTTTGATTATTTTATTTATACTTTTGGATTATTCAGTCTTTAAAAAACAAAACACACCAGAAAGTTCATTAAAAATGTTTATCTTCAAAGTTATCTTCAAAAATTCTCCAGTATTTTCCTTTAATTAAATCCATTATTGTCATAACTTTCAGAAAAAATGAAGTTATTACTCCGCAGTAATCAGATGGATGACAACATGTCTGCCGATGACATGGACCTTCTTACAGGTTTTCTGGATGAAGCTGAACAAAGATTATTGTTTGAGAGCATCAGTGATGTATTCGGCATTAAGTCCACTTCTCCTCATTCTGATTCATGTATTGAATCTGTTGAACACCAAATGATTCAATTTATGGACAGTTTGAGCAACGAAGAAGCTCAACACTGACAGGGATCCATGCCCAGGAACCCAGACGCACGACTCAGACAGGGTTACAGTTCTCACAAGAGTCCGTGATGGAAATTTAGCTGATTGTATAAGCTGTTATGTCTGAACTCATGATGATGTCGCTGGAAGTTATCTTGTTTTAGTTTTCAGAGAACAGTGTGTGTGTCTTTTCCTGATTGACATGTGGACTCTGTCTACATTAAAACATACAGTATGTTCGTTTATCACTATGACGGTATTGCTTGTCAGCAGGAACTCACGTAAGCATGTATGTATCAGAAGTGGATAAATATTGTTTTTCCTTACATTCTGTATGGGCATTCACTCACAAAGCTCTGTGCTGTGTGTCTGAATTCTCATCTCTGTTCTGCAGACAGATATTAAAAGCAACTTTCTCTGGGCAACTGAATCAGGTCACGTTTATTTACTGGACTCTCGTGTAGTAAAGAACCCTGTGGAAATTAGACCATCCTGACAGAAAATTTCCACCACAGTTTTGGTGTCAGAAGTGGGATCGTTCGAGAGTCCGTCCGGACCCCCGGGTTGTTGAGGGGCTGATTTTTTTGACCTGGGTTGACGAACCCGTTCTCTCCTCTTAAAACAATCCGAGGACGAGGACCCGGCGTCCTGGGGCCTGTGACTGTCTCTGCTACGATCTGCACGAGAGCTACACCCGGTGAGATGGTTTACATTCCATTTATTATCATCTCTTCCTGATTCTGAGGTCCAGTGTTGTTGCTCCTAAGAAAGAGGTAATTGTGGGACTAATTTTAAAATACAAACTAAATCACCTCTGTTTCTCTTAAAATAATTGTAGAGGAGAATCTGTCTGCGTCTGTCTAAATACCGAGTCCAGGACTCGAAGACGGCAAAACAAGAACAGGTGTTTTTTCTTTTTTTTTTTCTGTGAGTTTTGCACATAAAGTGTGAGCTTCGACAAGAACACAGGTAAAATAAAGTGTGAGCTTCGACAAGAACACAGGTAAAATAAAGCGTGAGCTTCGGCAAGAACACAGGTAAAATAAAGCGTGAGCTTCGACAAGAACACAGGTAAAATAAAGCGTGAGCTTCGACAAGAACACAGGTAAAATAAAGTGTGAGCTTCGACAAGAACACAGGTAAAATAAAGTGTGAGCTTCAACAAGAACACAGGTAAAATAAAGCGTGAGCTTCAACAAGAACACAGGTAAAATAAAGTGTGAGCTTCAACAAGAACACAGGTAAAATAAAGCGTGAGCTTCAACAAGAACACAGGTAAAATAAAGCGTGAGCTTCAACAAGAACACAGGTAAAATAAAGCGTGAGCTTCAACAAGAACACAGGTAAAATAAAGCGTGAGCTTCGACAAGAACACAGGTAAAATGAAGCGTGAGCTTCGACAAGAACACAGGTAAAATAAAGCGTGAGCTTCAACAAGAACACAGGTAAAATAAAGCGTGAGCTTCAACAAGAACACGAGTTAAAAGTGATAGTTTTTTGGGTCTGTAAATCAAAACAAGGATGCAGGTTTCTGTCAGAGCCAGACCAAGACAGGAACTCAGGTAAAGGAAGCTATAGCAGTAAAAATAAGAGCTCTGAAATAGTAAAAAAAAAATAAAATAAAATCAAAAAGGCACCAGCTGGCCCTATTGCGGAGGCCATGAAGAGAAAATATGGGGAAGATAGTGTGCAGTATCTTCAATGTTGACTGAACATTTAGCAGAAATCAGTTAAAGCTACAAGTTAAAGGGAACTTAAGAAGGGTAAAGTAAAGCTGCTTTGAGAACAAAAATGAATCAAATGTGTTTTTCTCAAAAGGTTAAAGGAGTCCGGAGTATCACAACGTTACCCTCATCTACCCAGACATCACAGGCGCCTGAAAAGCTCAAAAGGTAAGCACAAACCTTTTCAATAGAATTGTGCATATTGATTATAACTAAAACAATGTCTGGTGTAGGTGATGTTTAGTCTAAAGTGAGTCAATACATGTTATATTAATGGTAAAAGAGAAATTAGAGAAATAAGAGAAATGAGAAATGGAGGTTGAAGTCCTCACCTAAGAATATCATGTGCAGAAAAGAAGGAAAAGAGAATAAAATACATGTGTTGGGTTTAAATTATGTGGGCTGGGTCTTTCTTCAAGAGTTAAAAGAAAAGGAGGCCGGTGAAAAGAAAACTCTGAAGACTGAGTGTGAGTATTACTTTTGGGGTGGTTTTGGTGCATAATTTGAGGTGTATTAAAGCTGTTAGTGAGACTGGGTTAGGACCCCCAGTAGTCAGCTGCAGTATAGTCACCAGGACTTTCTGTAGAAGCTTGCTGACTAGGTCTCCTAACAGGGCATTGCGTCCATACACTTGAAATTGTGTGCGTGGGTTTTTATGTACAACTGAAGTAAGTCCATAAATTATGGCAATTAAAGGAGCAGGCGTGTAAAAGTGTAATGCAGTGGACATAAATCTCTTAATACAAATCAGAATTGAAATTATCATGGCAAACATTTTCTTTCCTACGGCCAGAAATTATTCTCTTTTGCATATTTAAATTGAATTGCACACAAGATGATAAAGATTTTGTCTTTTTTTATTTCATTTTTCAGATGCAGTGTGACACGTGCCAGCGGTGGTACCATAAGCAGTGTCTGGGTTTGGCTGAAGACGAACTCCAAAGAGCAAGGGCAGCCAACTGGGATTGTGTCCTTTGCACATAAATTAAAGGTGTGATAAAAAATGCAAGTTGCAGTCAGAAAGTAGATGTCAGATGATGAATGTGTCGTGGAAAATATTGAATAGTCAATGATGAAAGAATGGATGCACCCAGGAGCCTCCCGTGGTTGATTGAAGAAGTAACATTTATTGAAGATTCTGATATATCAGGAGGAATATGAACTTTGTTGTGGACAACCGTACAGCTGCCAGAGTCCACTGATATTCCTACCTTCCCCTATGGTGCTCAGCCTTATAAACTAACACCCAGTTAAGTACAAGTATATTACCTTACATTACTCTTGAGTAGCGTTACAGTCAGGGCATGCTCATTCTAAGCTCTGAACTAACAGTGGCGCCTGTTGTCTTGGTGACGCTCAGCCATTGGCCTTATCAAAGGGCCAACGCTGACAGACTCCTGTGACCTTGGTTACCTAGTCAACTTAGAGATAACTAGCCATCTGTTTTCCTTGAGACACTGTGCTTCAACCCTGCATTCTGGAGGGACAGTTTAAAGATTTACTGCTGTAAAAAAAGGACACGAGCCAACCCTAGGAACTCCTAAATTTAGAAAAAATCCATAACAATCCCCTCTTATTGATCATAAGATTAATACCAAACACAGAAGTTTACATTTTTTTAATTTTCTGTCAACCGTCAAAGAGGGAAGGTAAAGCAGACCTTACTCGAGCATTACAGGAATATTACTGTGATGAAACATTAACACATCTCAAAACACATATCAGTAACATTAAATCATAAATTGACCCTTTAGCCATCCAATAACATGAATCAAGTAAAAAATGGATACCCTCAAAAACACAAACTGTCAATTTAAAACAACACCTGTTAATAATATAAATGGAAATCACTTTTCAGTCTAAATGTGACCAGTGCCCCTCTTATTTACCCTATTAACTATGCAAATTATGACATAGAAGATGTAACCTTAGCATCTGAGAGGGGCCCTTCATTATAAATTAATATACAATACTCTGAACACTTAAAACAAACATTGTGATTATATAATGGTGAACAAATGAGGTGGTCTTCAGCCCATGTGCTTTTTGCACAGCTGGGGGCCGTCACCATGGAGAGGTTACTAGCACATACGATGCATGGTGGCCCGCACTGTGAGTGGAATCCATCTTCATCATAGGCTTCTGTAATGCTTATCACCTGTGGAAGTTTCTCTATTTATTTTTATTTATTTTTTACAGTCAGGAAACAGGCAATAAAATGACAAATCAATCAAATCAATCCCAAGAGACAGTCACCTAAAATAACAATATCATAACACCAATCCTGCATGGTAAATTAATGATTTTACTTCTTAAAACACATTAACAAAGAGGTCACTCTATCAACTCATCAGTATGTCATAAATAAAGTGTTAGTAAAGTTTATAAAGACTAAAGATTGAGCACAGATATCAGTCATGTTCTGCTGTAGGTAACATTAGTGCTGCTGGTAGAGGACGAGTCACTAACTTCAACAGTCATATTATAACCTGCTGCCAGCTGTACTTTTAGCTTTTATATGTGTTTCTCCTGTAATTAACAAAGATAATAAATCTATAACGGCTCTGTGGTCTGCACTTTGTCATACCAGCATATTTACGCATGTCACTACTTCGGTTAGTCCTTCAGAATAAACTCTACACATCAAGATAACTCATCGTCTTTCTATATAAACATAGTCAAGCTTGCATTGAGGATTTATTCTTATACATACAGCATATTAAAATAAAGGATGGGACCAGGGCGTTTGGCATTTGACATACCGAGGGCCGCTCTGGAACATCACGTTCATTGTGGATTACCAGCCTGTCAAATTGCAGCGATGCTCGGAGTGTCAAAGAGGACCATCAGGAGGCGCATGCAACAATACGGTTTAAGGTATTTACATTAAATTCATGAGTTTTCAGTTTATGAATTGCCAGTCTCATCCACTCAGAAAGGATATTACATTTAGTGAATCACTCGATGTTTTTTGTTTGTGCAGAAAAGACAGACCTGTATTCAGCTGTGAATGATGACGAGTTGGACGGTATTGTAAGTGAAGTCCACAGAAGACATCCAAACACCGGCTACAAGCTAATGCGTGGTCATCTGAATGCAAGAGGTGTGCGTGTTCCAAGTGAGTATAATATGGGCAATATTTAACGATATACAGTACAACATCACTACCTCTCGTGTGATATTGCTTTTATACAAAAGTTCAACCACAGCTTTTAGCAGTGCTGAGGAAGGAAATGTTAATAAACGGTGATGACATAAATAATATAAGTAGGATACGTTAGGCTATATAGCTCCGCGGAAAAAAACAGTTCCCTTAGTCTGTTGCCAGGCAACGCAGCTCACACACTAGGCCATCACAGTGCTACTTTGTAGCCTTATTGATCTGCAACTGTAACTTTGTCCAGTTCGGCTGACCTGGATGTGGACACAGCTTCCGCTCTCCCTCATCCTCATCAGTAGCCTACCTCAACAAATGACCATTGATAATTCAGTTCAAACGATATCACAGCTTTGCTTTGCTTTTCTAGCCTACAACAGCTCTACAAACGTCATCATATCCATCCTCTCGGCGTGAACGTCATTTTGCAACAATATAGCGAGTGTAATCGTTGGCTAATTAATGGTTATATTTGGAAAACCTGTGAGAGAAGTGATTTTACTGTTACATGTCCCAGTGATGATGGAATGCCTCTTGTCCAATCAAATTACCTGGTCGCAACTAATAATTGTATAATTGACTTTATTTTTAATGTATTTATTATTTAAATATGACCTACAAAGTAAATTAGTGAGCCTAGCTAATTTTAAGATAATATTCATGTATCCATTTGCAATGCATCAGTAATTTTATTTGCAGTTTACTTGAAGCCGTGCATTAAAGTATCCCATCCTGAAGTATGGTTTGCAACTTGTTTATTCTCTTTCAGAAAATTAAGTGAGCTCTGATTATTTTTTAGCCTGTGGTGGTTCTGTAGTGTAGTAGTTTCACACACATCATTATATTGTCTTTTATTATGACGCCACCATTTCCTCAAAATAAGTGTATTTTTGTTCCAGTACTGGTCAAGTATATTGAACAGGTGTTTCTAATGAAGTTGGCATTGAGTTTATAGTTATTAATTTATTTTCCTCCCCTCAGTCTCAAGACTGCAAGAGTCTTTATGCAGAGTTGATGCAGAGGGAGTCTACATGAGGCGTCTAAGACTGCGTGTATTAAGACGACGGCAGTATTCTGTTCCTGGCCTAAACGCTTTATGGCATATAGATGGCAATCATAAGCTGATCAGGTCAGTGATACTAGCAGATAAACAATGCCTCTTTCTATAGATGTCATTAGAATTGTTTTTCAATAAAGTTGTACCTTTTTGTGTTCACAATTGCCTGACAGGTGGAGATTTGTTGTCCATGGTGGGGTGGATGGATTCAGTCGTTTAGTCGTCGACCTGACTGTGGCTGGCAATAACAGAGCTAGTACGGTCTTACAGAGCTTTATCGCTGCTGTTGAGCAGTACGGGCTGCCATCAAGGGTACGGTGTGATAAAGGGGGCGAGAATTCATGATCAGGAGCAGAGGTACCGACAGGAATTCACACATCACAAGCAGAAGTGTCCACAATCAACGGTAAATGAATATGTTTGGCAACTAGGCTCACACAAGCAGCATAGCAGTTGAATGTACTTCTTCAGCACATGTCACACATAAATTATCACCTTGTCAATTTTTTATTCCTAAACACAGAATAGAAAGGATGTGGAGAGATGTGTATGAACATACCCTGGACCTCTTCTATCAGATCTTCACTTCACTGGAAGATCAGGGAACAGTGAATCCATCTTTTTGCACTGCACCGGAGCTTCCTTCCACTAATCCAGCAAAGCCTTGACTCTTTCAGGGATGCTTGGAACTTTCATGGTCTTAGAAGTGAAAGGAATCAATCACCACAGCAACTCTGGAGAAGATACAGAGAACAAGGCCCTATGGAGGATCCTACTGAGATTAAAGAAAGATCAGCTTTTAACACTTTTTAAATGTCTGTTCCCCCAGAGGAATTATGGGGGAAAATATTTTACTTCAGAGGTTAAAGCTTTCAGAGATCAACCTCTGAGCTGTAGTTTCTATTGTGTATACTCTGCATAACTGTACTAATTTAAGACTTATTTTTGGTCACCAAGTTGGTGAGAAATTAAATGTTGCCTGTTCAGTTTTATAGAAATTTTGTGTAATGATGTGTCAGACTAGTTTTCAGTACAAGATTGATCATGCTTGTCCTCCATTCAGGTTTATGAAGACTATGGGATGGACTGGAACGGACCTCACAGTCTTCATGGAGGCACTGTGTCAGTCCCCGAGGTTCAGCTGGCCCGTGAGCTCTCGCTGGAAGAGGTTGCCATCTTGCCAGCTCCAGGAGTTTCTGTAACTGATACACTTAGATCATATGTAGAGACTGTGCAAGTTTTATCAAGAATCATAGCAGACTGATGTCCAACCCATGCTTTTATTTAGCATCTTACAACAAGCAAGCTTAAACTGAAAACGTTTGCTTTCCTTAAAAAAAGGGAGAAAAAAAGCTGTTTTACTTTGAAGCTCTACCATAATCATTGTTAAGATCTTGTAAATGCACTTTATGCACAGCTCCACTCCTTTTCTTCCTGTCTCATTATTGGCCACAGAATGAATAACATGAATGCTGTTCTGTTAACACTGAAAGCTGAACATGCAGAACTGTTTGGTTTCAGTAAGTAGAAAAAATATAAAACTACTGCACAGTATGTTTCATGTTTTCAAAGACATTGAACTTGTGTCAATTGACCTGACCTACTGAAGAGTGCATTCAATGACATCGGTCTGAAAACTTATACAAGTCCAAATCCAGTCTGTGCACTACTTACGGCAGAGACAAGTGCTTCCTTGAAGTCCACGTAGGTTTTGAAATGAGCTGGCAGCTTTAGTGTTTCAAAGCATGTGGAGGACGTAGGAAGGGTTCCGCCAGAGATCTCCACTTTCAGTTCAGGAGGAAGCTTCTCCCAGCCAACCCAGAATGTCAGCAGCTGGGCCAGTGTACCTGATGAAGCTAAAAGTCATAAAATGGATTCAAGACAACATTTAGTTCAACTTTAATTAATCATATCTATCCATGAGACATGGAAGCATTTGTAAAGAGAGCAATACATTTTCCAAATAAAGTGTTAATACCTGTTTCAATGAACATCCTTAGAAAGCCAGTGATGCGGCACGTGGACTCGATGTCAAAGTCTTCATCATCACTGTCCTCAGCAGGCCATGTGATTTTTTTCTAGGAGCATCTTTAAAAACACATCAATGTAATTATTTTAAAGTGAGAACTTTTTTTGGTGAAGGAATATGCAGATCACATTCTTGGTAAATGGAAAAATAACCAGCTCAGTCATTGAAAACATGTAAATTCATTAAGTAAAGTCACAAATGTAACTAAATTACTGACATACCTGGGGTGTGAACTGCATTTCAGCCATTTTAGGGAAAAGAAGTGAGACAACATCTGGCCTAGATGTCAGCAGGGGCCATACCATCACATCTTTCAGTCCCTTTCTCAGCTGTTTAATTTGGCGCATGGTCCTCCCAATGACCTAAGAGACAGGCCCGCCCCATATTACAGACCAAATCCTCAACCCAACTTTTACAAAAGTTGGCACAGTAGGGAAAATGTTCATAAAAGCATAATGAAGTGCTTTATAAAATCCATTCAAACTAGTACAGAATATATCAAGCCTTAATAAGACATTCACACATTTTAGAATAATGTATTCCATTTTATACATTTCTGCAACTGATGTCTTTAGTGCTCAAATGCAGTGGTGAACACTTGACTGTATCGCCTTTTTAAAGTATATTATTAAAAGGCAAATTCACAAAACCAGATGTGTGTTGTTGAGCTGCTCTCAATGTACTGTGGTGTTATTTTTTGTAAAGGATTACATTTTGTTTTGTATAATCATTTTCCTACTGTGTCAACATTTATGAAATTGTTTTTTTAATATGCCACTGTTCTATCAACACTTGCAGGAGTGAGAAATATTAAGGTAGTTAAAATGTATATGAATTAAATGCTGGTTTTCAAGAACTTTAACATGACTATGGACAAAGACTAAAGATTATGTTAAATGTTTTCCATCTCTGCCAGTGTTGACATAACATAAGCCAGGGTTCACAACACTTTCTATAATTTCAACAGCTTCTGTCACTTAACCAGCAGGAACTCACTGCATGCAGTACAAGTTTGTTATGTAGCCATCTCCGATTTGTTTTGTTGACTGCCGGGAGATCCCAAGACAGGGAAAGATCTGAAACTGTGTCCTTCTGTTCTGGTGTAAGTTCTTCATGTTCAAGCTAAAATAAAGACCATACAAGTTATTACATTTGCCCAAATAATCATTTTGCAAGGCAAAGTTTTTTATGATACATACCAGTTTTATGATACTCCTGATGTGCAGATCAGGACAGTCTTCTGTAACAACAGTCGCTGTTTCAGGGTCCCCATTGAACAGTACATGAACTACAGCAGGACTTAATCCTGTGACACGGGGGCCATCATGCAGGAAACTGTGGGCCAACATCCTTCCTGCAACCCGGAAGAGGTCGCTTTCAATAAGCACCTCTGATGCTGCTGGAACAAGATGGTCAGGTTCACCCCCAAAAAGCAGTGTTCGACCCATTCCTCCTGTAAAGTACCAAGAGAGCAGGGGATAAAGTCACAACAATTAACGACTGATATACATTTCAAAATTGCGTCATATTAATGTTCAAAATAGTAAGCAGCTGCAGTTTGGATATTATTGTTGTCATAAAGTACTGCATCACTCCCTCTCCGACAGCAACATCACCTGAAACAAAATACTGATAATAACACAGTGGAAAAACAGTGGCTGACTAATGCAGTTAACTGGATAAGGTAACATATTGGCTGTAATTCTAGAATAGCATCCTTCATATTTACTATTCCAGATAACAGGAGAATATTGTGCTTTTCATAAGTGGTCATCAAATTATATCATTTTTTGGATCCCATTCTCCCATGTAACAATTCCATATCAGATACTGATACATTTATATTACCTACCAAGAAGAGTACAGTGAAGTGGACATGCCCGTTCTTGCGGCTGTTTATAGAATGAGAGAAGTTCCCATTCCCTGTCCTCTTCAGAGTCCCTTCCATCCATTTTCATTCTCAATAGTTTCCCAGATGCATGTTCCCATAGCAGACTTTGGCAGCTTGAGCTGGTTCTTTAATAAGCTTCCATTCCAGACAACAACAATCATAAAGTTATCTATTCCAGAGAGACATGTTGTGAGTTGGCATGTCACCTGCAGATACAGAGATCCTCTCAGTCTACAGAAATGTAGTAGTCCATGTCACTGACAAACATGAGACCCAACATCTTCAGAATCTGTTATAAAGCTGAGCTGACATAAAAACAGCAAAACAACATTCTGAAGAAAAACTAAACATTTTAACAGAATATATAACCCAGTTGAGTGTTATTGTGTGTAACTGTATTCTCTTATTTATCGAATTATATTTTGCAGGTGTCATTTTTCTATTGACTGAGTTTAAGTTACACACAATCTTACAGCAACCCTACTGTGATGACACAAACCATTGTCTGTTTCTTTGTGATGCAAGTCCTTGTCAATCACTGTTGGTATAACTGCACTCTCAGCTGATGTTCCAGGCCTCATTGGAACACTGTCGCTGACTGGGGCTGTCTCTCTATCATTTTCTTCACTTCAGCCTCCTTCTTGTTCTCTCTCTGATTCCTGCATGGGTGTCCTTGAAGTAAACAAAATTTAAATTAAGATCATACTTTATTATTTGTGTGCAAAACACTCTAAGAGAGACATTTTCCAAAATAAAAATTCATATGCTACCCTTGCATTTCTTTAGGAATTATATACCCATTGCAGCTCAATCTGTGCAGCTTCATCTCTGAAAAGGGAACTTCCTTCTGACAGGTGATGCAGGGGATGACTGGACCAGAGGCAGTTTGTGAGCTCTCCTAACAACAACAAATTGTGTTGAACTAATGATTAAAAGTCACCAGTGAGCTTTGATTTGATTATGTATAAAACTGAGTCTCTGTCAATCTATGTAGACAATCTATGGGTAGATCCTGTTGAAGTGGACGTATGTAGATTGGGGCCTGTCCAATCATCGTCAGTGGATCTTTCAGATAGGCAAGGGTGTATCCAGTGCTGGGACACGGAAGCAACACAAGATTTCGGCTACGAGTAGATCCTGCAATTTTTAGAAATTCAAAGCCTCTCCCTTCTTTGAGCTTCGGAAACACTTCCATCAGTTTATTTGTTATAACCATGGGATCGTTGTCACTCCCTGTAACAAAAAAAAAAAAAAACTAGATATAACTCATGTTGACTCACCTCAAGCCTGTGACAACTATTATTCACACTATAAAAATAAATCAAGTTTGAGTCAAATATGAACATATGGAAATACTTATGACTACAAAGGAATGCCGAGTTGAAGTGCAAATAATTTCAATGAGCCACAGACAGTACAAACTTTTATTTTTCTTTTGGTTTTGGTAAATTCCTAATTTCATACAGACCTGAAAATGTCACTTTTTGCTCTCCAAGTCCAGAAGTAAGGAGGTCTGCTTTAAGCAGCACACTTGGAACTTTATTCGCCTTGTGGTCAGCCAAACAACAGACAGTGTGTATGTAGCTTCTTCGACTAACTTGGACTTGTGCTGGTCGTCTCCTTCTGGCTCCACCGTTATACGGTGCAAAGAGCCTTGCTACCTCGGCTGCAACACAGAAAAATGTCACAGGTCAATGGTCACCAATCAGCTCAAACAGCCTCAACTTCTATCTTGGCATGTTACTGCCAGCTAACACCACTTTGCCTAGTTTTATGCTCCCACCATTTAGCTACATTGAACATGTACACAGTAATGAGCCTACCGCAAATACACTTTCGATCCAACTCCAAATTGTTATCTAAATTAACCTCCACCTGTGTCCCGAGTCACTGATTAGAGGTGGAAAACATTAAATTATTTAGTTTACTTTGGACAGCTGTAACGTTACGTGATGGAGCAGCAGGTGTCTGCTCTGACTGAGCCGCCGGAGCCGGAAGAGTTCTGCTCAGAGCTTCCTCAATCAAATTCGCTGCTTCTCTCAGCAGCTCCGGGCAGGTTTTTGACATTTTGTCGCACCTCATGCGATGTATCAACACTGGGGCTAGAGGACCGAGTTGTCAATAAAGTTTTGTTTAATAGAGTATCCAAACCAACATAGAGGTGAGTAGCGCCACCCAGTGTATCGGAATGTGTCCGCAAGCTCTCCATCAATCCATTATCTGGAATTGATTTGCCTTGACTTGATGTGCAGGGTAAGCAATCAGGTGTTAGGATCTGCCCACCGACTTTGATGTCCGAGGTTGACAGATCAAACAAATTCATGATCCACTGCAATACAAGGACCATGAAATAATTAATTAAGTAGTTAACTAATAATATATGTTTTTTAGCTAAAATGAATTGGTATTTTAATGAATTAATGGCACATTTAATAAGACATTTATGTATTTAATTCCAATTTTAATTAATTAATGACATAATTAATGACGTAATTAATTATTTAATGATGTATTTATTTATTTAATTTTGGCACTTTTAGTCCTCCATAGGAGACAGCATTCCAGGTGGGATATGTAGATATGATCAATCAGCGTCTGCTTTTCAGTGGTTGGTGCAGAGATGAGCTGGGCATAGCCTCGGAATTGAAATAACTCCTGAATGGCTTTTTTCCCAGGAGATAGAAGGTCCTCGTTAAAGTCTCCACAGATGACGATGGGCTGACAATTGAGACAATTCAAGGAATCAAGGAGGCTTTTTATGTTTGCAAGAAACATGCCTATTTGATAACTTGGAGATCTGTAAACTGTGGCGATGAGGGCTCGAACTGGAGTCTCAACTCTGACGACAGCGAACTCCAGATCGGTCACATTTTGCAGAAAACGGTGCTCTCTTGGCTGGAGAGAGCTCCGGCAATAAGTTGCGACCCCGCCCCCATCTTTTGTAGCCAAGTCCGATCTGTTTGTGTAGGAGACGTGGCGATTCCGCCCAAAGAAAGTGGATCCTTCCAACTGGAAAGCTGGGGACACGGAGGATCCAGACAAATGTGTCTCTGTCAATCACAGAGCGTCAACCAGTTTCAGCTCATGATGACATTTTGTGTCCTCGATGTGACAGGGAAGACCCTCAACATTGTGGTGGACAATGGTTAATGTCACATCTGGTCGGCTGGATGTGAGGAAGTGCAGAAGGGGGTCTTATGCTGTGGAATGAAGCTTGACTCATATTTTCCATCGCTGTAGTGATTTCTGGATCTGCATAGATCTTCTTTTCTGCAAAGCCGATGATCTTGAGTCCTTCCAGAGAGGTTGTACGGCTGAGAGCAACGTACGCCTTCCAGGTTCGAAGATCCGCTTCAGACTAAATACTGCGGACTTCATGGTCATTCCTTGCACTTTGTGGACCGTGGGAAACTGCCGTCGAACCACTCCCTTCCTGCTCATATGTTCTTCAAACCTCTCAATGTAGACCAAGTTGTCAGCTTTCCCTTTCTTTACCAGCCCAGCTGTTGGGTCGTCCAACTTGAGCCCAATCAGCATTCACCATTGTTCCGGCTCTGGGATCTCTTCTGTGATCCTGTGCCCAGACATCAATGACATCAGTGTCAAGAGTGGCGACGACTGCTGCGTTGTGCTCGTTCACCTCTTTGTTTGTAGCAAAAATGTGGAGAACATCTGTCGGGCAGTCTTTGGCGTCAGCCACGGCTCTTGTCAGCAGGGTTTTATCCTCCTCACTGAGCGAATCGTCCTTTCCCTTGACCTGAATTCTGTTGAGGAGTTGCGCAAACTTCCCATCTTCCCTCTGGCGCATGATCTTTGTCAGGTTGACCATTTGGAAATTTTCCCTCAGAGGTTTGCTTCTGCCAAGAGGCGGCAGCTGGTAGAAATCTCCTACCACTAAGACAGACATGCCTCCAAATGGCCTGAGGTTTCCTTTAATTTGCTGAAGCCTCCAATGAACGTTGGCAAAGAGCTCTTTGGAGACCATGGAAACCTCATCAATAATCAAAATTTCTGCATTGGACAGGACTGCCCTCACATCATCCAATGCATTTCCCAGTCCTTGGTAGTGCGGCTTCAGACTTCTTGGCAACTTCAGGAGGGAGTGCAAGGTTTTACCTGAAATGTTAAATGCTGCTGTACCAGTAAAGGCTGTCAGAATAACAGAAGGCTGGGACATGTCCCCTCGATCACGGAACCTGGGAAGTTGACGGAGGATCTTGGTCGCCTCCTGATACACGCACTTGATGACGTGTGATTTGCCACATCTGGCTCCTCCTGTAACAAAATAGAAGAAGGACTCCGGATTTTATCCCCACACACGTTGCAGGCACCAGTCCCGATTCATGTAGAATACAGACGCCTGCATCTCACTGAGGCTTCGGTACATGGCTCTCACAACATCCGGGCTCAATTTGGGGGCTTCAATATGTGGCACAGCTCCACTCGTTGAGGGATCAATTTCGTAACAGGGTACCATATCTTGATCTTCCTCAAGTTGGTCAAGGGATTCTCTCTGGGCGACGCATTCCAACCGATCAAGTTCAACCTCGGGTGCAAAAGTGTTCCAGGCATTGAGAATTGGTCAGGCCATTTCATCCAGCAGCCATTGTTGTAGAAGTCCTTGGATGTGGGATGGTCACTGCTTTTGAGTTCCGCATCCCGTCTATGGGGCAAGTGCAGTTTAAGGAGCCGCCTGTAAAACTTTGCCGGGTGTTTCTGTTTGGAGAAGCGTGCAAAGCGGATAATGGCCGGTTTTCCATTTGTCCTCTTCTGGATGAATCCCATATCATTCAAGAGGGGAATGGTATTGGGCCCTTCAATTTGTTGCCCATAGAGAAGTCTGAATTCAGATACAAATTCAACAAGGCACATATCTTCAAACTGGGCATTTCGAGGTCTGAGTATGTATTTCTCCGGCAATCCTGACATCAAGATGTTCTCTGCGTCTGGGTACATGTTCATGAGTCTACTCATGGGGTAGTTCATCTTCACACTGTCTTCATCTGTATTGATGAAAATGACTAGCCGGGTGTATTTTTTCAGAGGCAGGCTGCAAGTGCGTGCAACGGACTCCTGAGCACTTACCTCTCTATGTTTGGAATAAGCCTGCATGATTTTCTTCATCTCGTCAGTTTGGTTGACGTTAGACTTCTTGACCTCATTAATGACAGAGTTGAGGAATTCCGTCATTTCATGCTCAGGCTTGGACACATAAGACATCACGTACATGATGCAGCTGAAATCATCAAGTACTTATTGGATGTCCAGGTTAGCATTCCATGCTCGCAGCAGGTCTGGGTTGTAACCATTAACCCAGCAGTCCTGTGGATGACACCTCATGACCACAACCAAGTAAGGTCATTGACATAGTCCTTGTACTCTGCATGGGTCATGTTACATGCCTCAAGCAACTCGGACAAATCCTTGAATGAGGCTTTTTCATCCATCATGGCTTCAGCTTTGCCTTGGCTAATTGCTGCGCTTTTGTGACATGCCAAGATTTGGACTTGCCAAGATTTGGACTTTTCTCCCAGTAGGCTGGAGTCCCTCTCAAGGGTTGCATGAAGCGCGTTACCTCCTTGTTATTTATCAGTTGTTCCACCTCAACCTTATCTTGGAGCATCCGATTGGAAATACTTTGTCCATCTTTGGTTTGGGCTTTCCCTTTCCTGGACTGAATAGACATGCTGTTGGTAGCCAAGTGTGTTTCAGTGACAAACCTGTTGGTTTAGGCTTTCCCTTTCCTGGACTGAATAGACATGCTGTTGGTAGCCAAGTGTGTTTCAGTGACAAACTGGGCAAAGAACAGGTACGACTGGTCCTTGGCAAACCTGTTATCCACCGAGAAGAGTCTTGTATTAAAATACAAACTCGGGGACAATTTAACCTGTCTAGCTTCATCCAAGGTGTTTTCTCCAGTGGGGAACTGCACCGGAAAGTCCAAGGCTTCAAGTCTTGGCACGGCAAAGAAGCTAACAGGCTTATTACCTTGGGCGGGGGCGATACTAAATACCCCATCCCCATAGGAGAGGGACTCCTGTGCAATGTCAGTTGCAGTTCCCCATCTTGAGCTGGCTGATTGTCCTGCGTTGCCGACTCATTTATGATTACATCTCTGTAATCTGGATGGGTCTCCCTCAGCTTTGCCAGTGCTGCCAGTACATTTGTCATGTTGACAGTGTAAAAGTGTTGATACCCCTTGTATCTGATGCACCTCTTCAGCTTGACCTGTAAAAGGTGGGCTCCAGTGCTTGACAAGAGCATTAACAGTTGCCTCCATTTCAGAGGGTACACACACCGTACGGCTCTTTGCTGTCCTTTGGGCAACATAACAATCTTAGCAAAAGGTATGATATTTGCCTGCCGCTCAAGCACATTTAACTCAGCCAGCTCTGGGAGAATGGATGCCAGATAAAGACGATCGCTGGCATCCGTCCTCTGGTCAGGTGGCTGTTGCACGTGTGACAGATCCACTCCTGCATCCTCTCTTGAGGTACAGAACATGGAGCTTTGTAGTCAGCATCACAAATGTGCACATACATGCGTGTCAAGCACTCAGCCACCATCTGCAGGTTTTTGGTGTATCTGCATCTGTTACACTGCTTGACTTGATTTGGGAACAGTGTTCTGTGACAAACTGCAGATATAAGTAGGCCCACATCGAATCCTATCTCCTAATATGCCGCAGCCTGAAATCTGCATCGTGGTGATACTTGGCTTTAATTCTGTCCTTGCATTTCTTCAGAATGTTGGGATCTGTCCAATATGTATTCTTTGCACGTGTTTTCATTTCATGCTGGACTGCTGGATCGGTCCTGTATCTTTGATTTGCAAACTGTATTTTTCTGCTTTTGAAACCAGGATCAGTCCTGTATCTTGTCTGTGCAAACATCTTTTGTTTGTGTCGGAAGGCAGGATCAGTCCTGTACTTGTCCTGCACAAACATCCTTTGTTTTGGAGGGCAGGATCGGTCCTGTAAGGCAGACTCAGCACTGTACCAGTCCTGCTCAAGATCAGTTTTGTACTTGTTGCTGATATAAAATTTTTGTTTGTTTTGAAAAACAGGGTCATTCTTGTATCTTTTAGTGATGTAGGGCTTTTTTGTGATGTGTTTGATTGTGTTTGATCACATCCAGGGTTTCTGACCTACTTGTTGTGTTCCTTTCATTTGCGTGCAGATCCACATTTTTCCTTCTCCTGGCTGTGATAGAAATATGGTCTCTTTTCCTGGTTCTGGTCAGAACACGTGCTGCAAATGCAATGTTATGCAAATGGAAAAAAGCTGTTCTAGCTTCTGGTCAATGCAGTAATAATGCAATAAATTTTAATGGACCCCTTATTAGCAGAGATAGTTCACATTTGTCGATGCGTGTGTAGTGGATAATTGTTATAATTAATATCAATAATAATTACCAGGTCTAATGTGCGATCCAAAAGAATGACGTCAGCAGGGGTCGCCTCCACCTCAAGAGAATTCATGATAATTAACTGATTAGAAAATTTCAATAAGATATGTTTTTATGTCAATTATCTCTGTAAGGCAATATTGAGTAGAAATTAATTGAATAACTTTCAATTAATTTGAGATCATTCCTGTCATAATAAGAAGTAATAATAATGACACACACCTGACATTTCTCCTGTCTCTTCCTGGTGCCAGCACCTCTCATGTCACGGTCTACAGCAGATTTCAGATGTATGGAAAAGCAAAGCAAAGAAAAAAAAATTCAACCAAGAGTTCTTCTGTGATTTTAGTTTTGATTAATCAAGCTATGTGAGACATTTGGTGTGTTCAATTTTTCAAATTACCTTCTTGACCTCAGCACCTCTCGGTTCATGGTCCACAGCAGATTTCTGATGTATTGAAAAGCAAAGCAAAGAAAAACATTCAAGCCAAAGTTCTTCTAGGATTAGCTTTGATTAATTAAGACATGTAAGACATTTGGTGTCTTCAGTTTTTCTACAATTTCAGCTTTGATTAAGACATGTAAAATGTTTACCTTCTTGCCCTTGGGAACAGGTGACTGCTCCACACCGCCAGGTGCTGAAGCAGTCGCATTCAGGGCATCCAGAATGCCAGGGCTGAACCACACAGGATTTACAGGGATGGAACCAAGCAGGTCTCCCTGCTAAACAAAGTGCAAATCATTATTGATCACACATACAGAATTCCTGAAATTCAATATTTATTTTGATTTAATTGATATTCTGATATTATGTTACAACTGAGGCGGCATGGTGGTGTAGTGGTTAGCACTGTCGCCTCACAGCCTTTGAGCCTTTCTGTGTGGAGTTTGCATGTTCTCCCCGTGACTGCGTGGGTTCTCTCCGGCTACTCCGGCTTCCTCCCACCATCCAAAAACATGCATGGGGATTAGGTTAATTGGCTAATTTAAATTGACCGTAGGTGTGAATGTGAGTGTGAGTGGTTGTTTGTCTCTATGTGCCCTGCAATGAGGTGGCGACTTGTCCAAGGTGTACCCTGCCTTCCGCCCTAAGACAGCTGGGATAGGCTACAGCCCCCCCGCGACCCAATGAGGATAAGCGGTAGATAATGGATGGATGGATGTCACAACTGACCTGCTGGTGAACCATGGCCCTGCTTTGATCCGGGGTGGTCTGGCGTGGCAGCTTAGTCTGTAACAATGACATAAATTTTTGGAACAATCTGTTACATGAAACTGTGTCTAAATACCCCTTAAAATACAACAAACTGCTGCTGGAGGAGCAAGCGCCTCCAGTTGCTGATGGACAGCAGGATCTCCATCCCCACAGCGTCACTCAGGTGCACCTGGCAGATATATATACAAGATTTATGTGTGCTCCAGCCATTATTACAAGTGTACTTTTAAAGATATTGATAGCAAAAATTTACCTTACCCCATCTGTACACCAGAGTTCCAGCTGTGTCAGCGGAAAGTGCTTGGTGATGGACCGGTACCAAAAAAAAAGACATGATGAGCACTCTGAAAAAAATTGCATGTTAATACAAAATGTATAATACACATCACATTTGTTTCCCTCAACCAGAAACATTTCAATCTATTATTATGTCTTTATTCTTACCTGCACGCACTGCCACGCGGTGGAACTCCTGACGCAGGAGCTCTTGCTGGGCTTCCTCGATGGTCAGTCCAGCACAACCACCTGCAGAATTTTTTTTACATATTATAACTGTACCAAAATGGTTCACTGTAAAGGATGCACTGAAAAAAAAAACAAAAACTTGCATTTCCCCAGCGGTTGCAGACAGAGGTCAGCAGCTTCTGGAAGTCAGCTGCAGCCTCGCTGATGGTCCTGCTGGCAGTCAGGTCGTTGCCCGGGGCGATGAGGTAGACCATGTCAGGTGTGCGGGGCAGAACTGAACGCAGCACCTCCTGACGCAGTTCTGCCGCACACGCCCCAGGGGTGGACATCACGCCGAAGGAGATGTTTCCCTCTGGCATGGTGACAAACCCATCCACGTTAGCACATAGATGGGAGTCACCAACGAAGAGGGCAAACTGCAAACACAAAAAGGAGAGGATGAGTGACAATGACAGACTTTTTTTACTGTGTAATGTTTGTGTATAAAGCACAAAACCAAAGTACCTTCTTTCTTGGGGATGCCTGCGGGATGACCAGCTTGTGGCTCCGTCCGGTCACCTCAGAGGTTGGCCATCTCCTCACGCGGTGGTGGTAGCCCGTCCCATGGCCTTGGAAGAAACGCAAAGAAAGGAAGAAGGTTAAAGTCAGAGATTAAACAATGTGAGAAACGTGAGAATAATATTATTGTTAACTACGTACGTGCTTGGAAGTCCGTGGAAGGCCGAGGGCATCCTTCCGGGCAGATCATGGGACCTGACATCTGCAGTAGGATCAGGGCTGGGCGATTAATCGAAAATGGACCCTCGATCTCAATTCAGGCACTCGTGCGATCTCATTTTTAATAAGATCGAATTATAGCGATTCCTCATGCCGCTGATATGTGCTACTCCGTACAGCAACCGGACACTGCACTCACTCATTAACTGCGCATGCGCGTGTGGCCACTGAGCAGTAAGGGGGTTAGCATTAGCACCAGGCTAGCGACAAACAACCACGGTGTAGCAGCCGAAAAAGAAATGAGTGACAAGGAAATGGACGAAGAGGGCATTGAGGACAGTGACCTGACTGACCACAACAACAACGATGTTGACAGTGACGAAAATAGTGAGAGTACTACTACGACTACGAGGGAAGTTGTGTTTCTACCGAAAAAAGGAAAACATTCATCCAGCGTGTGGAAGTTCTTTGGGTTTGCTCCTGACGACGATTTGCAAAAACGAGTCATCTGTAAGCAATGTGATGGCCTCGTCAACACCAAGACAAGTAACATATATACAAAGTATACAAAGGTATCTGTATACTTTGTCCAATTGAATTGATCTTATGTTTACATTATAACTTAATACCAAATTACCTTCAAGCTGCTGTCTCCTCTCCAGCCCTGTGTGACACTGTCACTGAGTCTGAGGCTGAGCTTTGTTTGTGCACTGATAATAATGCAGTTACCTTAAATCTTAATTTCCCTCTTTATATTCATCAGCACTAGTGGCTGACTGCTGTATTTAAGTTTTGATTCTATTGTACTTCATGTCAAGCAAGCACTTTGTGTTAAAGACAAGTTCACATTTATTTTTTTGTTATAGCAAAGCTGCAAGCTGTTGTTGCACTGAGTGTGACTCTGTATTACTGTTAGTCTATTTAGAAAGACTAAAAAAAATAAATTTTTCATGGAAAAATGAAAATAGTGTGAGAATCGTAGATCTAGATTCTTGTGGAGAAAAATCGAGATTCACATTTTAGCAAGAATTGCCCAGCCCTAAGTAGGATGACATGAAAAATAACATTGGATGAAGTCATGTAAATTATCAGACCAGATAAAATGAGGATTCAAAATGAGGAATTAACACCTCTGTCAAACAGTATAAAACGTTGCATGCAGATTTGTATTTTGTACAGCCTGTTTTAATAGTCGTAATAGACTGAAAAAAAATCCTGTCACAGGTTATCAGTAGTTTATCAGTTAATTTAAAATGATTTAAAAATATCAGTTGTTTTAAAATTACCTGGACAGACGAAGGGCAGGCCTGGAGCTTCACCTCCTATCACAAACAGCACAAGTTAAGATTACTCAAACCTATAAATGTGTCACTCTCACTCACACACGACACACATTCATATGTACCACATCCATATGCATACACACATCTGAAATCTGAAGCCATAAATAAAAGCCATACCTTCGTAGCAGGTGACTTGGGTGTCCAGGCTGTGGCAGGCACCGATGTCTGAAAAAATATGAGCAATCAAACACAATTACAAACATACACACAGCACTGAGAGAAACTGACATAATCTAAAACTGGATTTACGCATCAGTATTTTTCCTAATCTGATATAGTCTACTGGGGATCCACCATATATATATATATATATATATATATATATATATATATATATATATATATATATATCATGCATATAAGTCAGTCAGCCTGTGAGTGGTTTCTGTGTGCATGGTATATAATATATATAACTGGCATTGTTCTCTACTGAGCACACTTCTCAGTGGATCTCCATCACACTCAAAAGCAGGCACAGTAAACTTTGACCCTATGCTGTAACCTTAATGTAATTTAGGAGAAAGTAGCTGCAATTAACAATGTAAAAAAAAAAAAAATTGGGGCTTGAATTAATTGAAGCACAATCTCTTCTTTCCTCTGTACATCAATGGAAAAACCACACCCTTTCCACTATTCAAAAATGTCACTAAGCAGACAAAACACCTCCAAAACTGCTCATATATCAGCTGATGTTAAAAATTCACAATGACTGAGACATGAGCAGCAGTCAAACCAGCATTAGCCACTAGAGACATTAAATACCCACTAGTGGGGGAGACAGCAGGAGTGTGACTGCCTCATACCTCTCTCTCTCCCTTTTCCTCACAAAACCACAAAACCAAACAACAACCAGCCCAAACAAAACACTCATGACAAAGATCACACTCTGTGTGACCTTTCACATGAGAAGACCATACCCTGACCATGTCCTGAAAATCACACTAAGGAGACAAAACGCCCCATTTAAATCACCAAAGTCACCAAATATGCCTCTGAAGCCTAAGCAGTAATATTTACATGAACACTTCAAATGTTATAAGATCACAACATGCAAAAACTGACTATAAACCACAACAGCAGTAGAGAGAGAATAAATCAGCACCTCAACAGTGTCCAGAGAGGAAAGAAGAAAGGCTCACAAAAATCTTTGACATATCCAAGACTGGAATCAAACCAATGTCCCATCCCCTGCTCTTTATTGCATGGAAAATAATAATTGCTTTGTATTTTTATAATTAACATTTCAAAATGTAAACTGACATTAAATGTTGTAAATTATTGAATTCTGGATCATTTTGAGCAAGTTTGAAGTTGTTTGGGTTGAGGTCAACTTCGCAGCAACATTATGTGATCCATAATTCAATTTGGCCACATTCTGGTAAGAACATAAATGACTTTGTCACATGACAGCAAATCACCCAAATGGATATTTAATGAACTACAATAAACTACAGAACATGATTTAATACTCTTCAATTTTAGAATAATACTTTCTGGTATGCAGTTTTGTGAAAACAATGCAAATGTAATGAAATTACAATTACTAATCATAGACATTAATATTCTAACATAAGTAAGTGCTTTAAAATGACAGTAACTAGTGTGAAATAATGTATTGCATTTTAAACTTAACTTTGTGTCACACTGTGAATGAGCCATTGTCAAAGTACTAAGCGCTTCTCCTTTTTATAACATTGTTTTTATAAAGATGTAAGGACACTCATGAATAACAAGTAATAACAAAGAATAACATGCAAGATTAACAATAAATTAAATACCTCACGATGAATATAAATATCTTTACCTGTATATTATCACATACTTTTTGCCTTTTATTTTTCCCCCATGTTACATCATAGAACACATTTACATTGCAGTTCGTAATTGAAAAGGTCAGTGACTCCTTATTATTTTCTCAAATAGTAAATTTCACACAACATGAATGTAAAATAGCTGCAATCAACAATGTACAGAGAAAACGTTACGCTTCATTAAATTGAAGCACAATCTGTTTTTGGCTTGTTTCCTCTACACATCAATGGAAAAACAACACCCTTTCCACCGTTTGAAAATCTCACTAAGCAGACACAACACCCCCAAAAATGTTCACATATCAGCAAATGTTAGAAATCCACAATGAGTGATGAACAGTCAAACCAGTATTAGCCATGTTCCCCAGCAGGTGTGTGGCATATGCTAATATTTACCTGTGCTAGTGCAGCTTAGCTTCTAGCTAACAGCTAAAGCTGCTAGTGAAAAAGTGAGACAGGCAAGCATCGAAGCAAGGTGACCTTTTACCAGCAGCCTTTTTGACAAATCATTGCAGGGAGGAGACACTGCATGTAAAAAAAAAACTAAATGAAATGGTACCATAATTATTGTTTTTTTTAAATAATGAGGCTACATCAGTGTAGACCTTGAGATAAAATGACAAAATGGCTGCCGGTAAAAGTGCAAATGGAGTTAAGCTATGAGGTTGCTAGCTAGCTAACTGTGAGGATTAGCTGGTCTTTAGCTAAAAGTTGTTTGCTCTTAATAACATGATAGATTTGCTTTTTATTTTCCAGCTTCACACTGAGTGAAAGAGTGAACAAGACAACAGTTCTTACATAGTATGAGAAAAAATGCTCAGACTCTGACTAAGCTAGCTAACGTTAGCATTGGTGACCGTAGAAGCATTGCTAACATTAGCTCACAAAGTAGGAACAGAAATGCTGATTTGAGGCTCTATCATGTATTGTGTGAAGTACACCAGTTACCACAACATTTCTATATTGACTTAAACCACTGAACCTGTGGGTTTTCAATCCATTTTTACAAGTTAATTAGTGTTAAGAGTTAGCTGTTCAGAGAGACAAGCACTCACCTCAGAGACTCGGAGCAGAAGTGGCGTGATTGTGACGTGGTCATAGACTGTAAAAAGAATGGATGTAGCACCCGTGACGTCACCCATTGGTTTGGGGGAGTCCTTTTTGTGCTGCTATCATGGACATTTGAACTGCGCCATCTTGGATTTCAGTGGGCGTGTACTTTCCATATTTGGAGGAGAGGCGGTAACTTTACGGGTCAGCTGGCCGAGATCCCGCCCACTGAACTCAAGTTAACCGTGCTGAACTGAGCTAGCCTAAGGCTATTCAGCTAGGCTAGGCTAACAAGCAGCTACTGGCAGCAAAAACAGATCATAATGCTGCTGCTGTGTTTTAAAAATCACCCTTTCAGATTGAGAGGTTTTAGGTGGAGCTGCAGGGTTTGGTGGTGTTGTGAGGGGGAAAATTCATTTGTACTATTTAACTGTGAAACGATCGTTTAACATGTTATTTACCGTGTTTCAACACTGCCTCCATCCACTAACGTTATCCAGCACAGCAGCCGCTTTCTGACGGAGCATCTCTGTCCATGCAACGTCGGACTTTTTAAACCGAACAATGATACGAAATTAGGTTGTATTCCCGCACTAAACAGCAAAATCTGTAGTGTTGTTTTTTCAGTGTTGATAATTTTGAGTTGGTGGGTGTTGAACACTTGTAGGTGACTGTGACTGAGTTTCATTCACTCCTGGCTGTGTTGATGTCAATACACCAAAACAAAGAAGAAGAAGAAGACAATATCCGGCTCGTACGCATTTCTGTCTCAGACGGTTGGAAGCGGGAGAATGAGGCGGAGACGTCAGACCCGGGCTTAGACTGTTTAAAGTACGGCTTAAATAAGGTAAGAACTGGATATCTTACCTTCTACAGGACTGTAATGACAGTATGAAGTCGTGTTAAAATATCATGTGATATGATGCGACTCCGTTGTCATTGACGCTGATTGAGGCAATCAGTGTGAATTACATTCACTGCTTGTAGCTTGTAAGGTGAATAACGTTCAGAATCGCTACCTAGAAGTGGTTGCTTGCAGTAAAACAAACTTGTTGAGTGGTAAGTTATTTTTCCGGCCAAATATTGAGTATCTGAAAGAAATGTGATAACAGGGTTTCCCCAGGAATTAGACTTATCCTGGTGCTCGTTGGTGGTGGGGGCGAATACGGTAAGGTGACAAGTTAGATGAGGATCCGGCTAATGTCAGTGTTGCGTTCGGGAGGATCCGACTAATGTTAGTGTTTAAAAATCAATAAATTAGCAACGTTTGGCTTCAAAGCAAAGCCTGACGGTCCGCCAGGCTTATAGTGCACCAGGGGAGACCATGAAATACAGTAATGTGACCATTTGAGGATTAACTAACATTTTTTGTCGTTTTGTCAAATTTAGAAGTGCGCGACAACGTGGGGGAGGGGTGGCGTTGTAACCGTAGCGAAATTGTAGCTTTTCCCAACGCTTCACTTTCTAGCAAGGACCACGTTGGGTCCATCTCAGTCTCAAAAGTTAATTTTTTGCACACCTCTCTACTTACTCTACAAGGTGCAGTCAAAAGAAGTGGCAATGTTGCTCAAGGTGAAGTACCAAAATAACAAGAAGGTCATCCGATTAATGGCAGGATCCACCTTTGTGGATTTCCTTGCTCAAGGTGAGTAGCCATCTCATAGTTGCCCTCATAACAATACACAAGGACTAATGTTTTTGGGATAAATTTGGGTATCTATCTGCCCCCCAAAACTTTTTGCATGAACACACTTGTGTTAGTAATGATGAAAATTCAACATCCCCATGCTGTGGTGTTGTTCAAATTAAAACATTATGTAACTTCAGAGGTTCAAATCAGCACCATGGCTTTTTAAAATCTGTTTTCATGAACGTGTTCTCTCTACAGTCAGAAACAAGTTTGGGCTTCCTGATGCTACGGAACTTGATGCTTTTGATGAAACCAACACACTGATTGAGGAAGACATTTTTTTCTGAACTGATAGAGGCCAGTCCGGATTTATGCCTTACAGTACGTGACAGAATCCCTGATGCAGGTAGTTACATTTCTCTGTTATCCATGAACTATGTAAACAAAAAAAAACAACCATATCCCAATCAGTGAAAAGTTGGGAGTAACAATTGGCCAAATATGAAAAAAACTGCTATAGGTGATTGCTACAGGTGTATGGTTAGAGTGTAAGCCTTTATAATTGGCGTTCTTTAAACCATATGTTTGAAAAAGTATTTTTTGTAACCTCATTCTGATCTCTTGAAATATATTATCCACCCAGCTCAGACACTGGAGGAAAACATCTATCTTGAGATACAGATTGCTCCTGATCCAAGTGCAACAACGCAAGACAGCAATTCAGGGGAAGGCAAGTCTCATTGTAATATCATTTGTAATGCTGCTTCCCAATTATCAGTTTAGGTCTCATGTCTCTGTCTCTACTCATCATCTCTGTCTCTACTTTAATATGATTTTCAAACAATTATGTAAAGAGAATGATCTGTATAATTGCAAAAACAGTTTGAAAATGTAGGATCAGGTGTGATTTTTTTTTTTTTGTTAACCAAATTTATGTTGTATTTCTTTTAGACTTCTCTCCTTTTGCTCATTCAACATCCTCCCTCAGTGATACCAACACATCACTTTCTTCAAGTGACAATGACCACTCCAGTCGTATAGAACATGGGATTCCCATAGGCAGATGTACATCCAGCTCGGAAGTCACACCCAATCTTAATGAGTCAGAGGCTGCAAAAAAGGTACTTGGATGCAGCAGATGCTGTTTATATTAACTATCATAAAGTGTCATTCTGTTTTTTTTTCCTAAAATGGATGATCCGGTTTCTGTGTGAATCAGTAATTTTAACTGTAATATATTGTTAAAGTGGTTTTATCCTGAAAGACTGTCTTGTACACTAAAAACTAAAATCTCTTTTACAAATAGATGGTAGAAAATGCCTTGCTTAGCAAACCTGGGGGTGAGGATGTTATTGAAGCATACAAGGCAGAAAAGTCACTCACTCATCGCACACGGAGACAGCTTGTCAACATATTGGCCAGCCATATGACTGAGAACCATGGGTGAGTTTTAAGTGAATTGGCAGATTGTAAATATTATAGTAAAAAAGTTGAATGTTCAACAGATAATAGCATTGAATTAACAAAGCAAGTGGGGCATTTTTCCATTATGTTTTTTTATTTTGCTTTAATAATATGATCTTTACGTATTTATATGAACAGTATTAGCACATCTTTTGGTTTGACCCAGGATGAACTATTTTGGTAACTATCCTTGTTTCTTAAGGAGGATGCCATCCCGTAATCATAGGGAGAGGTATGCCCTGGGAGTTGTAACACTCTTTCCTTCACTCAGGGATCCTTTTTCTCCAAAGGGCTATGTAAGTTTAAATCGTGATTACTTCAACACACCAGTTTTACTGACAATGGTTTTGGCATTTCAGTTTAAGTTATTGATGTATCACAGACAATAACAAAACACCACCAAGTTTAAAAAATAGGTTAAACATGAGTGTGCTACAAAGTTCAATTCTGCCATAAAAATTGTCATTAGGACGCAGAATGACATCTAATGAGCGAAATGCTTTGTTTTAAAATCAGAATAAATGTAGTTTATTGGATACTTCATATGAATTACAATATGACAAAACTACTTAAATGTTACCACTTTTTTTGTAAAATCTATAAATGATAAGATTTGTTCATGATGTTTTATGAATATCTTAACAGGAGCACTTCTATGATGGGGAGAAAGGCACTGGATATTTAGCATGGCGCCTTAAGATCATGTCCAGGAATACAGTAAAAAGACCAGCCAAGACAGCTGCGTTGGTCGAAGCACAAGGACCAAAGTGCCAAAGATTGGCAGCCACTTTGCCTGAGCAGCTTGATGGAGATGCATGCAAGGAAGCCATATCATTTCTGAATCACTCCCATGATGAAGCAAGTGTGTTTCAGAAGATGAACATGACCTTTGAGTTTTGCCAAAACCTAGTGCATGACCCACAGAGAACGACAGATGTCTTTAAAACATTCCCACAGTTCTTGGATGTCAAAGGGCTGGTGAGTTGTTATTTATTTAGAGTTTATTATTTTGTTTCTTGAATGTAAGTACGATATGCTGACTTTTTTTAATTTTTGTGCATTTATATGCTTCAATGATCAACAGCTGAATCAAGACTTCGTTCTACTGTTTGGAGCTGAAACAGCCTCCAAGATGCTTGAGAAGTGGGACACAACTTTCAGGCCCAAGATTGTCAGTGAGGCCAAACACCTGACTCAGTCAAGTGACCTGTGCCGACTTCTAAAAGCTGCTGAGAAACAGACAGACAACGATGACAACAGTAAGCTAATGAACATGAATGAACATGTTAGTAGGGGTGTTCCTACATGATACTAATGGGCTTTTTTCCATCTTATTCTCCTACTGATAGCCTGGGACAGTGACATGGCTTCTCTGCTGCTCCTTCTCCATCTCCTGCCACCCACAGCTGGACGGAAGAGGACTAAGACAAGTCCCAGTGATGCAGTGGACAAAATGTTGCACTTTCACAAGGTATGCATGTCTTTTATTATCTAATCAGCAAGTATTTTATATGTATTCACTCAATTTGAAATACACTGAAATGAAAGTCTTCTCTCTCTTGCCCTCTATCACACACTCTTTCTCTATTGCTAACTCAATCACTCACACACACTCTCTCTTTCTCTCTTGCTAACTCTCGCCCACACAAAAAAAAACAAAAAAACACCTCAACTTAGACCCAGCTGAGCTGTTGAAAACATCAGTGTGAGGTGTTGATGTTACCCTTCTGTTTTTAGTCATGCTGCAGCCTGGATGAACACCTTCAGAAGAGGGATGGAAGACAACCATTCATCCTTGCTGTTGGTCAAACCAAGAACAGCACTGTAAACCCGAACAGTACTACAAACTCATAATTATTGCAGGCAACTAAATCAAAGTGGGCTAATTAGTTCACCCGACACTGAAACATTGAGTATTCTTAACGAATAATCTCGTTTTGATTTCACATGACTTAGTTTGTCTAAGTGAACACTGTCACTTAACTTGAAAGGTCTAAGTTAACAGGCGTACGTGAGGGGACGTGACGTCTGACGTCACTAAACCCAACCGTTCAGGGCACGTATCAAGAAAATTCAAGATGGCTGGACCTTAGCGAGGGATGTGACGGAGCAAACAAATGAGGAAAAACATTCTTATTCATCGAACAACCTGCACAACAATGCATATTTTTCGCCGTGCTGTTGCAAGATTGTGTTATTATTTGTGTTTTGTGTTCCGGGACCCCGATTTCAGGATTTGAAAGTTTCGCCCATGCAAACCGGTGAGTACAAAAGTTCGGCAAAAGTTCAATACATACAGTTAACTTTTGTTCGACGCTGTGAATATATGTGATGAAGTCACATGTTACGATATTACACATATTTCCAACTGGTTTAAACTAAAGCTTACTTAGTAATTATCTTCAGTGGCGTTACTGTCGTCAACTTAAGGCCTGTGGAAAGAGCAGTTATTTGCCTTGAAAAATATGCAGAGGACGACTTGTTTCAAATATCGGTGAGATGTTTTAATGAAGGCAGTTGCTGGATATGTGAAAGTTTATTTACTTACATACTACACATAATCACTTAACATCTTAAAGTAACATTAAATTGTTTGTGCTCTCTGTTATGTTATAGTATCATAAAGCGGTTGGATATGACCAGTTTGTCATTCTGAGCAACAGTGTTGGTGAGTTAAGTATTTGTTTATTTAAAAACACCATTTGATTATGATGCTCATCATGATTTGGAAATAAATTACATTTGTCTCTCCCTGCAGGATTTGTGTGACTGCTTCTGCACCAGTTCAAGGTATGTGCAAATCTCATTATCAGAAGTGTAATTATAAACTGCTGACAAAACATAACAATAGATCAAGTGTAAGTAAATTTATCCTGACTAACTGCAAACCCATCTGCACCAACTCCCAAATTTGTAGTTTTTTTGTTGTTTCTTTTTAATTACCTGCCCAACTTTCCCAGGGTAGAGAATGAGGCAGCTTTGGAGGAAATGAGAGTACAAATCATACAAGTGACTGAAAAGACTGAGCGAGACCAGATACTGATAGAAAAGCTCATACACACAACCTTTGCCCTTCGCCGGCAACACATTGTTCAAGGAAGTCCACAGGTGAGGGAATTCCTGGAGAACTGGCCGGCCCTGTGAATGCAGTCACAGGTAAATACACAGTATAGTGTGTTTTAATTAGTAATAATTAATAAAAGTAATTGATATGTAACATTTCATGTAGAAAATATTTGACAACTCCACATTGTTTTTACACCTAAATATTTATATGTGTACAGGTATTTGCAGAGTTCCACCGCATTACAAACGTGAATCTACGCAACCAGTTTTACCGTGAGCTTGACCGATACACACCAAAACTAGTTGCACTGTATAGACAGAAGTCCTCAAGGACTGGAAAGGGAGCAGAGGCACTGCGAGAGATGCTGAGAATGTATGACTTGGAGGTTTATGTTTGATTTGTTTCCGTGGGGACAATGCTGATCATATAATATGTTATTGACTAAAAATTTGTATTTGTTTTGTGATGCCTTGATAGTAGCCAGTCATCCTGCTGAATCATAGATAGTTTACTATTTTTAACATAACTGAAGCATTACATTGTTATACCAGTGACACGGACTGGGTATGCTGGGCAAAATATTTCTATAATAATTTTTTTTTTCTCTCAATCTAGGAAGAACATGACATCAACGTCGCACACACTCTGGCTCTTCAGTGTTCTCCCAGTGTATCTCCCAGAGGATGACACTGAATTTACAAAACCTGTAATGCAAGTATGAATAGTAGTGCAGGTGCCACTCAGCCAAATATATTTGGAAAAATGAACAGAGAACCCTGCCAATCTTTTTTATTTTATTTTCATTGCATCTCATATCATACAGTGCTCAAATTTGATGTTTTATTTTACATTGCTTCTTTGTTTTGTTTTTCTGGGTTCTTAATATATATTATTATCATAATGAAAATAAGGAATAATATATTTGGCTCTACAAACAGGGATTGTGTCAGATCTCTCTGAATTGATTTTTTGTGTTTTGCAGGGTGAAGATGAGATCGAGACCACTGACACACCGCTAGCGCTCCTCTCTGTGGTCCCTGACTCCACTGGTTCCATCAGCTTCAGCCCTGAGAGCATATCCATTGTGATAGAGGATGAAGTTGTTATGAGCGAGCTTCCCAGGTTGGCTGATGCATTTGTGGTGCTTCTTGGTTTAATCTATGCATTACACTTAGATTATCCAAAGAAACTCACTCACACATTCACATTCATCCAGAAAGTGCTGATGTGTCGATAACAAACCACTGAAACCATGCCTACTCTCCCTGAAAAATGATTTGTTAAAGGAATAAACAAGCTGAGAAATGCATGGCTGCTGAGTGCAGGCATGCATAAATGTGATTCATGTCAACAACATTATTACAGCCATGTTGTTCTGTTGTTCATTCTTAGATGTGTCTGATATTAGACATGTCTGTTAAAATGTTGAAAGCAATTTTGCATATGCCCAGTGGGCTTTTTCGAAGTTTTTATTTATTTATTTATATTATATTTTCTTTGATTTATTGTATTTTATTCTGATTTATTTGGTATGTTTTTCATTTTCCTCATTTGCACAATTTTAGATGTTTATGCTGCTACTTTTATAAGATATGTTTTGTTGTTTTTTTGAGACAGTACAGTGCAGAGAAGGGAAAGTTTGTTCATCCCCAATGATTTAAAATAGGCTGCTACAATATATATTTGTAAAAAAAAAAATGTTTGACTCCAGGTGTTACACTTAAATGTTATTCAACATTTCACAGTTTTACTAAGCCTGATATATTGTTCTGAAAAGAAAAAAAAATTAAAATGTAACAGTTGGTAATGCCTTTTTAAAAGGTATGTTTTAAGGTGCTGTTTTATACACTAATAAATTATTGGAATTCTGACAGGAACACTTCAGTCAAGAACCTTTTATTGCATCAATGATGTTTCTCTTGCACAATCATACATACATGGTTACAGTTATACACTGTTAAAAGTGCTACATCCATATTGTAGATTTCATATATTTAAATGCTTGTGATTTACCTTATTTTATTAGTTTTGTCATAAAAAATATCAATATACTTTGACTTTACTTAAAATGCAAAATTATTTATATAAGAATTAATTGTAAGTGCTTCTGACACAGTGTATTTGAGTAATTTTGTCTATGTGATTGTTGTGTACATGAAACATTATAAATTTGAGTTTACACAGAAAATTCATTGTTGTCCTTAATTGAGAAAATTGAGTTGAGATTACTGATTACCCATGAAGCTTGGCGGGCAGAGGCAGACTGCAGGCAGCACGCAGCCGTTGGCATCCTCCTTACAGTGCCCGTGGTTTCTTCGTGGAAATTAACCCGATAAGTTCAATATGTGAATGGTCAGTCGTGCTAAACCGATTATTGTGATTTTCACCTTTAATTTTAGAGGTCCCGTTTTTCAACTAACATTAGCTAATCACACTTTAGCTAGTTGCCATCACACGTGGTGAACTTAAGCTAATGGCTATGAGTTAACCAACAAACGTGGTCCTTTAAGCAACAACCTGGTATTAACCACGGTCGTAAAAGTTGGTGCTATAAATGTTATATATATGTGTGTATATATATGTTTTGCTTAGACCAGGGGTGTCAAACTCATTAAGGGCCGGGGTGGGGTGCGCGAACGTTCGAGCAAAGGGGGACGTCGCTTGGTGACGCTCCGCTCTGTTTTCACCAAACTTCTGGCGGCGGGTACCGCTTCCATTGCTGCCCTGTACTTGCCATACAACTTCCAAAAACACTGGGAAAACACTCGCGGTCGTGTTTGGATGCACAACATGATCCGGGGGAGACTGGAGCAGTTTGTCACCGTCGCCTCACTCTCAGCTCGGCTCTACTTGTAATCCCGCCCCCCCCCCAGTCGCTGCGGTGAAACTGCGCCACAAGTGTCATGTATATCTAGCTGCGGGCACAGCAGATCTCCGAGCAACATGCGCCCGTTCAAGCAGGTAAAGTGAACGCTGATGGGATGTCGGCATAGCCACCCATGACGTCGTCTGGAAAGTTAAATTTTTTCAACTTGATGCGATTCAATTTGGTGCAATTGTATGCGAGTTTGATTTTATGTAATTCGATGCAATTCAATGCTGTGCCATACAGTAAGTTTAACATTTATTTTCCACTGAATTAATATTCTGACATATTTTCTTTGTCTTTTAGATACTCAAGAACATCTGGACTCTTCCATCTATGCAGGTACCCAGGTAAGAGGAAGTTGAGATTGATACGCACACACATTGAAATAGATGTGAGAATACAAGCATAAGTAAATAAATTGTGTGCAGGAGTATAAAAATGTGACAAAGAACCAAAAAAATCCCATAACTATTTGTGGCTATGTACCACACATTTGGACAAGATGACTTTACAAAAGATCTTTTAAGAAATAAAAACGTTTTGAATATTGCTTTGTTAGGCTCATGTTGATCACAGGTAACCAGTCATATAAATATGAAGCTGCGCTCAGAATATTTGCATATGAGATTGAGAAAGAAAATAATGATAGAAAACAGTATAAATGTTGCTAATCTCAATGGCGGAACTACCTTTATGTAACAGCAAAAAAACATGCAGTATTTAGTTTTTATCTGCCTAAAGCAGGAAAGCATTCCTGCATCTCAACCATTAAAATTATGGGGACCAGTGTGTTGTTCTTCTGTATAAATTGGGAAAGCGGATACATAATTTTGTAGTATTGTGTTTTTAGCCAGAGAAACTTCAAGTTTCATTATTCCAAAATCACCCTTACAGGCTTTTTTCGGCAGGTGTTTTAGGCCTACAAGAGTTGAGAATTATCTGAGATGATGATGATGAATCCATTGTCTAATTCAGTTGTTTTTTGTGACCTTTTGATTCCTAACATTATGTTGTAGGTTACAATGAGCTGGACTTGTAAAATATGCAGTGAGGTTCTACCTACGAGATGTGATGTCTTGAAACATTATAGACTCCATCATGGGACCTTTGGCCATAGTCAGTCATTACCCTGTATCTACTTGGAATGTCCATGTGTCTTCAAAACCTGGAATAGTATGCACACGCATCTATCTCGATACCATGTGGAAAGTCAGACACAGAGACCTGAGGCTATCCTGTCTTTTACATGCCTGTTGTGTAAGACACACGGGTTTCCAACAGAGAGAGAATATTTTGAACATGTTGGCCATCACCTTAAAAGTAATGAGACCATTGATTGTCTGTTTGAAGGATGCAATTTTCAAACCAATGTTTATGGAACATTTTTTGCACACAAAAACAGAAAGCACACGCCTCATACTTTGAGTGGTTTTAAAGGAACTGTTATTTTGAAGGAGCCAACTCCTGACCTTGAAGGTTCTCTTGATGAGATTGTTGGTACTGGAGAAGGAATGAGCTTAGCTCCACACTCCTTGGAAAAGGACGACAGGTACTTACTTGTGGATCATATAGCTTCTTTCCTGCTTAAATTGGAAAGTGTGCATAATGTTTCAAACAGATGTATTGACGAATTAGTTGATGAGCTGCAGTTTGTGTCATCTGCATCTATGCCAATTATCAGAGGCACAGTCAAATCAAACTTGAAGAAGAATGATTTTACTGTTGATAACACCATCATCACATCTTTGGTTGAGGAATTAACCAACATCAGCCCTCTAAGCTCGGCTTTCAATAAGTCTGGTCCTCTGTCATCAGCTTTTAAGAGAAGGCAGTATTTCATTCAAAGGTTTAACGTTGTGGAACCAGTTGAATATATGCTCGACCCAAATGAAAATAGGAGCTTTCAATATGTTCCAATTCTACAATCCCTGAAACAAATCTTAAGCAACGATGATATCACGGAGAAGTTCCTCACAGAAGATGGATGTGCAAGTATTCCTACACAGTACAGATCATTCCATGATGGTGCCATCTATAAAGAGAGTGATTTTTATTCAGAGAAGCGTAGAATCTCTATATTCCTGTATTCAGATGATTTTGAGGTATGTAATCCGCTAGGAACATCTCGAAAAAAAGCACAAGATAACCTCTGTGTACTGGATATTGGCAGATGTCCCATCTTGTTTTCCATCCACACTCACCTCGGTGTATCTTGCACTTTTGTGCAAAGCGGATGATATTAAAAGGTTTGGCTACTCGGAGGTTCTCAAGCCACTCTTAGAGGACATAGCTACACTGGAACAAGATGGTATATCGATTCCCAACCTTGAGAGAACTGTCAAAGGGACTGTTTTTTTGTGTCCTTGCTGACAATCTTGGAGCACATGCATTGGCTGGCCTTGTGGAAAACTTCTCTGGGACATACGTTTGCAGGTTCTGTCTAGGAGAGCGCTCTGAATTTCAAGAAAAGGAAGTGAGATCAGGTGCTTTTCCCATCCGCACAAAGGAGGATTATTCTGTGCATGTTCAGACCATGAAGGAAAGCCCTGCACAAACCCATTGCTTTGGAGTGAAAAGGCTTTGTCCCCTGACAGAGAAATTGAGCCATTTTCACATGCTTGAAGGCTATCCTCCTGATATTTTACATGATCTTTTTGAGGGGATTGTTCCTATGGAATTAGCACTGTGCTTTAGTGATTCCATAGCCAAAGGATATGTTACGCTCCCAGAGCTTAACAACGCAATCAAATCTTTTCCCTACAAGTGGGAGGATAAGACAGACTGTCCACAGGCCATTCCCATCACCTTCTCCACTCGAAGAAGTATCGGAGGAAATGCCCATGAAAACTGGACCCTCATCAGGCTGCTACCAGTACTCATAGGACAAAAGATACCATTGAATGACCCAACATGGAGTATCATCATGTGCCTGAAAGACATAGTTGAACTTGTGGTAGCTGTAACCCAAACTGAAGCAAGTCTGTCATCGTCTGTCATATCTTGACACAAAAATTTCCGAGCATAGACTCAGATTACTTGCAGTGTTTCCTCAGTTGAAGTTGATTCCCAAACATCACTTCCTGGAGCACTATCCAGCCCTCATGAAGGCGTTTGGACCACTCATTGGATTTTGGACAATGCGATTTGAGGCAAAGCATTGTTATTTCAAGCAAATTGTGAGGCATACTGGGAATTTCAGAAACATAACCCTTTCCCTTGCAACCAAACATCAGTTGATGATTGCTCATCATTTGCATGCAACTACAACAGCTCCCACTGTAAGTACTGCCAGAGTGTCCCAAGTGCCTGTAGATGTTTTGCATGCAAATGTACAAGAAGGAATAAGAAGAGTGTCTCCAAGGCAGACCAGTGTACATCTTTCCAGCACTGCCACACTTTATGGAACCACATACTCAAAAAGCATGATTCTGGCCTGTGGCTCCACAGCCGGACTCCCAGACTTTGTGGAAATTCTTCAGATAGTAATTCTTAGAGACATGGTCCATTTTGTTGGCAAAGTATTTATTTCCTGGTATGATGAACACTTTCGAGGATTTGAGCTGGAGAGTACAGAGCTAGTGGTTTTTGTGGAGCAGAAGGATCTAACTGATGTGTATCCACTGTCGGACTATAAAGTTGGACAAAGGCGTATGGTGATGCTCAAGCGCCACATCTGTCTGGAATAGTAGATATACATATTTGGTGGACTAATTGGAAGAGTATTTATGTGTGTTGTCTCAGTGGCATCTATCTTATACAGTGTTATGAGTGTTATATGTTGATTGATTTGATATTCGATATCACCAAGTCTGTCTCGATCCGATTTTGATTTGATTCAATTCAGAGGCCTGCAATCGATATGAGACGATATTGTGGCCATTTTACACAATAAGTTACGTTAGCAGTATATCAATTCATAGAGAACAACTAAAATACGGATAATGTATAGCTGAATATCAAAACGCATATAAAACGAATATAAAAACATTCCTTGTTCTGTCATCTTTTTTTAGACTATATCATCGATATGACTGCAGCTGTTAAGTTTCGAGTCATCCTGGACCATGAAAGAAAGAAACTTTGTCTTCCTGGAATACCACATACTGTGCAAGAGTTGGAAGCAGCAGTGAAACAAGCTTTTGGAATCCAGTTGGACATTAGCCTTCAGCACAAGGACCCGGATTTTGACGACTTCATCACATTAAGCTCAACTGATGACCTGAAAGATAAGGACACACTGAAAATAGTGCATGTACCGCCTACAATAATTCTAACACCTGTCAATGAATCTGAGCTCTCAGAGTGCTCCCTCTCCAACTCCGTGGCAGAAGATGAGTCTCTACCATCAACATCAAGTGAGTCTGTCTCTGCAGATTCAGATGACACAATAATACTCACTCCCCGCAGCCTTGGAATGCACAAGCCATGGCCTGCTGAGTTTCCTATTCCGAAGTTTGCATACAACACAGAAATGGCACTTCAAAAAGGCCATGAAAACTACGTCAGAGATGGTTCCCTTTTGTACAAAGAAAAGTTTTTCCCTGGTCTTAAGTCCAACATTCTGGAGTGCTTAGCTGAGGCAATCTTTGCATACACGTCCTACCCAAATGATGCACAACGGTGTGCAGTTGCAGAAGCACTCATAAAGCAACACCCATGTTTGAAGGAACCAGGCTCTTTTAATGGTCTCTATGGATGGCAACAGAGCCTGAAGTATAAAGCAGGGAATTACAGAAGCAAACTTCGATTGCATGG
>CM056572.1:10429980-10453029 GCA_029721515.1 Synanceia verrucosa
AAATAACACACTAAAATGGATTTGTGGTAAAAAAAAATTCACCCCCTCACAGTGTTCATGGAGGTGGAAATCTATCGGTAGAGACCAAAACATTAAAATGCACCAGGCTGTAAAAATGTGTTTTTAAAGCTGTAAAGTCGGCTAAAATATTTTAACATGGCGGTCAATGGAGAATTGCTTCGACTTCCGGAGCCAGCCCCAGCAGCTGACTGGAATTGCATGCTTTTTGAACGCAAAGTGATCCCCTCACTTTGGAGAACCCACAACTGCCCCCTTATGGATGTACAGAGAGTAGGATACATAATATTCTCACACTCACCTAACACACACCCACACACACACACAGAGGGAGTAACTGTTTACGTAAACAGGAAGCAGAGAGGCATGCTGGGAAGTGTCCTTTACTTCTCCCTTCATTGTTCTAACCTGGTTGTGGCACAGTGGGCAGGGTGGTAGCCTCCAAACCACTGAGGTGGGAGTTTGAATCCCACATCCTGCTTCATTAACACCATTCAAAACATGAGTTTAATACATATTTAACATTGAACTTTTAAATTAAATTCAAACACTTTCAACATTCAACTTTTAAATTTCATTCTAAAATTTTAAACATTCAACTTTTAAATATAATTCACAGATTTTCAACATTCAACTTAAATTTAACTCTAAAAAATTTAACATTCAACTTTTAAATTTAATTCTAAAATTTTAAACATTCAACTTTTAAATATAATTCACAGATTTTCAACATTCAACTTAAATTTAACTCTAAAAAATTTAACATTCAACTTTTAAATTTAATTCTAACATTTTCAACTTTTAAATTAAATTCAAACATTTTCAACATTCAACTTTTAAATTTAATTCTAAATTTTTCGACATTCGACTTTTAAATTAAATTCACACATTTTCAACATTCAACTTTTAATTGGATTAAATTACACATCTTTCCTGCAACCTCACGCCAGTATCAGCAGATTAGCTTAAGCGAAGGAGCATTCAGCATTAGCAGCGTAGCTTTAGCTCACTATTGTCACACTTTTCTTCAACAACTTTAGCTACTTCAACGACTTCAACAATTTCTTCCGTATGTTTTTTGGACTTAAACTACTTCAGCGTACTTTCAGCTACAAAAACCATTCAACTATCAAAGTATTCAGCTTTTTCAGGACATGTGTGCTATATCCTTTGTCATTTCAATTATTTATAATTTCTAAAATATTCCGCTTTATTCATATGTTTGTAACAATGCAACTCAAAGAAAAAAATCTTCAAATCCTCTAAAATTTACACCTTTTTGAAATGCCACTATTTCCGCCATACTTTCCCCTAGAAACACAATTTAACTTTCAAAACACAGCAAATTTACCTGACAACATCTTCATGATCATATTTTTTTTCATAAAATGTATAGTTTCTTCTTTAACATGGGTGTCTATTGCATGCACTAGAGTGGGAGAACTATATACCTCGAGTGTAGGGCAGCTTCTGAATCATCTGAAAAAATATTTTAAAATCGCGATTGTGAGGGTGTGAATGATGCATGATTCTTATGCGTAAATCATCCTGAAAATGCCTCAAACGCCTTTTCTCGCTCTGAAAAACTCAAAAGACATAGAAATCAAATACATTATGGATCTACAGAACATACCCAAAATTCATGATATGGCGTTGTATCATGATGTTTCTACTCAAATCTAACAAGAACAAGCAATATTTTGTGGAAAAAAATTATTCTGAATGATGAATGAAGCTTTCCTATGTGTAAATCATCCTGAAAATGCCCCAAACTTTTCTCGCATTGAAAAGCTCAAAAACGTTCAGAATAATTTTTTCCACAAAATATTGCTTATTCTTGTTAGATCTGAGAAAAAAACCACATTGCTCCTCCATAATCTGAGATTCGGCTTTCTGACAGACCCTCCTCTCCAGAACCCCTGAACAGACCTTACCAGGGAGGCTGAGGAGTGTGATCCCCCTATAGTTGGAGCACACCCTCCGGTCCCCTTCTAAAAAGGGGAACCACCACCCCGGTCTGCTACTACAGAGGCACTTTCCTGGTGTCCATGCGATGTTGCAGAGACATCATCGAATCTGCGGCCTAGAGTGTCCTGGTGCCACATGGTGTTCGTTATGGACAATCCGTGACGAGTACAGAAGCCCAATAACAGAACACAAATCGGGTTTCGGTTGGGAGGGTCGTTCCTCCCAATCACGCCTCTCCAGGTCTCACTGTCATTGCCCCAGCAGAACGAGGGAGTACCCTCCAGGAGGGAGTCTACCCTCTCGTCCTAACGGGTGAACACCAATGTACAGGCACCGAGCAGCCGGGCAGTAAGTATGCCCACACCTGCCCGCCGCCTCTCAATGTGGGCAACTGAAGTGGAATAAAGACCAACCTCTCTTGAGAGGACTGGTACCAGAGCCCAAACTGTATGTGGAAGTGAGTCCGACTATAGCTACTCGGAATTTCTCAATCTTACACACCAGTTCGGGCTCCTTCCCTGCCAGAGAGGTGGCATTCCACGTCCCTAGAGCCACCTTTGGCTGCCACCCAGCTCACAGCGCACCTCACGTCCTTGGCCCCTGCCATGGGTGGTGCACCACATGGATGTAGGCCCAGCCACCAGGCGTTCGCCCACGAGCCCCCACCTCCAGGTCTGGCTCCAAACTGGGGCCCCGGAAAAACATTTGTCCAGGATCTTTTTCATCATAGGGCCGTTCTTTGTCTGGTCCCTCACTTAAGACCTGTTTGCCTTGGGTGAATCAACCAGGGGCATAATCCCCCCAACAGCATAGCTCCTAGGTTCATTGGGACACACAAACCCCTCCACCACGATAAGGTCACGACTCACACAGTGGCGTGTTAAGACTTTTTGAAGTACAGGAGCAAAAGAAAAAAGAAGAAAAGAAAATCTGGGGTTAAGACCCCTCATCCTTAAAACCTAGTAACGCTCCTGATATCGTGGATACAAATTAAGTGTCCTGACTGGTTTGCTTGTTTGGTTTTTCGTCAACAGGTCTGTCTGAAGATGAAGCAATGACTGCCTACATTGATCTGGTAGAAGAGCTGAAGGAACAGTATGGTTTCTAGAGGTTACTCCTCACAGATCCTGACAGATTTCTCATTTCCTTCTCAATGGAAACTACAAATTGGGCCCCATTTAGAAACCCCCTTTGGTGCTTTAATACTGTATGATATGATTGGTTACATTGACGGAGAGCACTGCAATTTTCGTGTAATTTTTGTGTACTCTGATGACCTCCACAAACTGACTTCATTGATTTCCTCATCTAAGCCTTCTACTTGTCTCTTAGATCCCATCCCAACTTCACTGCTTAAAGGAGTTTTACCGTTACTGAGCACCTCTTTCTTAAACATGATCAACTTATCTTTGCTGTCAGGCTATGTACCTCAGTCATTTAAAGGAGCCGTAATCAAACCTCTTCTGAAGAAGCCCGGTCTTGATCCAGAGGTTTTAGCCAACTATAGACCAATATCCAACCTTCCTTTTCTCTCTAAGATCCTTGAGAAAGCAGTGTGCAGTCAGCTGTGTGACTTCCTCCAGAACAATAATCTATTTGAGGACTTTCAGTCAGGATTTAGAAAATATCATAGCACCGAGACCGCTTCTGGTGAAAATTACTAATGACCCAAGTTAATTGCGTCAGACCATGGACTCGTCTCAGTACTTGTCTTGTTAGATCTTAGTGCTGCTTTTGATACTATTGACCACCATATCCTGTTGCAGAGATTAGAACATTTAATTGGCATCAGAGGAACTGCTTTAAAGCTGGTTCAAATCCTACTTATCGGATCGATCACAGTTTGTTCACATTAATGATGAGTCCTCCATGCAGTCCATAGTCAGTTATGGAGTTCCTCAAGGTTCTGTGCTTGGGCCTATTCTATTTACTTTATATATGCTTCCTTTAGGCAATGTTATCAGGAAACACTCCATAAACTTTCACTGTTATGCAGATGATACTCAGCTATATTTGTCATTTAAGTCAGACGAATCCAGCCAGTTAGCTAAACTCCAAACATGTCTTCAGGATATAAAAACTTGGATGACGCACAATTTCTTGTTGTTAAATTCAGATAAAACTGAGGTTATTCTAATTGGCCCTGAAAATCTCAGAAATAAACTATCTAATGACTTATTTACTCTAGGTGGCTTTGCACCAGCCTCGAATACCACTGTAAGGAATCTAGGGGTAATTTTTGACCAAGATATGTCCTTCAACATCCACATGATACAGCTAGAACAGCTTTTTTTCATCTGCGTAACATTGCAAAAATGAGGCATATTCTCTCCCAAAACGATGCAGAAAAATTAGTCCATGCTTTTGTAACTTCTAGGCTGGACTACTGCAATTCCTTATTATCAGGCTGCCCTAATAAGTCTATCAGGACTCTCCAGCTGGTCCAGAACGCTGCAGCACGTGTTCTGACCAGAACCAGGAAGAGAGACCATATTTCTCCGGTGTTAGCCTCTCTGCACTGGCTCCCTGTAAAATCTAGAATAGAATTTAAAATCCTCCTCCTCACCTACAAGGCACTGAATGGTCAGGCACCATCTTATCTTAAAGAGCTAATAGTGCCTTATAATCCTGCTAGAACTCTGCGCTCTCAGAATGCAGGACTATTAGCGGTTCCTAGGGTTTATAAAAGTAGAATGGGAGCTAGAGCTTTCAGTTATCAAGCTCCTCTTCTGTGGAACCAACTCCCTCTTTCAGTCCGGGAGGCAGACACCATCCCCTTATTCAAGAGTAGGCTTAAGACTTTCCTTTTTGATAGTGCTTATAGTTAGGACTGATCCAAGGTTGACTCAAGCTGCCTTGGATCAATCCTTAATTATGCTGCTACAGGTCTAGACTGCCGGGGGACTCCCTCTGACACACTGAGCTTCTCTTCTTTTTCATTTGGATGCCTCCATTAAGTCATTTTACTAACTCATCTTCTTCCCCGGAGTCCCTGTGCTCTCAGCTCCCAGGTGTCCGTGAGCTGAGGCTACTTGGTGTGAAGGAGGTGGTGTCATCCAGGCTTCGTCTGTCGTGATGGTGGTGAGATGGAGAAGAGGTGATGCTGCTCAGGTTGTATATGTTAGGGTGGTGGAGAAGAGGATGTGTTTACTCTTCCTCCCTTTAACACATGCTGCAGATTAGTTTTGTGCCTCGTAGTCCCTGTGCGTTCTCATCTCACAGGTATCCATGGATCCAGTCTACCTGGTGGAGTAGTGGTTGTGCAGACCAGTCAGGCTTCATCTTCTGGTTCTGAGCGACGTGGTGGTGACGAGGTCATCCTGCGGAGGTTTCTCCTGTTTGGTGTGGTGGAGAGGAAGACGTGCTGCTCAGGCTTCTTCTGGTTGGCGTGGTGGAGAGAGGAAGACGTGCTGCCCAGGCTTCTTCTGGTTGGCGTGGTGGAGAGAGGAAGACGTGCTGCCCAGGCTTCTTCTGGTTGACATGGTGGAGAGAGGAAGACGTGCTGCCCAGGCTTCTTCTGGTTGGCGTGGTGGAGAGGACGACATGCTTCTCATCCTTTGCTGATAGCTTGATGATGCTCTTCATCCCCTTGGACACTCTCATATAATTCTATATATACACACTGTATATTAGCTGTTGTTATATTGATTTGGACATTTCCATACAATTTTGTATGTTAGTGTTAATGTGTTTTCATTGTTGTTATTCTGTACACATGGCATCTATTGCACATCTGTTCATCCTGAAGAGGGATCCCTCCTCTGTTGCTCTTCCTGAGGTTTCTTCCGTTTCTTTTTCCCTGTTAAAAGGTTTTTTTGGGGAGTTTTTTCCTTAGTCGATGTGAGGGTCATTTGTAAAGGACAGTGGGTATCATACCCTGTACAGATTGTAAAGCCCAATGGGGCAAATACATAATTTGTGATGTTGGGCTATACAAATAAAGTTGACTTGACTTGACTTGACTTGCAGCGTTCTGGACCAGCTGGAGAGTCTTGATAGACTTATTAGGGCAGCCTGATAATAAGGAATTACAATAGGCCAGCCTGGAAGTTACAAAAGCATGGACTAATTTTTCTGCATCGTTTTGGGAGAGAATATGCCTTATTTTTGCAATGTTACGCAAATGGAAAAAAAGCTGTTCTAGCTTCTGGTCAATGCAGTAATAATGCAATAAATTTTTAATGGACCCCTTATTAGCAGAGATAGTTCACATTTGTCTATGCATGTGTCGTGGATAATTGTTATAATTAATATCAATAATAATTACCAGGTCTAGTGCGCGATCCAAAAGAATGACGTCAGCGGGGGTCGCCTCCACCTCAGGAGAAATCATGATCATTAACTAATCAATAAGATGTGTTTTTATGTCAATTATCTCTGTAAGGCAACAGTGAGTAGAAATGAATTGACTAACTTTCAATTAATTTGAGATCATTCCTGTAATAATAAGAAGTAATAATAATGACACACACCTGACATTTCTCCTGTCTCTTCCTGGTGCCAGCACCTCTCGGGTCACGGTCTACAGCAGATTTCTGATGTATGGAAAAGCAAAGCAAAGAAAAAAAAATTCAACCAAGAGTTCTTCTGTGATTTTAATTTTGATTAATTAAGCTATGTGAGACATTTGGTGTGTTCAATTTTTCAAATTACCTTCTTGACCTCAGCACCTCTCGGTTCATGGTCCACAGCAGATTTCTGATGTATTGAAAAGCAAAGCAAAGAAAAACATTCAAGCCAAAGTTCTTCTATGATTAGCTTAGATTAATTAAGACATGTAAGACATTTGGTGTTTTCAGTTTTTCTACAATTTCAGCTTTGATTAAGACATGTAAAATATTTACCTTCTTGCCCTTGGGAACAGGTGACTGCTCCACACCGCCAGGTGCTGAAGCAGTCGCATTCAGGGCATCCAGAATACCAGAGCTGAACCACACAGGATTTACAGGGATGGAACCAAGCAGGTCTCCTTGCTAAACAAAGTGCAAATCATTATTGATCACACATACAGAATTCCTGAAATTCAATATTTATTTCGATTTAATTGATACTCTGATATTATGTCACAACTGACCTGCTGGTGAACCATGGCCCTGCTGTGATTCGGGATGGTCTGGCGTGGCAGCTTAGTCTGTAACGACGACATAAATTTTTGGAACAATCTGTTACATGAATCTGTGTCTAAATACACCTTAAAATACAACAAAGTGATCCAAAAACAGAGTGATTTATTACCTTCTGGCCAACAAGTGTCCAATGGAAAGGAATGGAAGGGCGTGGCGTGGTGACCTTGCCCTTCACAACCACTTTCGGGAAAAATGGCCTGGGAGGTGGTGAGGGCCGAGGAGAGACTGGCACTGGAGGCGCAAGCACCTCCAGTTGCTGATGGACAGCAGCCCACAGCAACTGCACCAGGATCTCCATCCCCACAGCGTCACTCAGGTGCACCTGGCAGACATATATACAAGATTTATGTGTGCTCCAGCCATTATTACAAGTGTAATTTAAAGATATTGATAGCAAAAATTTACCTTACTCCATCTATACACCAGAGTTCCAGCTGTGTCAGCAGCTGTTGGTAATGGACCGGTACCAGACACCTCAGAAAAAAGAAAAAAAAAAGACATGATTAGCACTGAAAAAATTGCATGTTAATACAAAATGTATAATACACATCACATTTGTTTTCCTCAACCAGAAACATTTCAATCTATTATTATGTCTTTATTCTTACCTGCACGCGCTGCCACGTGGTGGAACTCCTGATGCAGGAGCTCTTGCTGGGCTTCCTCGATGGTCAGTCCAGCACAACCACCTGCAGAATTTTTTTTACATATTATAACTGTACCAAAATGGTTCACTGTAAAGGATGCATTGAAAAAAAAAACAAAAAAAAAACTTGCATTTCCCCAGCGGTTGCAGACAGAGGTCAGCAGCTTCTGGAAGTCAGCTGCAGCCTTGCCGATGGTCCTGCTGGCAGTCAGGTCGCGTTCGGGGCGATGAGGCAGACCACGCCAGGTGTGCGAGGCAGAACTGAACGCAGCACCTACTGACGCAGTTCTGCTGCACACGCCCAGAGGTGGACATCAAAGGAGATGTCTCCCTCTGGCATGAGGACAAACCCATCCACGATAGCACGTAGATGGGAGTCACCAACCAAGAGGGCAAACTGCAAACACAAAAAGGAGAGGATGAGTGACAATGACAGACTTTTTTTACTGTGTAATGTTTGTGTATAAAGCACAAAACCAAAGTACCTTCTTTCTTGGGGATGCCTGCGGGATGACCAGCTTGTGGCTCTGTCCGGTCACCTCAGAGGTTGGCCATCTCCTCACGTGGTGGCGGTAGCCCGTCCCATGGCCTTGGAAGAAACACAAAGAAAGGAAGAAGGTTAAAGTCAGAGATTAAACAATGTGAGAAACGTGAGAATAATATTATTGTTAACTACGTACGTGCGTCCCATGATTCTGTTTCCAGGCAGATCATGGGACCTGACATCTGCAGTAGGATCAGGGCTGGGCGATTAATCGAAAATGGACCCTCGATCTCAATTCAGGCACTCGTGCGATCTCATTTTTAATAAGATCGAATTACAGCGATTCTATGATGTCTGTCTGTCTCCTCCTCATACCGCTGATATGTGCTACTCCATACAGCAACCGGACACTGCACTCACTCATTAACTGCGCATGCGCGTGTGGCCACTGAGCAGTAAGGGGGTTAGCATTAGCACCAGGCTAGCGACAAACAACCACGGTGTAGCAGCCGAAAAAGAAATGAGTGACAAGGAAATGGACGAAGAGGGCATTGAGGACAGTGACCTGACTGACCACAACAACAACGATGCTGACAGTGACAAAACTAGTGAGAGTACTACTACGACTACGAGGGAAGTTGTGTTTCTACCGAAAAAAGGAAAACATTCATCCAGCGTGTGGAAGTTCTTTGGGTTTGCTCCTGATGACGATTTGCAAACGAAGTCATCTGTAAGCAATGTGATGGCCTCGTCAACACCAAGACAGGTAACATATATACAAAGTATACAAAGGTATCTGTATACTTTGTCCAATTGAATTGATCTTATGTTTACATTATAACTTAATACCAAATTACCTTCAAGCTGCTGTCTCCTCTCCAGCCCTGTGTGACACTGTCACTGAGTCTGAGGCTGAGCTTTGTTTGTGCACTGATAATAATGCCGTTACCTTCAATCTTAATTTCCCTCTTTATATTCATCAGCACTAGTGGCTGACTGCAGTATTTAAGTTTTGATTCTACTGTACTTCATGTCAAGCAAGCACTTTGTGTTAAAGACAAGTTCACATTTATTTTTTTGTTATAACAAAGCTGCAAGCTGTTGTTCAGCACTGAGTGTGACTCTTTGTTACTGTTAGTCTATTTAGAAAGACTAAAAAAATACATTTTTCATGGAAAAATGAAAATAGTGAGAGAATTGTAGATCTAGATTCTTGTGGAGAAAAATCGAGATTCACATTTCAGCAAGAATTGCCCAGCCCTAAGTAGGATGACATGAAAAATAACATTGGATGAAGTCATGTAAATTATGAGACCAGATAAAATGAGGATTCAAAATGAGGAATTAACACCTCTGTCAAACAGTATAAAACGTTGCATGCAAATTTGTATTTTGTACAGCCTGTTTTAATACTCGTAATAGACTGAAAAAAAATCCTGTCACAGGTTATCAGTAGTTTATCAGTTAATTTAAAATGATTTAAAAATATCAGTTGTTTTAAAATTACCTGGACAGGTGAAGGGCAGGCCTGGAGCTTCACCACCTATCACAAACAGCACAAGTTAAGATTACTCAAACCTAGAAATGTGTCACTCTCACTCACACACGGCACACACACGCATGACACACATTCATATGTACCACATCCATATGCATACACACATCTGAAATCTGAAGCCATAAATAAAAGCCATACCAAATTATGGATTATGTTTTAATTTTGAATTGTGCAACCAATTTTGACTGAGACAAATAATGTGTTGTTTCTTCAAATCACCAAATCACAGTATAACTTGCACACAGCAATATATACATACATATATACACACACACACACACACACATATATATATATATATATATATATATATATATATATATCCCCATTTAGCCATGGAAACATTTACCTGGTACATTTCCCGGTAACTAATAATTATAATAACGATAACAATAATAACTAAAAAATCGTAAGCGGTTATGAAGGGCCCTCGCGGAATGTCGCGGTCGGGCATTAGACGGGGACAGCGGTGTGAGCGGGGGACAATAAACGTCACTCGATTCGGACAATCCACAAAGGAGTTACGGCCATTCGATGGTTTAATGTGGAAATCATGCCAAAATGAAGTGTTGAACAAACTGGCCGATTTTCTGTTTGGAATAGACAGTTGGTGCAAGAGACTTTTTTGTGCGTCTGGTCACGTTACACATGTGTACCGATTTTCGTGTTCCAACTTCATAAAAACACCTATGGGGAGGGTTTTTGGAAGAATTCAAGGGGGTGCTGTGGAGCCATTTTGCCCTGCCCACTGGCCTGGCCCCCATTAGATGTTAGAGGTCGTCACCCTTGACCTGTGTATCAAATTTCATGATGATACGACTTTATTAAAGCCAAACGTATTTTCTTGGCGAAAAATCGGAAGACGCGGCGCTGCTATATGGACGCCAAGATCGTAGCTTCACGGTGTTCGTCATGTAGCTTCACCAATGTGTTGTGGATGTTTTAGAAGTGGAATGAAGTCGATGGGGTCAACTATGTCGTATCAGAACATGTAAACGTAAAGGTTGGTGCTGTGGAGGCATTTGGCCACGCCCCTGGGTGGGGACCACATCAGATGTCAGAGGACACCAGCCTTGACCTGTGTATCAATTTTCATTATGATATGACTTTATTAAAGCCGTCAAAAAGCCAAACCTATTTTCTTGAAAAATGGTCAAAAATTGCTGCGCCGCCACACGGCGCTTCATTAGTCGAGCCTCACAGCGTTCGGACTGTAGATTCAATGACTTGTTCTTTATGTTTTAGAAGTGGAATGAAGTTGATGGAGTAAATTATGCGAAATCTGTAAAAGTAAAAAATAAGAACAGGTCACTTCCTGTTACCACTGGGGGCGCCATGAGTAAGGCAGGATATTAATACATCGGAACTTTCAGAGCCATACCCCCATCATGCTCATAAAATTTGAAGGTGCTCGGATGAAGTTTGTGGATGTGAGAGACATTCGAATTTAGACGGCGAATTCGCCAAAGTTTAGTGAACCCGAGCAGCCACGCCCTTTGACGTAATTATGTGTAGAGCACAGCTTTTGCTCAGCTAGGTCTGGAGATGACGTGTACTAAATTTCAAGTCGATCGGACAAAATGCCTAGGACGAGTTCGTTTTCATCAGAAAATAGAAAATTCAAAATGGCAGACTTCCTGTTGGAATTTCAGCTTCCTTCGTCTGACAAGCTCCATAGCGCCACTATGGCACACTGTCAGTTTCACCTTGCCAGCATTAAATCCCCATGATGAGTATGTAATTGAAAATACCTTAAAATCAGGTAAAATCTCCCAAAATCCAGAAAAGCAGTATAACTGAAAATACTTTAAAATCTGCCAAAATCCAGAAAAACTGTTTTTCATGGCACAACATCAGTTTCAAGCAGTGCCACGGCCACACCCTTTGACCTACCAGCCTGATTTTTGGATATTATGTTCCCCAACATCTAATTTACAGCCTGGAGATGAAATAATATCAAACTTGTATGTTGTTTGCTTTTGAGGCATCTATTTGTTCGCTATGGTAAAAAGCACTACTTTTGTTCAAGGGGGTGCCGTTGCCAAATTTAACGTCCACATTGAAATTCGACCCGTCGTTTTGAGCTACACAAGTGTGGACACCTGTTGCTAGAGTTTCAGCTTGCTACAGTAAAATCTCTAGGAGGAGTATGCAATTGAAAATACCTTAAAATTGGCCAAAATCACAAAAAAAAATCAGAAATTTCAAATCAAAATGGCGGACTTCCTGTTGGGCGTTGCCCATGGGTTCAAGAGGCTTTTTTGTTTGTCTTTGGGTCTTACGTAAGCCTACAGAATTTCATAGCTGTGGCTCAAACACAGGGGCGGGGCTTAATTTTTGAATATTTCTAGGGGGTGCTACGGATATGTTTTTTTCCAATTTGACAGCAGCTTCTTCAAGAGGACACCCCTCTTGATCTGTCTTCCAAATTTCATGAGGATCTGTGCTCCAAAGACGATATCCCAGAATGCTAATTTTTTTGCGAAACGATTTAGCGCCACCTTGGTGCAGTATCACGAAACATGATGATGATTTTTTTTGCAGCTTTGGCAATGTGTCATGAGTGCCCTGAAACAATTTCAGCTGAATCACCTAAATATAGTGGGAGTTATAGGCCAAAAAGTGCCAAAAAACATTTGCCTTACCACTAGGTGGTGCTATGACATACAAAGCGAGTTTGGTGTCAATGCGTTCAGGGCGAGACTGTTATTAAACGTCAGAAATACAGTGGGGGTGGGACCACATAGGCATAGTTATGGCAAATTAAGACGTTAAAAAGACTAAAAAGCCCTTTGGCGAGTCGTCACCAGTGTTGGGCATGTTACTTTGAAAAAGTAATTAGAGTTACTAGTTACTTCTCCCAAAAAGTAACTGAGTTAGTAACTGAGTTACTTTACTATAAAAGTAACTAGTTACCATGGAAAGTAACTATTGCATTACATTTTTTAAGTTTAAAAATGTCAAAGAATTTGGATTTTTTTCAGAGCATGTTGCACAAGCCAGGTGTATACAGGAGAACAGCAAAGAACTGCACAGAGGTTTTAATATTTATTGCACCTCAACGGACCACAACTGGTGCAACTGTACTTCAAGTATTTTCTTCATCACAAAAGCAAACACTTTAAATTTGACCACTAGTTTAGTAGAAGCGTGTGTCATTAAATTGGGGTTGCTTACAGCAGATGTGGACAAACTCTTTGCTCTGGGATAGAATGTACACACGACATGTACATTTTTACCTTTTAACTCGATGAGGTTAAATAGTGCCTGTATTTCCACCTCGAAAATGCCATCCTTCCTGTGACTCTGGACTCACCATCTCTGATAGTTTGTGTGTGTGCACTGCTGCCATGTGCTGGCTTTGTGTGTAAACATCCGCCCACGCAGTGCCCACAAGCACTGCGCCCACGTTTAAATATTATATTATATTATTATTACATTATAACAGTGCAAACTCCACCCTGCGCTGCACCTTTGCATGGAGCAGACCACTGCGCCCAAATACCTTTAAGATCAAGATGGCGCCGTGAGAGTGGCAGCCAGTCACAGCAGCTCTTGTCTCTGTTCTGTGTTTCTTTATTTATTTACCTTTATTTTTCCGTCTTTCTTAATTTTCTTTCAAGTACGAGAGTGCCACATTTGCACAACACAAAAATGGACGTGCAAATGGTGATTTTATTCGTCTGTTTTCTTTTTTTTCAGAGTTTTTAAGTCCACATCTGGCAACCCGTTCAGCCACGGCTCCATTGTTTACAGCCGTGAACAGCTGTTAGCGCTGAGCCAGGCCAGACCACCGTCATGGCAGAGACCGGACATCCCCGAGGAGCTCCGCAGGAGGAAGAGGGGATGCAGGGCAGGAGTGAAGCGTCGGGAGAAGAGGAGACGCTACAAGCCGTCCATCCAGTCTGTCATCATGGGAAACGTGAGGTCTCTGCCGAATAAGATGGAGGAGCTGGCAGCGCTGACCTGGCTGCAGTGGGAGTATCGGGAGAGCAGCCTGCTGATGTTCACTGAGTCATGGCTGAATGAACTCACTCCGGACTCGCTCGTAACTCTGGACGGATTTCACCTCGTCAGAGCGGACCGGAGCGCCAGGGAGAGTGGTAAGAAGAATGGAGGAGGGATTGTGATGTACGTTAATGAGAGGTGGTGTAACGCTGGACATGTGAGCGTTAAACAACAGCGCTGCACTAAGGATGTTGAACTGCTGGCTGTTAGTCTGCGGCCATATTATCTGCCGAGGGAGTTTTCACACGTGATTGCGATCACCGTTTACATCCCCCCCTCGGCTGATGCTGCTGCAGCCTGTGAGCTCATCCACAGTGAAGTGTCCCAGCTTCAAACATCTCACCCTCAGTCTCTGATCATCATCTCAGGAGACTTTAACCACACATCGCTCTCCACCACTCTCCCCACATTCTGCCAGTATGTGGACTGCCCAACAAGAGACGATAAAACTCTGGACTTACTGTATGCAAACACCAAGGACGCATACAGCTCATCACCCCTCCCCCCGCTGGGTCGCTCAGATCACAACCTGGTGAGACTGCAGCCCATTTACATACCTATGGTGAAGACGCAACCCCCCACCATAAGGTGTGTAAAGCTGTGGTCAGAGGAAGCCACTGAGGCCCTGCAGGACTGCTTCAGGGCCACACACTGGGATGTGCTGTGTGACCCCCACGGTGAGGACATCGACACCATGACCCACTGTGTAACGGACTATATAAACTTCTGTGTGGAGAACACTGTACCCACCAGGAAAGTACGGTGCTTCTCCAACAGTAAACCCTGGGTGACCCCTGAGCTGAAGACCCTGCTGAAGGAGAAGAGGAGGGCCTTTGGATCTGAGGACAAAGAGGAGCTGAGGAGGGTGCAGAGAGAGCTGAAGAAGAAGATCAAGGAGGGCAAGGCCAGCTACAGGACCAGGATGGAAAGTAACTTGCAACAGAACAACGCAAGGGAGGTCTGGAGAGGCCTAAAAATCATCTCTGGTCACAGCAGAGGCCATGAGAGGGGAGCTGAAGGAGACCAAGAGTGGGCCAACCAACTAAATCTGTTTTTCAACAGGTTTGACTGTGCCCCCACTCATCAAAGCACCAGCCAGCCAGCTCTTTCTTCACAACACCTCAGCCCTCTGCCACCCCCACCATCACCACCACCCCTCCCCACCTCATCCTCATCCAGCACCAACACCCCACCACCACCACCATCCATCCTCACCTCATCCCCCTCCTCCACCACCACCAAAACCATCTCCATCACAGCTGACCAGGTGAGAAGTGAACTGAAGAGGATGAAGGCAAGGAAGGCCACAGGCCCCGACGGCATCAGCTCCAGACTCCTTAAGGACTGTGCAGACCAGCTCTGTCAGGTGCTGCTGCACATTTTCAACCTGAGCCTGAGTCTGGAGAGAGTCCCACAGCTGTGGAAGACTTCCTGTGTGGTTCCTGTCCCAAAGACGATGCACCCCAGGGAGCCCAACCACTTCAGACCTGTGGTCCTCACTTCTCACCTGATGAAGACCCTGGACAGGATCGTGTTGAGAAACCTCCGGCCCATGGTGAGCTCACATCTGGACCCGCTGCAGTTCGCCTACCAACCAAACATCGGAGTGGATGATGCAGTAATCTACCTGCTGCACAGATCACTGACTCACCTGGAGAACACTGGCAGCACTGTGAGGATCATGTTCTTTGATTTCTCCAGTGCTTTCAACACGATCCAGCCTTCTCTGCTCAGGGGAAGCTTGAAAGTGTGGGAGTAGACTGTCACCTGGCTGCATGGACCATCGACTCACCTCACCAACAGACCACAGCAACGTGAGGCTTCAGAACTGTGTGTCGGACATGGTAGTCTGCAGCACGGGGCCCCACAGGGGACAGTGCTCTCCCCTTTCTCTTCACCCTGTACACATCGGACTTCAGATACAACTCTGGGAGCTGTCACCTCCAGAAGTTCTCCGGCGACACAGCTATTGTTGGATGTGTCTGAGGGGGACGATCGGGAGTACAGGACCGTCATCACTGGCTTTGTCGACTGGTGTGAGCATATTACAAGGGTTAATAGTGTACAAATAACTCTAAATTAGGTCTTTGTTTCGTAGAATATGATCCCCATACTAAAGTGACATCTTGATCATTACTAATTCACTAGTAGTTGAACACTTACTAACCAACACGTTCCCTAATTTAAAGTTGCATTCTTTTCACACTTACTTAAAATATTATAGCACATAACTACTGAAGTGAACAAGTGATGGGTTGCACCTTTGAAAAAAAATGTATCGTTTATAGCTTCTCTCTCATTCAGTAATAGAATAACAAAGACAGCACAAGTGCAAATACCTCATTTATTAAACCGCTGGTTCAGGATTCCCAAGGTTGACAGCAAATTCTGCCTGAACTTGCTGTGTAATTTAACTGACAAGTACCAGTGTATATGGACATGCCATTGTGGTGTGTGACGGAAGGAGGACCCAGGAGCTAAAGCAGTACAGGTGAGTACAATAATTCATTTAACAAAAAGCAGGTGATCAAAAAAAAAATCCACAAGAAGGGGGAAGACACGAGGGTGAGTGCTGGGCTGTGAGAGCGATGGGAGGCACTGGAAAAAATAGAATTACTTTATTGATCCCATCTTGGGAAATTACTGTGTAGCAGCAGCGATAAATGCAATCACAATACAAATACGAGGATATAAAAAATAACAGAAAAATATTACTATTTACAATTAAATTATAATACAAAAGAGCTGTATTGAAAGTATAAAATAAAAATGTATAACCTGATAAATAATTATGGCTCGTGATGATAGTCGATGTGCAAATAGACAGTCGGGTGTAGTGGAATACGGACGAACAGATAAATTTGACTATAAATAGCGCAAATGAAAATGAACAGTGGATAATATTGTAGTATCAGGGTAAAGTCTTATTGTAAAGTGTGATGGCGTGTGGCAGGAATGATTTCCTGTATCTGTCCCTTCGACAGCGGAGCTGCAACAGTCTGTTAGAAAAACTGCTCCGCTGTCTGTCTGATGCTGCTGCCCCAACAAACAGCAGCAAAGAAGATGGCGCCGGCAACAACAGACTGGTAGAAGATCTCCAACATCTTGCTGCTCACGTTGAAGAACTTCAGCTTCCTCAGGAAGCTTCCTTAGGTCATACGGACAGGCAGAGAAGGAGGAGTCGGAAGTGTCGGTTGGCGGGAGCGTGAGTTTAAACCAGCGGACACTAAGAGACAGAAAACTGATCTAATAGCGAGAATTTTGGGTTTGTTTGTTGATTGGATTGTGTGTTAGGTGCGTGTGGATTGAGTGGGGAGTTGTGTGTGGGATATCGGCTGACGCCGACGATAGGTCTGCAATGACGGCGGTGTCCTAGCTCAGCTTCTGACCGATCTGCAGGTCCCTGGCCGCAAGAGAGAGGTGAACAAACAAACAAACAATCAACGATACAAAAGATCGTCATTCTAAAGGATCGACCCTCGGAACTGGCAGCTGGCATAAACTGGTTTGTGACTGGATCAGGATGGCGACTCAGGTAGACGATGAGGAGGAAGGTAATATGGATTTTGGCGGATGGACGCCAGTTTCTAGTGGGAGAGGGAGAGGAAGAAACAGGCGAGACGACGTAAATAAACTCAGCAAGAGAAGCTTCGAAGAGAACAGTTCAGGTGATGATGAGAGAATAGTCCGGAAAAAAGTGATGAGAGAGGGATTTAAAGTCATTCTGAAATTTAGAAAGGAAGATGAAGAGGTTAGCCTGAGTCCAATTACACTGAGCAGGGAGCTGAGAAAGAAGCTAGGAGAGGTGGAGATGGCAAAACCTTAAGGGATGGCAATCTGTTGATAATATAAAAACAGAGGAACAGAAGAACAAAGCACTACAAATAGAAAGCATTTGTAAGAAAATGATAAATGAAAAGAAGGATTATGAAGGCGCTAACAGGGTGGTAAGGGGAGTGATAACAGGGATTCCTGTAGATGAGGACCTGGACAAACTCAAACGGAGCATTTCGGGCGAAGTGAGCAGAGCAAAGAGACTACAGAGGACAGTTAATGGAGAGAAAGGGTGGATAGTCTGTCTGTTCTGCTGGAGTTTCAGGACACTGTACTCCCAGAAACAGTTAAAATAGGATATATGTGCTTTCCAGTCAGGGCCCTACATCCCTCCCCACTACGCTGTTATAGAAAAAGTGCTCAGAGGTATGGACATATAGCAGCAGGCCTGCAGAGGGCAAGCATGAGGTGTCCCAAATGTGGAGGGGAGCACAGGATGAGAGGGAATGCAAAAGTGAGGGTCATCAGAGAAATGCTGTAACTGTGGTGAGACAACACAGGGTGACATACAGTCAGTGTGAGAGGCTCCAGGAAGAGGGCAGTGCTGAAATAGAGCAGGTGAAAGCAACAAACAACATCAGTTGGGTGCAGAGGCAGTGAAGAGGGTAGATGGTCAAAGGGGAAAAAGAATGTAACAGGAAAAATTAATAATTCGGAGTCCAAAGAGCAGAGAGGAAGAGCAAACGGAGGAAGCTAACACAGGCATTGGCAGGTAGATATGAAGCTGATTCTCTTCATGGCCTACGTTTATTAACTGTACTGATCAAGTCAAACACAAAACTGGAAAAAGATCAAGATAATTGTGAGGGGAGCAGAGAAGTTTTTGGGGATAAAATGTGTCCTGGGAGCAGATTACACAAAAGCCTTGAGGCAGATGGGGAGAGTGGGGAGCTCAGGTGAAAAGGACCCTGTTATTTATTTTACAGTGGGCAGCTAGGAAGCCTGATAGCAAATGGTCCAAGAATTTAAAGGGATTCATTTAAAGGGAATAAAAAGAAACCAGATATCATATGTATTCAAGAAACCTGGCTCAAACCATCACTAGACTTTGTAATAAAAGGCTAGCTGATAGCGTCCATGCAGAGATAGAGGGGAGGGCAGGAAGTGGAGGAGGGTGTGCAACATTTGTCCAAACAAAGGGATACAGTACAGAGTGATGGGAAAAGGATCAGAGCTCGAATATGTAATAATTGAAGTACTGGACAAAAGAAGGAAAGTCATTAGAATTGTTAACTTTTACAATCCATGCAGTAGACTGACAATTGTAGGACTAATGAATGAATTGATAGCACAAATACAAGGGAAAGTAGTATGGTGTGGGGACTTTAATGCTCATAGTACACTGTGGGGCAGTGGGACTGATAACAATGGTGTGGTAATAGAAGAGATAATTGAGAGGCTAAAAACCTAGTGTGTTTAGAATGATGGGAGGTGCAGAACTAGAGTTGATATATCAGAATGGGGACAGAATCTGCAATAGATCTGACACTGGTCTCACACTCAGAAAGTGGCAGGTATGTGTTCATGGGGAGTAAACAGAGAGAGACAACTGTGGGCAGTGATCACTATCCCATCATCACAGCACTAGGAAGTAACAGCTTAGAGGAGTATGGACTCTAGGGGAGGAGGACAGAGAGTGGAGCTTTTAGCAGTGCTGACTGGAAGAAATTTTGCAGGATCATATGCTTGACATGAGAAATGAAGAAAATCAATATAAATGATGATGTTAATAATTTTAACCTTGCTCTGTTCTAAGGCAGCTTCTAGAGAGCAGCAAAGGAGGCCATTCAGAAGAGAGAAGGAAGGAACAAAAGAAGACTTTGTTCCATGGTGGACACAAAGGAGTGTGATGGAGTGATTAGGGCAAGAAATAAAGCATTCAAAGTCTTGACACCCAGAACCACAGTGGTCAGAACCTCATTGATTATCAGAGAGCACAAGCAAAAGTTAGGAAGGGTTATAAAAAAATGCAAAGAGGGAATATTGGAGTATTCATTCTGTAACTCTGTTTTGGAAGGGAGGCGGAAATAGATAAAGTGTGGAGAATGATAAAAAGAATGAATGGGCTTTCTAAAGGAGACTGGGGGATATCCAGTGTTAGGTAGAGGAGTGAGGTAACAGCAGTGAAGGACTGAGAAGAAAAAGCTGAGATGCTATGTGCAAAGACTTTTGTTAAAATCTCGTACAGTTCAGCAAACATCAGTGAAAAAGGGAAAGAAAGGAAGCGGAGTAACCACAAGAGCAGAGAATATAGAGCTGTTACCCAGGATGATGAGGACACAGATGACCCACTAAAACCAACCATTTACAAAGGCAATTTACACTGAACCGTGCACTAAAGAAAACTAAGATGACAGCACCAGGAAAGGACCACGATTTGCTACATAATGTTAAAACATCTCAGTGAATCAGCCAAGGACATTTTATTAGAATTATATAACAAAGTTTGGGAAGAGGGAGAATTACCACAGAGCTGGAAGGAGAGTCATTGTGAGTCCCAATACTGCAAACCAGGAAAGACAATGGCAGTACAAACCCAGGGAATTATCGGCCAATAGTGCATTATCATCTAATATCTGTAAAATAATGGAGAGAATGATGATAAATGACAGGTATTAACATATTATACAGAAAGTAAAGGCTATATATCTAAATATCAGAGTGAAAAGCTTTAGGGAGAGAGGGAGAAAACACCATGGATCCTGGCTGTTTGTCTAGAGCATGAGGTCCAGAAAAGCACAGGTAAACCCGAGAAAGTGTGGTAGCTGTGTTTTTTGATGTGTAGAGAAGGCCTATGATATGATGTGGGGCAGGCGAGGGACTATTAATCAAACTCAAGAAAAATAGGTATTAATGGTCATCAATGTATAGATGGATTAGAGATTTTTAACAGGCAGATTCATTCAGGTGAGAAGTAGGGAGGAAGTACTCTGGGAAATCTGCCATAGAAAAATGGAACACTGCAAGGGGAGCATAATCAGTCCGTTATTGTTCAGCCTTATGGATAAATGTGATGTGTGTTTACAGGTATGGGTAGAAAATCAGATGGAGGTGTCACTGTTGTTTGCCTGATGATGGGGCAATCTGGAAGAGGGAAATAATCTGGAATTCATTATGAAGAAAAGTGCAGGAGTGCATATCACTAAAAAAAAAATAAGAGGAGTAGTCATATAAGCTTATGAGTTTTTAAATTCTCAGCAGATAAGACAAAGAACCAATGTTTTTCACAAGGAGAAAGAATTAGCAGCACTTATGAAACTAAAACTGTATAATCAGGAACTGGAGAGAGTGAAACACTATAAATACTTGGGGATTTGGTTTGATGAAAGAATCACATAAGGGCTGTACATATTCCAGAAGGTGGTGGATAAATGCTAAGAAAGTATTGAATGTGATGAGGTGTTTGGTGGGGAGTGAATGGGGAGGCAGACAGAAAGTGCACTAAAAGCCATATACTGTGGGCTGATCAGATCAGTGATGGACTATCAGTGTGGTGCTGGATCTGCAGCAGGTACATCTCTGAAAAAGACTGGACAATATTCAATATCAGGCACTGAGGATGTGCACAGGAGCACTGAAAACAACTCCAACAGCAGCACTACAGGTGGAGATGGAGAGATGCCATTGGAGCAGGAGGCTGCAGCTTTCAACAGTTTATTGGGGTTAATGTACAGGGACACAGTCAAGAGCATCCAACACAACTCACTTTAAAACCGTGTTGGGAAAAAGGAGAAAAAGGGACAACAAAAGCTTTGGCTGGTTGAGCACACAGGAAAGCATCAGAACTGGGAATAGCACAGCTAAACATCAGTCCTACAGTACCGTTACCAGTTATACCACCCTGGATACTTCCAAACGCATACAGTTGATCTCACGTTATTAAGAAAAGAAAAACAAGAATAGAGGACTCATTTATAACTTGTGAGTAGTACAGACATATATTGAGGGACTTTTTCCAGCTTCGATCCAGATTTATCTAGATCACCTCAAAGAGCTCAGATAAGGCAGGAGCAGCTTTTATTGTTCCAGAGTTTAATGTAACAGTGGGGGAGAGGCGGATCCAGTGGAGAAGTGTCAGTTTATACCAGGAGAAATGATAGCAATATTGTTGGCAGTATTGGGTTGAGGAGACAAGACCACTAAGAACAGTTATATGCTCTGATTCCAGCTCAGCATTAATCACTTTACAGGACAGTCAGTGCAGCAGACCAGACATACTGATTGAAGTGCAGCAAACCCTATACAGAATTCAGATGATGGGGCTGACATTGATTTTTGTGTGGAGTACCAGCACACATTGGAGTTCCAGAGGAAATGAGATGGCGGATAAGGCAGCAAAGGAGGCCTTAGGAAAGACATCCACTCCAGGTGTCAGTTAATGTCAGTAAATCTGAAACTAAGAGCATCATCAAACAAAGACTGAGGGAAAGATGGCAAAAACAATGGGAGGAAGAGAGGACGGGACGATGGTTTTGCAGAACCTAAGGAAAGTGGGAGAAATGAGAAAAGCAGGAAGGAACAGAAGAGAAGAAACAATAATATCGAAATCTCAGGTTTGGGACATACTGCATTGAACAGTACATTATTCATAATGTGAAAACATCAGACAGGAATTGTGACTACTGTGGCCAAAGAAGAGAGACAATAGAGCACATAACACTTCAGTGTCAGAAGTATGAGAGAGAAAGACAGAGTTTAATTACACATCTCAGGAACATTAAAATACCACTGGATATCAGAGTCATTCTACAACAGAGCTCTGAGGGCACAAGAGTTACCAATTTATATTCCAGTTCCTTAAAGCAACGAGGCTACTTAGTAGAATATAATTTTTTTTTTTTTTTTTTTTTTTTTGAAGAAATTATTAGTAAGTCATCCTGGTTCACACTCCTTGCCAGTTTGGTGGCGGTAATGCACCAATACGTTGTTTGCCAACCGCCAATAAAACCCCCCACAAGAAGAAGAAGAAGGAAGCTTCCTTAGTTTTTATCTACTTCCGGCGCCGCGCGGTAATAACAGCCTGTTTCAACAACTCACTGCTCACCGTTGAGATTTTTTCTCATTTTACATAACATTTGTGTTTTATACTTTTTATTCTTACCTTTTTGACTTATTTAATGTAAATATGTATGTGTCACTTTTACCCTGCTGGCTTTGTTTTCAACCGTGTCCGGAGAGCCCACACATTGCCATGGCTCCATTGTTTACACCAGGGACCAGCTGTTAGCACTCCATCAGCACGGCGGTGCTGCTACTCCCAGGAAAGACCCGATGTCCCCGTGAGGTGAGAGAGAAAGAGACACGGGAAGCCGTGCTGGTGTTATGCGCCGCGTCAGAGAGGAGACGTTACAATCCTGTCCTCCCTCGATGTCATAGGAAACGTAAGGTCTCTTTCCAGCAAGATGGA